>CM076582.1:1148769040-1149369040 GCA_034641835.2 Pinus albicaulis
TCCTCAATGCATACATGGTGACACGATTTCTCTGCGTGTTCTACAAGAGTCAATGTGTGGGACCGATTGTTCCTAATGTCTGTAGCGTGCTCCTGGGTTATTTGTCTAATGGATCAACCTGTTTCACCAATATAAGAAGTGCCACGGGAACAAGGAACCATGTAAACACCTTTCATGTCTTTTGGTCTGATAGGGTCCTTGACAGATCCGAGAGAATTTCTAATAGTATACAGAGGTTTGAACGAAGAGGAGACATTATTCCTTCTAAGGACATGAGCAATTTTGTTCGTGGTCCCTTGGATAAATGAGAGATGAACCTTGGATACAGGGTCCTCCCTAGTAGATTTTCCTTTTAATCCTTTATAGGCTTTTTGAAAGGCCTTGAGATATACTATACCCATTATTCTCAAAAACGTTAAGAAGATGGGGTTTCTCTGACTCTGAGTGGTTGTCATCAGAGATTCTTAGAGCACGGGTAGCAAGAGTGCAAAGAACACCAAATTTTTTAGCAGGAAAATGATGAGAATCGGCATGAAGATAATGTTCCGTGTGATTTTTCTTGCAAAAAACTTGGTTGGAAATGGAACCATCATCCATTCTAGAGAGAAGGATATCTAAGAAGGGAAGACAGCTATCCACCTCCACTTCCATCGTGAATTTGATGGAGTCTGACAGGGAATTCAGGTGTCCACGAAATAGATCTAACTTCTCACGACCATGGAGTCAAATGACACAAGTGTCATCCTAGAACCTCTTCCACTTCCTAGGGCGAAATTGAGTTGAGGCCAAGGCCTTTGTTTCAAAATCCTCCATAAATAAGTTAGCGACTATAGGGGAGAGAGGGTAACCCATAGAAACACTGCAAGTTTTCTCATAGAACTCACCTTAGAAACTGAAGAAAGTCGAGGTGAGGCCTAGGCCAACTAATTTAGAAGTGTCTTGATCAGAAATCCGTTTAATGACATGAATGGCTCCCTGGATGGGGATTTTGGTAAATAAGGAAACAACGTCAAAGCTGACCAATAATTCCCCAGGTTCCAACCTGATGTCCCTCCATTCTTTGATAAAATAAGTTGAGTCCTTAACATAGGAGTTGGTGAGACCCACAAGGGGTTTAAGCTTTTGGGCTAAGAATTTAGCAAGATGATAAGAGAGACCGCCTATTTTTTTAACAATAGGCCTTAATGAGGCCCCAAATTTGTGATTTTTTGAAAGGCCATAAATCCTGGAGTAAGGGGATTTCTCTCAATAAGCTTTCTAGAGAGAGGATTAAGGGAGGGATATGATTTAATGGTGAGGCAATTCTCCTTAGTAACAGATTTAATGGGATTCTTCTTAAGCTTAAAGTAACTACCACTATTGGAAAGATGGTCTAACATTTTGTTGACATATTCAGCTTTATCTAGAATGACTATGGCACCACCCTTATATGCCTTAAGGATGAAAATGTTAGGATTGTCCCTCAGGGTTTTAGGGCAAGAACCTTAAGTTTTCTCAAGTTTATTTTGGGAGGCTTAGCCTTCCTATGAATATTCAATGTTACATATAATGTCATCAATGGGAATCCTCTTAGGGGCCAGGGAAAAATTAAGCCCCTTATTAACAAGACTGAAAAGAGAAGAGTCAAAATTCAAACTAGAAAGGTTAATGACATTTTTCATAGAAGAGAAATTATTGTTATTATTAACGTTGTTAATATTATTATCATTCATATAATTATTATTAATAGTATAATTATTATTACTAATGTTGTTTAGGTTCATTAAATTATTTTTTTAATTGTTGGATTTATAATTATTATTATGCATATTATTGTTATTTATAATGGTATATCACACTAAGACAAAGAACCAAGAACTCCACAATTAAAATAAGAGTGGGACATCAAAAAAAATTGGTACTACCCAATCCATCTAGTTTCATGATCCTAAAGGGTCCACTTCTAATAAATATAATCAACTTAGAGTAATTTTTCTAAGAAGAGCAACTTAGTGGTTACATAATCCATAGCTAATTTATTGTAAAACCATTGTCAATCTTTCCACATAGGTTCACAATATTATGTGTTTATGTGAATAAACTAACCTCCAAAATCAGTCGACAAAGTCACATGAATGCAAGTCTATCAATATCTTGTAGCCATTGAGAGTGATTAAGGTTTTTCCAAGATATTTAGTTATTAAATTCCCTATCCAATGTGTCTCTCTCTACATTTTTGTAGGCCTTTCCACACAATTTGTGTCCTATTGAAATAAGGAATTGAGCCAAATGCATTTTCTGCACTAAGAAAATCAAAATTAACATGGGATCAAATCCCATCCTCTGCAATAATCTTTAGAGTTGTATTGAAATTTACTATGTCCAACTTACCAGGCTTGCCATGTCCTTTTTAAAATACCTAATTTGCATGTTTTAAAAGCTTTAGTGGAAACATGTCATATATTGCAAAAGGTCCTTACTTATCATTTAATTGGAGAGCCTTCTAAATGCAATGGTGAACAAATATTTTCCATCATATATTCCCACACATGGCCAATAAATTAATCAACATGTGATGGGCCTATTTTACCCTTTCATGTATTTTTATACTAGGGATAAACTCAAAACTAACTTAACATTGGATGATACTGTAAAATGGAACTTCTTTCAACATGACCAAAACATAGTAGTTGTTTCTCTACATCCCACTAGATTTAGAAGTTGGCGCCATACCATATGCAACTCTTTTGAAACTTGTTTCTATGTAACCAAAACATAGCTATTCTTTCTTTACCAATGTCACTAGATTTAGAAGATAGCTCCATAATTATATGTGCAACATATTTTAGTTTATGAGAATCACCTTGCCTAAATCTTGCAACAATCGTAGTGTCGTCCTTATTCTCCTTTTTATGGACCTCATCCAATGTCAAGTTTTCATCCAATGCTAAAAAAGAGCTCTGGAAACTTAATTGCATTTCTTCTCATATGGGTCATCAATCGTAGTAGTTAACTCAAATGCTAAAATAACCCCTCGCCTTGAACTCCCTAGTCATGGGCAAGTTTTAAAGAAAGTTATTTGATTCATAAATTCTTACATGGCTAACAATGTTGTCATTTTTCTCATATCAATTTAAGATGACTCAAACTTCTAAACATCCTTGGTTTGACTTTCTTATTGATGCATCGCTAAGAGTCATGATTACAGGTACAATTTTCCTAATCCCTAAGTTTTTCATGGTGAAATTACTCCCACTTGAGATTTGAGTTGTGTTTTTTTAATCTTGAAATATTTGGCATTTGCGTCTAATTCCATATTTTATTTCATGGGTATTAAGCTACTTATAATTTATTATAAGTTTTAATGACCTTATCAATGTCATTATACCTTACATATTCCACATGCTTGTTAAATGCTTCACTATTATCTCCTACAAAATAATATACACTACCTAGGAGTCTATTTCTATTAGTAATGTTGAGGTTCCATATTTAATGGGTTCACGTCATTCATTAACCTCTCTAAATTATGTAAATTTTGTGACATTTCATTGAAAAAAATGGATGAATGTTTGAGCCTAGAGCTTTGCTAGCTCAAAATAAATGGTTGGAAGGAAGTAGTTCAAACAAGGTTTTGTTCCTCATATCGTTCCAAAAACACAAACAATTCTAAAGGAATTTAATGAGGACCAATGATCCTCTTTTTTCATGTTAAAGGACTGGCCTTCCTCAACCACGAAGGGTATTCCTGTATTTTTGCAAATATTTTTTTGATAGCCTTTAAAAAATAGTCATATTATAGAGAGAGTTTTGAAAAATAATAGATGGTGGAGCTTTAATATTTTTTTCCATTTCCTCAATTTTGTGGTCTCGAAGAGTTTTTAGAGTTCTAAGTTTTTGAAATATGTTCAGGGGCCTTCTTTTTTCCATCATTCTTCACTTTTTTTTCTTTAAGTTTCCATGAGGCTATAAGATTTCATTCTACAACACATGCATTGCTCTAAGCTAGATAACCTGGGGAGTTAATTCTAATTTCCTTAGGATTTATCATGATTTCCTTAATAAATTCATCCATGACCAAGTCATCGACATGTCCTAAAATGATTGCTAGCAAAGAAACCATAATCTGAAACTGTGGTTTTAGTAAATTTCTAGTCATTGGTAATAATTCAAATAGCAACATTTGATGAGGGTTTTTTACTAAACTCTGCATAAAGCTCAAATTATCTTCTTCTTGCCAAATTATAAATTGCTCATACATTTCTTTGTCATTAAAATCCTTCCACTCATGGTTAATCTCAACAGTTTTACTATAACTTCTTCTGACACATCAAAGAAGGTACGCCCATCTGTAGGATGAAAAATATTTTGGGTTGATGAGACATAATTGCTGGCTAAAAGAAAATTTATGTCAGGGTCAAAATGGATGGGTCGCAATGTAGCTTTGAGCAAGCCAATATTTAACAGGTAAATTTATGAATTGTTTGATTGACCATTCAACTCTAATTGGGCTCTAAGAGCATGTATGTCGACATTATGGACGTGGGTGATATGAATTTGGGATAGTCATCAAATCGTGTAATATTGACCGTTAGATTTGATAGGGTCAATTTCAATTGCTATTTTTCTAGGGTAACTGCCTACACTACATATTGTGAATTAGTAATTAATTAATGAAATAATTCAAACTCGCCTTGTTTTATATCAATTAAAATTCTAAAAATAATCATACGAGAAAAATTTGTATACATTTATTTTGATTTTAATGCAATATTTAGTAAAAATGAAAAGGAGAAATATGCCTGAACCTCGTCACAACACCAAGAAGATTGATCCAAAACTTAGAGAGGTTATAGTCTAAATTTTGATGTATAAGTCATAAAATCATATTTTTATGTAAGAGGGAACTTAATTACATTATGAAGTAAACCCTAATTAAAATTGACTCCATCAAAAAGACACCTTATAAGAAGGCAATAGGAAGAGTGAAGATCGAGAATGAGAGGTCCCAAAATTGGCCTTATTGCATGTAATAGTTCTTAATGGATTCCTCTCTCTCTCTCTCTCTCTCTCTCTCTTTGTTTTGTAATGTATTCATTTTTTCATTTTATTAATGTTCTTGGTATTAGTTTCATGGCATATTTGTATGTTTTTTCTCCTCCTATCTCAATATTCAAGCCTCCTGTATCATATCCCCAAAGATATAGATCATTGACTCTATGGGAATAAAGGTTTGAAGCATTTTAGTTTCAGAATTTTGCAGCAATCTCCAACCTCCTTTTAGCACTTTTTGGAGTCCATTTGCTTATCCATAGACTATAATTATCACCGTTGGTCCACAAACATTACAAGGTTTTCTATCCTCGAATCTTCATTAACCATTCCAAGAGAATTCTTACATGAATTCAATACATCCATTGGTCTGCAACATGAAGGTTCCATGACCTCTACAGCAACCCATGTTTCTCTACAAACCCTTGGCATCCTTTATGGCCCTCTATACTTGGTATTATCACACTCATTGTTATTATATATTTATATAACCATGCCATAGCTTAAAAAAAATTGTTTGCATCACATAGAATTTTTTACAACCTTATTTTAGTTATTTTTCAACTTGTCCATGGTGGTATGGCCACCACAAAAGCACAATAATCGATGGAATTCAAGGCAACAATATTTAGCTAACTTCATGTAGGTTCCACGACCTATACAGAGCACTTCAAAGAGTGCCCAATAGCTCTTTTTAAAGGATGTTCCTCTAGCTTAAATGGGTTTTTTACAGAATATGATTTGCTTTTTGTATTGAGATATATCATTGATTGATGTCACACATGTCTGTAAAACAACGCGACCATGCATACCTTGAGTTTCATGAATGATTTTCTCACTAAACATATCATTATAGAGAAATTATCTTATATCAATGGAAATTTATCTACAATACATCAAATAGGTCTTTGGTGGAATTTGTTTTCATCACCTCTAGCAAAAGTTATCAACAAAGTTACAACGAGAGGTCCATTGCCAGAAAATTTCAAAAAAAACAAGTCAAGGTTTTAGGTCTTCCGCAAGCCCATGGTTTTGGGTAAACCACACAAAACCCTTCTCCATTTACCAAATCAGTTATGGGTCATCCACAAACCCATGATTATGGGTTAACCACACAAAAATATTATCTTCATTGATACTTGGCACATTATAATCATGATGGTTATGGGTCATCTACAAACCCACAATTATGGGTTAACCATACAAAGCAATTATCTTCCTTGGCTGATGGAATATTGTGGTCATGATGGTACATTAAACATAATGGAGTCCCTTTTCTTTGGCATTTTGAATGATGGGGACCATCATTTCCTGAGGAGGGAGGACTGCTCCAAATCTTAAAGGGGTTATAGTTTAAGTTTGGATGTATAAGTCTATCTAACTGATGGAGTGAACCCTAATTAAATTTTACTTTGTCAAAAAGACACCTTATAAGAATGCAATAGGAAGAGAGTGAAGATCAAGGAGGATAGATCCCAAAATTGACCTTGTTGCATATAATTTTTCTTCTTAATGGAATCCTCACCCTCTCTCTCTCTCTCTCAATTTTGTGATGTATCCAGCTCTTGCGTTTTTATCAATTTTTTTGTGATTATTTTCATGGCATATAAGTATATTTTCCCTCCTACTCTCTTAGCATTCAAGCCTCCTAGATCTTAGCCCTCAAGATCTGGATCAATTATAGCACTAATTAGTGTGTTAAAATACATAATATGTTTTAACTTTGTACCAAAGTATTGGAACTCTATTGTGTTTAATCAAATGTGCCAAAAGATACATAAATATGATCATCAAAGAATACATATCCCTATCCAAGGGAAGCTGGCCAACTCATTAAAGTTTTTGTTGGAGCACGACTCACAATTATTCACTCAAAGGGAAACCTAGCATTTCATTTGTTGCAAAGAACTAAGATAAGTGGTAAGAAATATCAACTCAAACTCCAGACTGTCTATCTTCCTCTCTAACTAGGCATTAATATGAGCAAAGTTATATATGCATTGCACACCACCTTACAAAATTTTAATATGATTAGAGTCTCTCTATTTATAAGAATTATTGACTTTAGATTTTTGTTGTTTTTACAAAGGATAATTAAGAATAAAATATGGCCAACTAAGCTTATCAAGAACCCCATATTCTCTTAATAGTTAAACAATAATAATAATAACCCCTGAAATTATTCAAAAGGGGCATCTCTAACGTAGGTATTTTCGGAGATTTATTCCTCACATTCATGTTGGGTAGGAGTCAAGAGACTAGATATTGGACATTAGGAATTCTAATAGACCCAGAACAACCTCCTACATGCGACCTATCAACGTGTATTGGCATATAAAAACTTTAATTGGAAGAGTTCTCACAAAAAAGGTAGACACGACAAGACTTAATCATATGCATGATGAAGCTACTCAAGAAGGTGGATAAACTTAATAGAAAGGTCACATTTCTAACCAAGAATCTAACAAACCCTTCTATGTTCAACTCCTACAGAGGGCCAAAACCATAAGGCCTTGAGGACACCCCTGCAGAATGAAGATCACCAAGTCAATACTATGCAAGAAAACTTCAATTTGGAGTAAGCTAACCATTCGATGGAATGCCCTTTGGGTGTTGTGCCCCCAGCTACCAACGAATCCCTCCAGTGAACGCGGGCTCCACGCCCCTCCCCATCTTTGTCCCACGACGTTACCGTTTGAAGGAGCTCGTTTAGGATCCAGTCATCGTTTTTGTTTCCCCTCACCTACGCATGGGGGCAACCATGAATGCAAATGCAAATGCAAAAAATTTCTCGCGCTCCTCGAGCCGCTTCAGCCCACTCCGAACAGGGACCTACAAACCAATCGACGGGAAGATGCCAAAGTCACGGTGCCATGATCAATCGAGCCTCCCCTATATAGCTCCTGTAATCGACGGAACATGTCATCCCCTGTTACACACCAATCTGATTGAACGACAAAAAATCGAAGGAGTTACTCACTCGACGGAGACCGGGTCTGTGGTGTCGGTTTTCGGTTTCTTTAAGCGAGTATCTGTTTAGTTAAATGACCCTGTTTGGTTTAAATGGGAATTCCCATTGTCCTTTCTGTTACAAATCTCGACGGAATGAAAGCCCTAGCTAGACTTGTTTAATGAATGTATGTTTTTTAACTGGATGTCTGTGTATTTTTAAGTGAGAATCCCCAAATAATTTGTTTACCACAACCCAATTTATTCAGACCATTTTCTAAGGGAGACCATCTGGACAACCAGTTTTCCAAATCGCTGGTCAACCATTGTGGCAACTCTCTCAAACAGATACTCACTTAAAAATGGTGGAGCAAGTGAAATAGGAGTCAATAATTGCCCTTCCGGTGCAAAACCCTAAAGAAAAGCTCATTTTCTCTAGGTCGGATTTAGATTGGTCTCTTGTACAAGGAAAACACATGGACTCCTTAGGTCAGATTGCAAAAATCCCTTCAACTAGAATTGGAGACTTTATTAAAGGAGAGGAAATGAACCCAGATGCTCCATGTTCTTTCACCCGGGTACAAAAAAAACGCCCAGGCTCAAAGCCTACTGCTTCCTTGCTATATGAAGTGTAAGTTTTTTTATAAATCCTATGTATATATGTTGGTATTAATAGTACTCAATCAGTTTTCATGGAATCATATGTATTGAGTTTTCAAACTTTTTTATGCAGCTATGCTTGTTCATATGGCCTCGATGACAGAAGGGGACAAGATGAAGTGAAGCGAAAATACTCATTTGTGAAAAAGAGGGGATGTCAATGCCATTTCATTGTAAAAATTATGGTTCAAATCCCTGAGGTTTTCATAATAACATATAACATCTATGAGCATGTAGATCGCTAAAGATCGCCTTGTCATGGCCAACATGACACCTCGGGCCCTACTAGGGTGCTACATCAACCAAAGTTATCAAGGGACATGGTTTCCTATGTAAAGATTTGTTTCTTCTTAGATGTGCCAGTTGACTCTGTTTGAAAAATGCATGTTAAAAAATATATTGACATGGATGTTGCAGCTCGAGATAGGGATTTCTTTTTGTGTAGGAAAGATGTTGTTAATATATATAATCGTCTAATGAAAGGAAATTATTAGTTGCATAAGAAGGATGAAATGAGTGTAAACCTTTGGTATAGGAAACACCCAAATGATTTTTCCTTTTATCAAAAGCCCAATGGTGGACATGTCCCTTTTATAGTTGGAATTCAAACGAAGTGGATGTTGGAGACCATGGTGAAGCTATCGAATAATAGCCAAATAGCCATGGATTCGACATTCAGCACGAATAAGTATGGGGTGAGTGTATTAATAATGATTGATTTAGTACAGTAACTTGATCAATAATGATTGATGATCTGAATTTGATGATCTATGTATTTTGAATGTGATAGTATCAATTGTACACAATCATCGTGTTTGATCACCAACAAAGTGGGGTGCCAGTTGCATGGGTGGTGGCATCACGTAATACCTCACAGGGCATTTCGCTATGGTTGGAGCAGCTCATGCATAGGTGTCACCAAGTTGATCATAGTTGGAAAGTTAATTCTTTCATGGTTGATGATGCATTGGCTGAAATTGGTGCTTTAAGGTAACTTCAATATTCTTATTTTACAGTACAACTTGTATTTATTACAAAAATAACATGCTTGAAATGAATTGAATGTGGCAGGAGAATCACAAGCTGCAATGTTATCTTGTGTGTTTGGAACGTACATCGAGCATGGCTAAAAAATGTGAATCGATTGGCTAGTATTCCAGAAATAGCAAAAGAAATTTTTAGTGATTTGGGTTTAATTATGAATTATTATTGTAATGTTGCAGTGAGCAATGCAATTAATGCTTTCTTCAACAAATTTGCTAATGAGGAAAAGTTCCTAGACTATTTCCACAAGAATTGGGTTGTTGGTGACAAGATTTGTAAGTTGAAAAAATCTTTAAGTTACATTTCTATTTTTGGTTTGAAATATGGATGAAATATCTTCATTTAACCCAAATTTTATGCAATTAGGGATGTGAGTCAAAGGTTGTTGGGATTTTCCCCATGCAAATCAGGAGACAAACAATGCTATGGAATCATATCACTGTTACCTAAAGACAAAATTTCTATCTAATAGAAGAAATAAATGTTCTCGTAAGATGGATTGGTTTATATATGTTCTTCTAACAAATGTTGAACCCTGTTATCGGTTTAAGGAAATTCTAAAAAAGGAAGGATTTTTAAATAATTACAAGAAAGAGACACAGTTGGAATCATCAATAGAAAAAGAAAAAATAATTTCAGATAGTGATTGCAGCCCTCATTCGCAAATGTCTCGTGATTTTTGGGTGAGGATTCAATCTAAAGTTAATAACCAATATCTTGTCACTTGTCATCGTACAAATTTCATAATTTGTGATTTCCCATGGTCTATTCATGGCAACATATTCAAGCATGCCATAAAGGTGGGTTGGTTGTATTCTGGTTCAATGGCTTCAAACCAATTACAAAATCATCAAAGCACAACTGAGTCATACAATGACCGTCCTGAAATAAATATAGAGGCAATATCCGATCTTCCTGAAGATGCAAACACAACTGCCATGGATAGTCACAATGTTGATGTAAATGTTGAACAAATTAAGATGGCCAAGGAGGAGTTATTTGGCTACTTAGACCTGGTTCGAAACAGTCCTCCTGCTACTTTGACCAAAATTGAACAGCTGATTACTTTAGTTAAAAAATTGTTGGATGACGCCAACAATCTTCATATTATGGATTATGAATTCACGTGTGGATTGGGTGCTTTTGATTTGTCTTTGAAGAGGAAGAAGAGTTTCATAAGCCCCAAAAAGAGAAGAAAAACAAGGCAACAAAATGAAAGATTGGAAATTAACTTGAATATCCCGACAGATGAAGATGAACCGTTTCAGTTTGAACAACTCAATAAGCGAGGTCACCCTCGCGCCAACAATGAATGCTTTTCCAGGTTTCTTATGCATGATTTTGTTTTCAATTTGATTTTAATATGTATTCATGTATTATATGTATTTGATGTATTAATGTTTTGTTGACTATGTCCATGTATGTTTGATAGGTGGTGAGGATATGGTTGGAGATTTCTCTAATTTGATGGAATTGTCATTTAAGGTGATTAAATAACTCCATGCATTTACACTCAGTCTTTTAATACATTGATTGTTTTGTAATTCATGGAAGATAGCTTTCAAGTGGTTTTGCATACTTTCATAGTTGCATATATCAGTGTCCAAACAATAATCCGATATATAAATTCGAATAAAAACAATGGAAATGTAACAAAATTGTTAGAGGAACTGCAATGAAATTGTAACTAAACATGTCAGACACAATTTTACCAGTTTTTTATAACTAACAAAATAAATTGGAGAGTAATATATATTAAAACATCAAATATAATGTGCTTGTTGTCTATGAGTTGCTACAACGGTGAGCCAGTGTTGCAGTGATTGTGAGCCAGTGTGTCAGCAACGGTGAGCTAGTGTGTCAGCAACTGTGGCCCAGTCTGTCAATCTGAAACTGTGGATGAAGGGGTACATTCATGAACATTGCTGATACAATAATCATTATGTCTTGGTTCATCAGGACGAAGATACCCTCATGTCTCCATAATTACATTCCAACAATCAGATTCTTCTTTTTTTGTCAGCGTATATTTCTTTTTATATACACTTATTGGAAGCCAGATCATTGGATATTGAAATATAAGACCTATCTAGTGATTCCCACACTGTCCCATAGCAATAATATATTGAAAAACCCTTGTTAATGTTTTCTTTAAGTTGAGGTAGTTAAATGGATCTTTATTTCGGGGTTGTTTTCCCATGTTATCCCACCTTGCTTTACATCCTTCCTATGCCTTAGTTTCCAATAATTGAATCTGGCATGCACAATACGCAATGGTCATCTCCCTATTCTTGGAGATAACCTCTGCTACTTCTGGAGAGTTGATGGATTTTTGATGTTCCTCTATCACCTCCACAGTTTTGGGATGTTCTCCTCTAACCCACAGAAGGCTCTCGGAATTATGCAAATAAATGTTCACATCATCCAACCAACTGGCCTGATTTCTCAAATACGATACAAAGGCTCTCAATTGGACATCCCTTGTAACATGGTTGGGATTCCATTCTCTATTATAAAGTACCAAAAAATTATGTTGGTACAGTTCACAGAGAAAGTCTCTATCTTGATCACAAATTTTCATATATGCCTCCTTGAAACCATCACTGCTTTCAACCTTGAGAGGTATATTTTCGATGATAGCATTCTTTTTTAATATCAAGAATTTTTCAATCAAGTACACGTTGTAATTGGTTGAAGGATCCATGCAACTGAGCACACCATCCATTATTTGTCCGATTTCTTGCTTATACTTCTCCAACTTGATCACCCTCCTTTCCAACTCATCCATTTTTTTTTTATGTCTTCGTAAAACTTTGTTTTTATATTCTTTGCATATCTTGCAAAGGTTATGAAGTGATTTTTTGTGCACACTGTAAGGTATTAGGTGTCCCAGATGGGTATATAGACAACTTTAATTTATCCTTTCATTCCTAATCATCTTTTGGCACACCAATGTCTTTGGTCAGTTTGATCTCTGGTTCCTCATCCTCTGTTAGTTTCATATCTGGTTGTTGTTCCTCTGTGTCTATACCCATTTCTTTTGTTAGTTTGATATGTAATTCATGTTCCTCTGTATGGATAGCTATTATTTTGGTATGGTCCTCTGTTTGCACAACAATGTCATCAATCTATTTTTTCCAATGGGTATATCTTGTTGGACCCTTGGAGAAGGAATGACTATGTCATCAATGGGTATGCAACTTCATTGTTATCAGTCTATTTTTTTCCAAGGGGTATATCTTGTTGGACCCCTGGAGAAGGAATACCTATGTCATCAATGGGTATGGACTCTGCAACTTCACTGTCATTAATCTATTTTTTTCCAAGGGGTATATCTTGTTGGACCCCTGGAGAAGGAATACCTATATCATCAATGAGTATGCACTCTGCAAATTGGGCCAAGAAATCTAATCTATTTTTTAAAAGTTTAATTTTTTCTGAGCTCATCTATTAGGGTTTTAACTTTGATCTGTAGTTGTCTGTTTTTCATCTGGAGAATCCTATTCTTCCTTAACAATGAAATATACAAAGGAATATGTTTACAGGTAATTACTTTTGCAATGTGCTTCTTTGTCAATTCTGGTGGTTCAGTTGGTTGGTCCTCCTGATCATCTCCATACAATTATGGTTGTGCAGTTGGTTGGTCCTCCTGATCATCAACATAGAATTTTGGTTGTGTAGTTGGTTGGTCCTCCTGATCATCCCCATACAATTCTGGTTGAGCCGTTGATTGGTCCTCCTGATCGTCCCCATACAATTCAGGTTGTGCAGTTGGTTGGCCCAACACTTTTTCCCTACACAATTTTTGGTACTCCTCTTCATCCACATACAACATTTGAATTGAGACAAGGCCATCTAAGCTGTACCATTCGGCTAGTCCCGCTATGTATTCATAGTTAGAATTAGGAGAGGGAAGCCGATCAATTTGTTCTGCTGTGTCAGCAAGCTGGCCTAATCCTTCTTCCATGCATCCTTGTTGCATGCATCCTTCATCCATGACCCCTTCAATTAATACATCCTGTGGATACTCTTTCTCTTGCTCTTTCTCTTGTTCTACTGCTATCTCTTCTGGGAGTTTTTCTATAACAACAGGGAGGGTTTCAGGAACTGGAGCATAACGACCTCTCTTTCCACTTTTCTTCTTGGCTTTTGGCATTTATGTCGAGTGTTTCCTGTATCCTCTCAATATTCTGGTCATAGGTTTACTCCCCAATATTTGTACTTCATCATCATCATCTTGGCCATCTCCTTTGTGTGCATCTTTAGCAGCAAAAATCCTAGAAACCCTCTTAGTTTGAACACATGGCGTCTCAGTTGCGATATGGAAAGGTTCTGTGGGAATTTCTGCAGGTGGGAGGTCAATGAACCCAGTTGCAAGTGTGAGGTCATCGGGTGGAGTTGCAGTTAGGCGGTCATGGGGCGGAGTTACAACTGGAGGGTTATGGGCGGAGTTTCCACTAATAGGTCATGGGGTGGAGTTGTTGCTAAGAGGTCATGGGGTGGAGTTGCAGCTGGGGGGTCATGGGGCGAGGTTTCCGCTAAGAGACCACGGGGTGGAGTTTCTGCTGAGAGATCATGGGGCGGAGTTGCAGCTTGGAGGTCATGGGGTGGAGTTGCAGCGTCAACATGCAATGGCCTTCCAACTAGTTCATCCCAAGTTCTCCCTTCCCTTTGCAATGCAGAAACCACCAAAAGTTTAACAAGGCATTAGTGGGAAAGGATTTCGAGCGGCCGCTTTAATTTCTGCACACCTCAGGCCATTTGATATGGATTTTTTGCAAGAAAGAAAGGCATGTTAAGCAACCTGCCATGACGCAGGTGGTCTAACAAGCGGAGGTGCTCATAATAAATAACCACATACCTTCCTTCACAAGTGAAAAATCTCTGAACAAGGAATGCAGCATCCGACCAGGGTTGTGGTAATGACTTCCTCTCATATCATGAGCCACTCCTGATCAGTTGTTCACCTGCCTCAAGGAAATTCCTCACAACATCAGGTTGGGGTTTTTAGGGTGCAAACCACTTTTCTCCCCTCTGGGGCAACCCTGAAACTTCAACAATTGCTTCTTCTGTCACATGCACCATTGTCCCTGCTACCTCTGATCTACCCTCCCTGTAATGCATGGAAAATTCTAGGGCTATGTCATTATCATGCTCCTGAAACCCGCGAATATAATCTATCTAGCCGGCCTGTTCAAATAATTTTTTAAAAGGTGGAAATGCGTCAAACAATTCTTCGACACTTTCATGGCATAATCTTGCACCTCCCATCTCGAGCCAGAGTTCAAAGTGGCTATGGTTGTGTTAAATGTTTGCAAGGGTTCGAATGTGGGACAATGGTGCAATGGAAGAGTTGGGGTAATGGGTACAGTGATAAATTAATAATGGGGACGGGTTATTTATGGCGGTGCCCGTATGCAAACATGTGTTGCCTCAATGTCTGCCTCCTATTTGACACCGACAGTTTGTTGCTATCATGGTCAGGGGAGATTTTTTTTACCGTTGTACACTGAAAAAGATTTCTCAAGAGTTGCCGCATAATAATTTAGGGTTTTATTATACCGACTCCTTAAATAACTTGCTTTAAATAGGGATTAGGGTCTATACCATCCCTTCCATGTACCACTCATCCTTGGGAAAGAATTTGTTAGCATTGAGGATAGTCTGACCTAGGCTAGTGTTGGTTATAGTTTATGGTTATCAAGTTAACTTCATTGATTTGCAAGCTGTTCATATTATTTTCTCTGTTTGCAGGGTAAGCTGTTGTCACTGTCATGGATGTCAAAACGTGCTTCAGTTTAAAACACCTGGCCTTGTGGTTGTAGATGTTAATGATGGATAAATTCACAACAATTGGATTGTTTGTTTGGATATTTATATATTTTTGCCCCTTAAATGAGGTTGGATCTATGGATTGCAAAAGTGCAAGATTTCACATTTGCATTTTGCATTTAACCATGTATGTATAAAGGACAAATAATGATTGATATATAAGCTATCTTGGTTGGCTTGTAACCAAGGGTATCTCACATAATTTGTCAATGAAGAGACTTCTTTAAGAATTAGAGCTCATTATACTCAAATTAGAGGCTTGAATAAATTATGGGAGCATGTGCTCCTCATGGAGAATGAATGAATGAATGTTCATAGAAGTTGGAATTGTGAAGGTGTATTGAAGGAATTATAATGAATAAATAGTCTCGTTTTGTAGCATATTTTGGAATCCTCTATTTTCTGATAAAACTATTAAATACATAACAACGCTTTTGTACATGTGGCAGCGCAATTGAATGAGATTGGAATCTGACTTCCAGAATAAAAGCCATAATAAAAGCATCCATCACATAATCTAATGACATAACTAAATTGTAATAAAAATGTAATTCCATTAATAGTATTACTGAAAAAATACATTTTCTACATACATGTGTTGAGATATGACACCAAAAAATAGAGTGAGACCATTTATAAAAAACACCTAATATAAATAAATACATCAAAAATAATGGACATCAGGTTGCTCCAATCTATCTCAAGAAATATGAACACAATAATATGACTCCCCCCATAATAACCCCAATCCCAATCAGAACAATAATCCATTCATTAATAGGCCATCTATATTGATGCCTATCAATAATAATTGGTGGAGCACATGATGGCTCCACAAATATGCCACATCCATGTCCATTGGATGCTGGTTCAATGAGTATCGAATCACACACCCTTTGGACATCAGATTTGTAAATACTCTCAAAACGGTGGAACTGTCCAGCAATGGTTCTTGCCTGCTGAAGGGGTTTCAGGTTAGGTCTTTTGACTTGGTAGGTACCATTCATCTAGTTGGTGATTAATTCAAAGTTTGTGTAAGTGACAATGTCACTTGCACCATAACTCTGTGTAGTTGTGAGGCCATCGATCAAAGCATGGTAGTATGCTTCATTGTTTGTAGTAATGCCATGTAATTCTCTACTATTTTGGTATACTTGGCTAAGGGATTCATTATGAAGCACGAACCTTGTCCGTGCATGCCCTGGGTTTGGGTGGCACCATATTTGGATTGCCAGGACCCATTTTGCAACCATCTGCAAAACAAGAAAATAATTTAATGAAATATTGTTACAATGTTAAAATGCAGTAGTGGAAACTCTGTTGCAGTAGCGGAAACTCTGTTGCAGTAGCAACAACTCGTTGTTGCAGTAGCGGCAACTCGTTGTTGCCGCTACTACAACAGCAAGTTTCCGCCACTGCAATAGCGAGTTGTCGCCACTACTAAAAATTAAAATTTGCAGTGGCGCCAACTCATTGTCGCCGCTATTGCAATAGCAAGTTGTCGCTCTCTCTACAAAATAAATAAAAAATGAAGTGCTTACAAATTTCAATTTTGTTAATATATATAAAAAATTAATTTTGAGCAGTTGCGACAATACACTATTAAAGTGGCGGCAACTCGATGTTGCCGCTACTACAACAGCGAGTTGTCACTACTGCAACAACGAGTTGTCGCCACTGCTCAAAATTAAAATTTACAGTGGCGGCAACTCGTTGTTGCCGCTACTGCAACAGCGAGTTGTCACTCTCTCTACGAAATAAATAAAAAATGAAGTGCTTACAAATTGCAATTTTGTTAATATAAATAAAAATTTAATTTTGAGCATTTGCGGCAATACACTGTTACAGTGGCAGAAACAGTGAGTTGCCGCTTCTGCAACAATGAGTTGCCACTACTGCAACTCGTTGTCGCTGCTACTACAACAAGGAGTTTCCACCATTGCTCAAAAGTAAAATTTGCAGTGGCGGCAACTCGTTGTTGCAGTAGCGGCAACAGCGATTTGTCTTTCACTGCATTTTTTAAATTTGCATTATATAAAAAGGAAAAACACAATAAACAGGACATTTACTTACCTTTCCTATTGCTCCTGCTACTTCTCCTTTTCCACGAATGGTTAGCTTACTCCCTGGTTAAATTGGTCCCTGAAATTGGAAGCACAAAGAAGCAAAGGAAGCTCATTAAAAACTAGAAATAAAAAATGAAGTGGGAATAAAAACTAGTGTAGTACTCGACATCAAAACTAGAAATCAAAGAGGTGGGAAGTAGCTACATTGTACCCTATGTACCCTGTCCGAATCTCCTTATTCCACCCTCTACAGGCAGTGCTATGGCCATTTTTCTTAAGCTGTCCAACGGCCCAGTAATAACCTCTGCTCTTGTTTCCACTCTTGGCTCTACTACTCGAATGTTTCTCATCTAGCTACTGGAGGGTCCTCACGAAAAAGACAGAAAGCGGACTTACTCGAAGGAATGTAGGAATGAAGGGATGAAGTGCTCTCGACGGAATGACTCAAAATCCACTAAACGGAATGAATAAGGAGTTGTGCGCCCAAAAAATTCAAATTGTTGAGTGGACAGTTTTGGGCGATAACTCCAAAGCCGTGGTAGATAGGTAGCCATTACTCCCATTTACGGAGGATGGTTCCAATTTGAAATGGCGATCGAAATACTGTCACTTCAGCCCTCAACTGGTTGCGCAAGTTAGTTGGCTTGTGTGGGGCGACTCATGTGGCTGTGTACGCGGGGTTGGCGAATGGGGACGGAGCGCCCAAACAGGGACAGCGCACTGCCCACGTTAAAGGACGTGAATGTCCCTTTGCGACCGAGGGGACGAGTTATCCGGAATATTTTCGCCGGTACTCGAGGGCGCAAAACCCAAAGGGCATTACGTCGAATGGTTAGCCCACTCCCTTCAATTTCATGTTGTTTTTCAAGTGCTAGTGAATTTATTACATTTTCATATACAAGAGGATTATAATTTTAAATTTATTGTATCATAATCTCTATGTTATTTCAAAGTGTGTTTTAAGAAGTCATTTAAGCTTGAAAGGAATTCCTCAACAACGTTATTAATAAATAACTATAACACATTTTGTAACTAAAACAAATTTTTCCTTAATTCCTATGTATTATTTGCCATTACTATCTTGACATTAAAAGGTGATATGCTTTGGGAAATGATATGTAAAACATGAAATTCTAGAAGTTCGCAACAATTATCAATAGTGGTACAAAAATCCAACTAGATTACACCTAGGTCACAAAAACATCTCACGTGAATCTAATTGTAAACTATTACAATAAAGTGTTTGGGAGCAATTGGTTACACTTCAAGAAAATTGTCACCCTATAGAGACATGAGTATGAGTAGGGAGTTGACATTGAATAATATGAGCATGACCTTAAAAATATAAGGCCCTTTTTATTTAAATTGTTTCAATGCATTTTTGGTAGAGGTGACTGGATTATAAGTGTTGATATAAAATTGAGCGTTGGCATTTTTCTCCAACATTCATAACCTAATGGTTTTATTATATAACATATAGAATATAGTTTGAAGCCTCCTATAAATAATTGCATGTATCTTCATTTAGTTGATCCATAAATTTTTTTAAAGTATTATCTTCTAATGTAAAATTTCATATATTTGTGATTGATTTTCATTATTCTTGAAGTTTTGAATAGTGTTAGAGGATATTAACTCATCTAACTTAGTTGACCAAAATTTTGAATAGTTTTAGAGATAGTAACTCATCTTAGTCAAGTAAAATGGGAACAATGGTACATGTATATAAAATAAATGCTTTTGAAAAATAAATGAATAAACACCGAAGCTATTTTAATTATGAACAATGGAAAATGATAAGAACTAATTGTCTTTGGATTTCACACAATTTTGAATATTGAAATATTGAGCAACTAGCAAAATATTATTCATTTTTCTTTTTTTCCAAGGATAAAACCGTAACTTTATTTATAGAGATAAAAATACACAAACACAAAGTGTATTCATACAAGATCTATCCATCTCCATGTAGTGGCCACAAAAATAACTAGGCTTCCCATCAAAAGACACACAACTTTACATCATTTACCCCATGGGTCTACACAAAAATGGGCAAGATATACAACTCATGATCATTCTTATATAAAATTAAAATATATTGCAAAAATATAGGGCCAAAACCCTAGAATAAACAAGACAACCATAAATCCAACTCAAAAGCTCACTCACAAGAAAGCCTGAAACCCTATGGGTCTACACAAAAATGGGCAAGATATACAACTCATGACCATTTTGATATAAAATTAAAATATAGGGCAAAAACCCTAGAACAAACAAGACAACCATAAATCCAACTCAAAATCTCACTCACAAGCAAGCCCGAATGAAACCTAGAGCAACCGAAGAGTGAGAAAAGAGAAATAAACCAAGAGAGGTGGCAGCAAGATACTGCTACAACTTAAGCATAGAACAGCTTCAAGGCATACATCTGCAAATCTCTACCATAGAAAACTGGCATCATCACATGAGAAACACTGGGAGCAGCAGTGACAGCAACAAGGCAATCCCAGCAAAGGAAAGAGAGGCGGCGGCGAAAAATTGTAACAAACGAAGCACAAAACAACTTCAAAGCTTAACAGTGACAAACTATATCTAAAAAAAAACCCGCAACAACAGAACGTGAGCAATGCAAGAGGTAGTGACAGCAACATCAAGCAAAATGGAAGTTGCGGCAAATACAAACCAAGAACCAAACATGAAAGCAAGTGGGTTGACAAGACACTATCAGGGCAAGGCGACAATAGTTGTGGAACACAAGCACAAGCACATTCAGCAACCCAAACAAGGGAAGAAAGGCGCCTAGGGAATAGCAATAATATTTCTATATAGAATAATGAAACATAACAATAATGGAACATGGCAATCAAAAAAAATTAAAAACTTCACATTTCAATATTTATCATTATTATTTTTTGATTTTCCAATAAGGAAAATTAATCGATGATGAATGGTTATGATTATAGAGATAAGAATGTGAACTATTAGCTTAGTATAATAATGTTTAGTCATAATGATTATTTAAATCCTCTAAAGAGAAATATTATATCCAACAATGATAGTGTAATTGTTCGTCTAAATCTATATGATACAATTTTAAATTACTTGTTTATATAATTTTTAAAAATATTTTAGAAAATTGTAATATAATAATGTTTAGTCATAATGTTTATTTAAGTCCTCTAAAAAAAATATTATATCCAACCAGGATAATCTAATTGTTTATCTAAATCTATATGGTTCAATTTTAAATTACCTATTTATATAATTTTTAAAAATTATTTTAGAAAATTATATATTTATATAATTTTTCTAAAATATTTTAGATTTTTTTTTTAAATCCAATGCAACATTTGAGCATCTCTAGTTCTATCATAACTTATTGTATTATAATATACTCTAAACATGTTATTCATGATTTTTTATTTTAGGTTTCAAAATATAATAAAAAGCATCTCATCTCTAGTTCTATCATAATTTATAGTTTATGATAATATATACTAAACACATTATTCATGACTTTTTATTTTAAGTTTCAAAATATAATGAAAAGGATATCTAGTTCTATCATAACTTATAGTATGATAATTTACTATAAACATGTTATTAGTGATTTTTTATTTTAAGTTTCAAAATATAATAAAAAGAAAACAATTTTAAATAAATCTTCCAAAAAGAAATATTAATATCCAATAGTGATAGTGTAATTGTTCTTCTATATATATATGATTCAATTTTATATTACGTATTTATATAATTTTCAAGTTTATATTATGTATTTATATAATTTTAAAAATTATTTTAGAAAAATATATATTTACATAATTTTTTATAATTATTTTAGATTTTTAAATGAAAATTTTCAATGCAACATTTGAGTATCTCTAGTTGTATCATAACCTTATGGCATGATTTTTTATTTCAAGTTTCAAAATATAATGAAAAAAGAAAACAATTTCTTTAGAAAGTATGATTTTAAAAAATAAAAATAGAAATAGAAATAGGTTAAAAATAATATTTAAATATTTCGACGTTATCATGGTTAGGAAACAAATGAAAAAAAATTCATATTTATGTAAGATCAATAAATTTGAATCAAAATACCTTTTCAATAATATTTAAATATTAAAAATAATAGTCGATAGTTATCATGGTTGGGAAACAAATGAAAAAAAATCCATATTTATGTAAGACCAATAAACTTGATCTTAAAAGGACATTTTTATACATCAATAATTTCTCTATAATATATTAAAGAAAATATTAGCATACACTACATTCATATTTTGAAGGTATTACAGGTTTGCTTTTAGTACAGATTAAATCAGTTCATCAAAAGAAGTTCGTCAAAAGATCTTAGTTCAAGTGGTTTGGTAAACTATTCATTTCTCCAACCATGTACCTATGGCATTTATGAATTAGTTGTATATAGTGAAATCTTATTAAAAATAATAGTAGATGTTATCATGGTTGGGAAACAAATGAAAAAAAATTATATTTATGTAAGACCAATAAACTTGATCTTAAAAGCACATTTTTATACATCAATAATTTACTCCATAATATATTAAAGAAAATATTAACACACTACATTCATATTTTGAAGGCATTGCAGGCTTGTTTTTATAGATAATATTCCGTTCGTCAAAAAAAGTTCGTTAAAAGATCTTAACTCAAGTGGTTTGGTAAACTATTCATTTCTCCAACTCTGTACCTATGGCATTTATGAATTAAACGGCATTTATGAATTAATTATATATAGCGTAATCTTGACAACCATTTTTTGAAGTTACCAATTCCCAAAACTAAAATATTCATTTAATAAATATTTCAACAAATTATTAAAAAATAAAAAAAAAAAACCCAAAAAAAAAACCATTCATAATGGGGATGTCTCCCTGGTACAATCACACTATACTATCTGACTAAAATAGAAAAAACCCAAAAAATGGTATAAATGTTTGAATTTGACCTTGTGTCAATCAAACAATGTTGTATACCTACGATTGTATGAAATAACTAGGTAACAAAGTAGCGAGATGTCAAACCAAAGCGTAACCTGTTGCAGCATACGCCTCTCCATGATTAAGATGTTGTAAGAACATCCAAGAAAAGAGGTTGCAAAGACATGTATAAGTTTTATGAAATAAGACATGCATAGAGTGGTAACGGTGGATCTTAATATGCAACATGAAGACTTAGTGAGAACAACACATTTGCTCTATCAAAATCCAATGCCCAAGAACAAAAAAATAGTGTGGTAAGGATGATGGGGAGAATAAACAGCATTGACGAGAGGGGAAGAGATCTAAGCTTTCACTTGCCTTTGGATCATGGCGGTTCCTATCTCAATGTACCTTTCACCTCTTCAATTGTGTCTCCTCTAAGCCTAATGCTAACTTGCTTCTATCTCCTGCTTTGAGCTTCTACCTAGATGGTTTCTATCAATGTATTACTTTTACCTCTTAAAGCAAGTTCTTCTTTCAGAAATACGGGAATACAAGAGGTGAGAAGCTGGAATACAAGAGGTCGTGGAGAACGAGAGAGAACGAGAGATAGGAGTATTGGGCTTAGGAGGATTTTCTCATCTTAAAATGGAAAGCAAATCAATAACAAATGTTGAAATTGTTTCAACGGACAAAACAAGGAAATGGATTTGGGTAAATGCAAAGCAATATCAAGGCATTTTAAAGCGTAGGCTTGCTCGCCTCAAATGGGAACAAGGACAAAGACAAAGAAAAAGAAAACGGTGTCAGAGAAAGAAAATAGATAAGAGCAGCGAAAATTAAAAAGAATCAAGCAAAAATAAAAAAGAATCAACCATTTACAGTCCCACATCCACACCTTTCACTTGGTCATTAGATCTTTATGTCGAAGAACTGATGAGGGCCAAGACAAGGTTGGAGATTTTGGAAGCCATAGAATAGGAAAGGGACTGCAAAATTTCAGAGATCACATTTGCAAATCGGTGTTTAATGGAAAGTAATAGAATTTTAAAAGAATAGGTAACAATGTTACAAGAGGCTCTAGAGACGGGAAAACAAGAATGGAAAAGCATGAAGACAGCATGGCAACCCATGACAGGATCAAGGGTAGTAAACAAGGATGTGATCATTTCTAAAGCAACTAAGGTAGATACATAAGTATCTCAACAAACAGATCTTTCGAAAGAGAAGACAAAAAAGGACAATATGGATGGCAATCCAAAAGAAATCAAAGGTAGAGTTGAAAACGCTAATGGTTACATAAAAGCAGGGGAAGAAGAAGATGCAAGTGCTCGTAGAGCACAACAAAGAGAATACAAAGAAAGAAAAGACAAGGAAACAAACTTATTAACAAGGGAATAAGAGATTATGGGAGGAATGAAGTACTCTCAATTTGACAAGGGACTTTCTGAAAGAGAAACTACATTGGAAAGGGAAAATTTGCCAAGCAAGGAGGATGGGGAGGATATGTGAAGAGAGGCCTCATCCCATAAAAGTCACCATGGAAACCGTGCAAGACAAACACCATCTCTTGAGCAAAAAGAAACTCTTGAAAAGCTCACACTTCTTCCTAGATGAAGATTTAACCAGCAGACAGCAAGAGGAGAGAAGAGAAGAAGTGAAGAAAATTAGGGCAGCAAGAAATGAAGGGAAAAAGGCATGGTTGTACAATGGTAAAGCAGTTATTGCAGTGTTTGGGATTCAGGACAAAACAAGGCAGCAAGCTGACAGTAAAGAAAAAATAGAGAATTCGATGATAGGGAGAAAAACAAAAAGAGCAACATGGATGGAAAGGGGTGAAGACTCAAAGTTGAGTTTTATGTGTCAAACTGTGTAGCAGTGAAATCCTACCCAGGTCTACGTAAGTTTAGTTTGTTGGAATTGTAGAGGCTACCCTTGGAGGAGGGGACTTGGTTAGGGCCTATTGCGGAAGGTAGAGACATAATTTGTCTCACGGAAACTCATGAGCATGATGGTTGCAAAACTCCTGTGTTTGACGGTTATTTGAAGTTAGCAGTTTGGAACAAGGTAGCATACAATAGCAAAGGGTATGGGGGAATACTAGTCTTAGTGAAAGAAAAAGAAGGTCATCACATTTAATTGATGAAAGATGAAAATAAACAATATTTATGGTTCAAAATATCAAAGAATGAGAATTACATAAGAATTGCAGCATGCTATTTTGCCCCTCAAGTCTCAAAAACTAACAAAAATAAGGGGCTAGACAGCAAAGATCTGTATGCAGCTTTAAAGCAAGATATTGTTGCATACTATTAGCAGGGAGAACTGCTTTTAGTGGGTGATTTTAATGCTAGAACAACAAATCAGCAAGCTAGTATTCTTTGTTGCAAAGAGGATCATAATCCTATTTGGCTCATTGAAGAGGAGAATCCCCAATGGGTGAGATGTTCAGAATATGACAAAGTTAGCAATCATTTAGGAGAGGAATTGCTTCCACTGTCTGGGGCTTTCAACTTAATTATTTGCAATGGTCTGGATAGATGGAAAAGATATGGGAACTTCACTTGCAACACATACAATTGAGCAAGTGTCGTTGATTATGTGATTTGTGCAAAAAGTTTGATAAAAAATATAGATTAAGTTAAGATTGGAGAGCATAATTGGGACTTAAAATCATACCACAACCTAATTTATATGAAGTTATCATGGGTAGAAGAAAGGCAGCATAAGAGAAAAACCCAATGCTCTCAACAATCACTACCAAGGGGCAAAGTTCTTCTAACACAAGAAATTGTACTATCTTCAAAACAATGCTGGATTGATTAATTCAGAAAGAGAAAACTGGTTTCCAAAGCTTCAACAATCATGAGTTAACAAATATAATTCAAAGGGCACTTGAGAAGTGCAAAAGAGCAAAAAATAGGAAATCAGAATCAAATTGTTTTCCTGTAAATGCTTGATTTGATGAGGAATGAAAAATGGCAATGAGAACCTTGAAAAAGACAGGCAAGGAGAAGATGAATGTAAATTTGTATAAGCAGATACTAAAAGGAAAAAAGATGAATTCATGCAAACAAGGTGAGAAGAGTTAATATATCTAGGCAAGAATAACTCAAAAAAATTCTGGCAATAACTTCAACCAAGGAAGAAGGAAATCGAAAATAATATTATAGCTAATCAATGGTTTGAATATGCAAGACAACTCTATGAGAAAGAATCAGCGGTTGAACCTCCCCCGGGACTCAACACAACTACAAAGCTCTTCACCTTGCAGGAGGTGGAGATTGGGATTAAAAAGTTGAAAACAGTAAAGGCAAAAGACTTGGTTGAACTTCAAATAGAGTATCTAGAATGGTGAAGGAACACTCTTGCGCCGCACATCATGGAAATATTCAACAACATCATTCAGGAAGGATTCCTAAGACACTGGGCAACTAGCCTAGCAATACCCCTTTTTAAAAGTGGAGACATTAATAATCCATCCAACAATTATAGAACCATTATGATCAATCCTTTGTTTCATATACACAGAATCAAATAATAAAGAGAAAAAAAGATATATGTTGGTTTCTGCCGAAAACATTCTACAGTGGATCACGGCATCACGTTGAGACACATTATTGAAAAGGTTTGGGGGGATAAAGAAGAAGTATTATGTTGTTTTGTTGACTTCAAAAAGGCATTTGACATAGTCCCTAGAGATAAGTTGTGGCGTAGAATGGAAGAACTTGAAATTCCTTTGCATTATAGCGCTGTTGTCCATACACTTTATGAAGAGGTGTAAAGTCAAAATTAGAACCTCAGCGAGTATTTCAGAAAGCTTAAGAAGTGACATTGGAGTCAAGAAAAGGTTGCCCTCTATCCCCTACTCTTTGTGGTTTATATATTGATAAACTGGAAGAGTGGCTAAATTTGCCAGGTGGGGATGGTGTTCGGTTGGGGGAGTTTGTGATAAAGCTTTTTTTATATGTCGATGATCTTGTATTGATTTCTAAATCATCCCATCGATTGCAGAGGCACCTATATGCCCTCAAGCATTTTTGTAGAGCAGTGGGGATGCAAGTCAATATTAGCAAGACCAAGATAATGATTTTCTCTAATAAAAGGAAGCAAAGTCAACATACATTCTTCTTTGAAGGCAACATTCTTGAAGAAGTAAATGAGTACAAATACCTTGGGATCGATTTCAACAACAAACATAATTGGGCGGACTGCAGAAAGAAGAGAATCTTAGGAGGGAGTAAAGAATTATATGCTCTTCAAAACAGATGTAGAGAGGCAGAATTATGGGATTGGAAAACAATTAAAGTGCTTTTTGGACTCCTAGTTTGTTCAGTGATGCTATATGGGTGTGAATTGTGGGCTAGCAGCACCCCTGTCTCAAAATGGAAGCAAATTGAAAAAATCCAAAAACCCCTGATCATGAGCAAGTTCAAAATAAAAAGTTTGGTACCTTGTGAGATAACGTTGAGTGAAACAGGAGCAACTCCTATTGAAGTAATTGCTATGGTGCAGCCCATAAGATATGTAAAAATAATTGAGCAAATGCGAGTAGGTAGATGGCCTAATGTTATCTTCAAGGAAGGCATGAGTGAAAGAAAGAAAACATGAATGAGACAAAACTGCACATGGATGCAAAAATGGAATATCTGCCTCAATGCTTGTCCCACAAATAGCAAGGATCTAAGGAATTTTGTTATGGAGAAGTTTCGTGAACAGACATTATTGGCATTGTCTTTTTATCGATGAGATGGTTGAAAGGTTGGGCCATCTCATCATCAATTTGAATAAGAAAAGAACCGAAATACAAAAGGCGAAAAACAGGGAACTCATAGTCCCATAGACTATTTTAGTCTCGTGGACGTTAAAATTTCATTTATTTACTTTGTTCATTTGGTTGGCTCACTGCTTCCATGCACCCCAACACTTGGATTCTCCAAATAACAACCGATGCCAGCCAACCCAAACCAAAGCATAGTAAGCCCCTTATGGTAACATACGCCCCTACAAGACAAGCAGTTGCACGAATATGCGTAAGTAGCAACAAAAAAGCGAACAAACGCTAATATGCAACACAATGACTTACTAAGAGACATATTTAATTTGTCACAAATGAAGCAACATAACTGATACCTTGTTGATTTATTTGTAAAAATACAAAAGAAGTATTTGTAATAATAATTTATTAATATAAAAATGTATAAGCGATGATGAATGTTACAATGAGGCCCTGATTATATACCTAGGCAGGTGTCCTTTCATGATTGGGCATGTCTTTTAGACATGTCTTTTTACTCAACTAATGACTACGTGACATAATCATTACTTGACTATTAGTATTTACATTTATTTTTATTTATTTATTTGTTATAAATTAAATTCATAACATTGCCTTTCCCATTGAACAAATTTGTCCTCAAAGCTTATTTCGCTAAAAATTCCTTTGTAACTTGACGTCTCACGCTAATAATTCAACATATGTAACTTGATGTCTCATGCTAAAAATTCCTTTGTCTTGTGCTTATTATCATTTCAACAGATGTAACTTGACGTCTCATCTTACCCGATCATTTTTTTTTTCACTCTACTCTTTTTTTTTATCACTGTGATTTTTTTTAATTATTATTATTAATATTTAAAGTAACTTTATAAAAATATCATAAAGTAACTTAGAATAAAAATAAAAATATATATATAAATAATAATAATAATAATAATAATAAAGCACTTATAGTTTAGTTTATTAAGATTCTTTTATAGTTATCATCGTGGAGCATATGGGACCATCCTGCCCTTTGAGTGAGCGATTATGAAGCCATGTGTGGTAGTGTGTGCTTGTGCTCGACACCCGAGTTCCTTTCTGAACAAAGCAAGGACTGAAGTTCCTTCCTGAACCTTTGAAGCGACAGGGAAAACACACGTCGGGAGACAGGCTTTCGGTTGTGAGTATGGTAGTTGAAGTGTTTGTCGGGTGAGCAGATAGCGACAGGGAACAATTGGAATGCAAGAACAGAGCTTTTGTTGACTGAAAAAATGATCTACACTGTGGAGTTGTAATCGTTGAGAAAATCATCTAAAACCTTGCATCGAGAGATTCTGTGGAATATGTAGTTTATGAAGTGGTCGATCATGTGCCCGAACCGCTCCGCTCTGCAATCTTTTAGGGTTACGATGTAGGAGATGAGAATGGAGTTCGAAGAGTGAGGCAACCATAACATGGCAGCGTAGAGGGCCCTGGACAGTTGTTGTGCCATGAAGGCCACGATCATGTTTTTGTAATCGTCCACGTAGTCGAACAACTCTTCTTGCAATGTGGGTGGTTGCCTAGCTACGATATTGAGGGCGTTGTCTAACAGCATCGCGTGTCGCCTCAACTTCTCCACATTGTTATCTCCATCAAATGGAAATTGTCTACATAGAAAAAAATATAGCACCACCCCAATGCTCCATATATCTGCCTCTTTGGGATAAGCCCTGCTCAGTTTTTCGGGCGTTGTATAAAAGAAACTGCCAACGAGATCCCTACAGATCATCTCCCCTTCTTCATATCCATCAGCATGATCAAAATTTGTGAGCTTAACATTCCACGAGGAACATGAATTGAGATTATTCAAATCCCAAGACAACAATTTATTTTCAGATTTTACGTCTCCATTGACAATATTGTTGGAGTGTGCATACTTGAGAGCCTCTACCAGAGATTTGATAATTTTAGCGAGCTTCTCTTTCACAACGAAAGCCCTTTTTCTCAAGCTCACATGAAGCTTTAGGGATGGTCGAGGTGACACTTCCTCCAACACTTTCTTTAGATGTGTTGTATTCTATGAGCTTACAATTCAAGCCACGAGACCCTCCAAAGTATCTCCCTGCATCTTAACATGATCTTTTGTCCTTGGCACTGAGATGGCAGCGATTTCATCCAGAGCTTTACACACACTGGAGTTGCAGTTCCTTTTTCAAAAAGTGCATCATGTGTAATGAAAAACGATGTCACAAATTTCCTTATTGAGAATAACCAGATACTATTTGTTGGCAGCCACCATTTTCGACAAAATGAAATTACATCAATTTTTGAATATAACTGTCATTTTCTTGCTCCTAATTTTGTTACAGTTGTTACCACCACATAATCTTGACGAGGTCGTTGACCATGCTCCCCCACAACAACAGTAGCTAATTACATTATTCCATTGATATACACATACGGTTTTTATGAAGAAAATCATTGAACTCTTTGTTTTTTTGTTGCTTGAGCACCCCATGTCTCTTGCAACATCCGACCAAGAACAAGGACACCAACAGTTGTATAGATATTTTCGTAGCTATTTTTGGCATATGCTCCACCTTCAGGACTAGCATACATAAAAAGAGACCCTGAATGCTTTAATGAAACCTCTAAGGTACCCTTGCCATTTGACACCATTTCAATCATCTTTGCCTGATCTCTTGGTCAGATTTCTCATTTTCAAACTTGGGATTGAAGGTAGCACAAATTTGAGAACAAGCAAAAGCCCCCTTTATCTACCATGAAATATCCCACAACAGGGTCCTTCAGTGACTGCCCTTCTTCAACCAAATTGTTGTTCAATACAGTGTCCATACTCTGCCCAAAAGTTGTTGATAATGGCTTTACCCCAACTTGTGCAGCACCACTGCTACTAGAACTTTAGTTTTCGCCCATCGCTATCATGGATGGCTTTCCTTGATCCCCATTAATAGCTTCAAATTGCTTGGTTGTTTTATTATTTTTCATTGCTTCTAAATCAACTAATGCAAGGGAGTCTTCAGAATCTGATAAGGAATTGTACTATTGATCAGTACTCTCGTAATTATGATGTCTAGGTTGTCTTTGCAAGGCTGGTGAACCATTTTTGGATGCATTTGACATTACTCCTTCAAACTCCTCTTCATTTTCAACTATCCCAGTTGAGTTTCTTGACCTTGTTATTGAATTATATCCACTATTAGAACTAGCACTAAGTCCATAAAAAACATCACTAATGGTAATTTTGTTTCCTGTATAAGAGGCACTATAGGATTGGAACTTTTCAGAAACAACACTTTTTTCTTCACCTTTAGTTGTCATATACCCATTTTTATTATCATTCATGTCACCTTGAGAAGATCTTAATCCAACATGTTCACAATTTTCCATTTTAGAATATTCTTCATTGTTATGATATTGTTCATCTTCTTGTTTCTCAATATAGTCCCCATCCACATCATCTTCATCTGAAACATCATCTTGATCTTCATAATCTTCATCCACATCAGGACCAGCTTCATCTGGATCCTCATCTCGATCTATATCAGAGTCATCGTGCTCTATTTCTTTAGTGTCATTATCATCTTCCTTATTATGGTTTTCTGCATAACTCTTTTTAAAACATGTTGTAACTTCTGCGCATGATTTTTCTAATTGTTGAAGCTTTTCTTGAATTTTTCTAATTTGTTCAATTCCTTCAGGATCTACACATAATGGCATATTGTGCGGTAAACATCATTCGAAGGCTCGTAAGATTATATTGTGCAACATGGCTCTAATACCACTGAAGCAACAAAGCTGATAGCTTGTTGACATAAATGTAAAAATACAAAAGAGGTATTTGTAATAATAATTTATTAATATAAAAATGTATAAGTGATAATGAATGTTACAACGAGGCCTTGCTTATATACCTAGGCAGGTGTCCTTTCATGATTGGGCATGTCTTTTAGAAATCTCTTTTCATTCAATTAATGACTACTTAACATAATCATTACTTGACTATTTAGTATTTACATTTATTTTTATTTATTTATTTGTTATGAATTAAATTCATAACAACCAACCCAATGCTTAGGTACAATCATCATGTCAAATATTCTCCAACTTTTTTGTAGCATGATGCCAAAACATAGTGATTGATTTAATGATAACCATGACATAACCTAAAAATGAGAATTATAACCCTACACATCCATTTTTTCAATAAAAACAACTAAATCAACTCATTTCGAAACTTGATGTTTTCTATTGTATTTTTTGGGGTTTAAACTTATCACATTTTGTGACCATGACCTGAACAATGATGTAATGTTATCCTAAAATAAACCCCAAAATCAAAAAACAATGTTACCAATATCACTTTTTTTTTAAATTAAAATTGGCAGTCATTGAAATCATGTACAACAATCAATCAATACCATTGCAACCAGAATCTTAAAATCAAACCCCAAAAGCTCTTGATAACACACCCCTACTTTCACAAGCTAAAAACTTATCACTTTTTGAAAGATGACCATGACAATCAATACACTTGAATAAAACTATAAAAACAATCCCACATTCAATTACACCCTTCTACGAAATGCAATATTTTCAAAATTATGAAAAATATTCAGAAAGAAAGACCAAAAAAACATATTTTCTATTAAAATAAAATAATTAAAAATGTCAATTTTAAATTAAAAATTAATTTAATTATTTCTTTTTTAAAGCTTCTTCAAATTATTTCTATTACTATAAAACAATTACATCATGAACAAATGGTATTCTGAGTCACAAAAAACCACCCTGGTAGATAGAGGCTTCATCTCGGTGTAGCTTATAACCTAGATACATAACACTAGTGAGATCTTGACTATCATGAATACACTTGTCGATGAAAGTATGGATTATAACATCAATTCAACCCTTGGAAAAAAGTAAAAATCAAGTTCGTCCAGCACAAAACCAAAAACATAGTAGTTGACCGAAAACAAAAACATAGAAGTTGAGCATGACACCGCCATAACGAACTACCACCTCCACCACACGCTGACATCTACCTCCAACATAAAGGACGTGAGTGTTGCAAAGGTGGCAGCCGCATCAATCGAAGATGATGATAAGAGAAAGGTGTGAGGAGTTCCCCCGAGGAGAAGAAGCAACATGAGGAGATGCATCGAGTGAGGGATCATTGAAGACAGCAGGAGCGTCATTAAGCTCCGATAAGAGAAAGGTGTGAGGAGTTCCCCCGAGGAGAAGAAGCAACATGAGGAGATGCATCGAGTGAGGGATCATTGAAGACAGCAGGAGCGTCATTAAGCTCCTCTGATTCAGGTTGGAGTCAAAAACAATAAATTTCTCCACCCTTGTGAGCTGAGTTACAATATCGTCCAAGTTGTAGCAGATATTCTTAAGGATCCGCTTGATGTCCTCCTGCCCTACAAACAACTTATAATTGTCAACTTGCTTGTCCTTAAGGACCATACGCAGTAGAGTGTCCATTCGTTGAACTGTGATAGAATGTAGGAAATGAAGCTTGTGTTTCCAAAATTTCCCTGGGTCTAGTATCTACTTTATTGAAGCACCTCCGCCTCAAAGAAATTAGCCACAGACTCCAATCCAAACAGCGGACAGTGGTGGGAAGAAGAGCTACTTGCACCACCTTGGCAACTCGGCATTCTTTGCCAAGGAGCCATAAGTACCAGTGAAGACGAGTACGACTAACAGCAAGAATAGACTTGAAGCATGTGTGAGTAGAAAGGAAAGACTAATAGGAAAATTATGGGACTTATTTGTACCTAGAGATCGGCAAGACAGAAGCTATGGAATAATAAGGGACTCGTGCAAGTATAACTATCGGCCCTCCAAACAAAATTCATTGTATTGAGAGCAAATATGGGATGGCGGACATATAACACAACATCATCTACCCAAAACACCTTTTGAAACCCAGTTTGGAAGACCGAAAAAAGGAGCCAAGCCAGAGAATTATAGAGTCAGAGGATATAGACCACAAAATTCACAAATTTGAAACCAAATAAAAGAAGTTGACTTTACCTGACTCAGGAAACCAAGGCAAATAGACCACGGAAAAACCCTGCTAGAGATAAGAAGAACCTAACTTTACACAGTTAGAACCAAATAGAGAAAGTGCCTAGGTACCAAACCCCACATACCAGAACCAGGCAGTTAAAATAAATCCTCGTCGGGTCAAGGCCTTGAAGCGATGCAATATGGAGAACTGCCACCAACTCAAAGGCGAGACCTATTTTTGTACAATGAAGAAATAGAACAAAAAACATGGACCCTCTCTTGTTGTCCTGGCACTGTAGAGACCAAGGCAATTTACTTTGGACAAATAACGAGGTGTGAAAGTATCCAGATACTAAAAAGGAGCATAAAAGTAACCTCCATTTGAGACAAAACATAGCTGATATGGAGGCGAAGGGCAACCAAGTAGCAAGAAAACCTCTATACCAACCAAAGTATAATTGCAAGGCCACCACCCTGCTTTAAATTCCATGCATTTGCAAGAGAGAAACGACGTCTTCACCCTCGAATATAACCAACAAATTTCACCACATACGAGGTCCAAGAAAGACAAGTGTGATGTGCATCACCTCGTTTGAAACCCACATTCCTTCCCTAAGACAGCCGCTCATCAATGAATTTGCAATAAAGCCTGTCAGACTCCATCACTGTGATTAACCAATCTACCCACCAGTGGTCGATGCATCTCTGCAATTAACTGAATGTCATATTGCTCCCATATTGCGATCCTTACGAGTATTTATCGTGACGAGACTGGGTTAGGTTAACCCTCCCCTAGAGCCCTGATAAGAACCACACAAGGACTGGAGAGTGTGATAGATGGAGGGAATGGCACACTATTAGGATATTCTGACACATATGAAATAGTTAAAAATAACTTAGTCTAGTGTAGAGTTAGGTAAAGTGTGTTTCTTTACCATGTACATTTGTAACTTATAATCCGACGGTCACGATTTGTAGTGATCCGACGGTTATCTCTCACCTCGGTATTAATGACACTTGATTCGTGACTTAACACCCAATTGGTCCATGATCTCTATTTAAAGAGCATGGAGGGTCATTTGTCCTGTAACCGTTTATGAGAGAAACATATGTAACTTTTCTTTTTATATTAATAAATTGCCTGAAGTGGCCGCGTTGGCTCAGGCCGTGGACTGTTTCCCGCTTTGAGGGTTTTAACCACGTGATTATAAGGGTGTACTAGTTTGTGATCTGTTTGTGAGCGATGACCTTTGGTTGTTGATCTAAGGAACTTACCCTGTAAATTCCTACATGGTATCAGAGCTATTTTGAGGGCTGCGTTCGTTGTTGATCAAAATCCAAAGCCGGTTTGACTGCATGTGAATGCCGCTTTGTAGATCTACTATTTCTGAACTTTTTTGGGCTTGGAGAACTGCTCTGTTGTGTCCGAAGCGTCTGTTACAATGAGGAACGTCTTTCATTTCATGCGAAAAGATTTCTCGCTGCCCAAGTTATAACAGTTTAGATCTAGAGGTATAAAGCATCTATTTTGCAGTGATATTTGTTAATAGTTCTGCTTATTTCGGTTTTTTTTCTGTTTTTTTTCGGTTTTAAGATTTTATTTATTTGCCGGATCTATACCCTCTTCTCTGTGTATGCTCTTTGTTGTGCGCTGCATGCGATCTCGGCAAATCAGAAACAGGGAAAAGGGAATTTTTTTTGCTACGTATGCTCTTTCCCCGCGTCTTTGTGCGATCTCGGGAATGAAAAAAGTGATAGTTGTCGATAAGGCTAACCGAAAATCTAACATTATGCCGCAAGGCTTTGCATTTCATTTTTTTTTTTGCTCTTTTCTGTGTTTTTTTGTGCAAGAAAATGCATGCACACCGAAGAGAAAAAATAAATAAATAACTCCTTTCATACAATAACGTGATCATTTTACTATCTCACTTGGTGAGGGGTTAGTTTATGAGAATAGAGGTCTTGGGTTCAAATCTCCTTATCAAGCTTCTTTTGTAAAAAAAAATTATTCAAAGGGGTGGAATTTTTTTTAAAAAGCCGAACTTCACCCTGTTCCCGTAACTATTCGGCATCTACAACTCAGATTTTTCAAAATGCATAACTTCTTCATCTGGAAGCCGTTTTTCGAGCCTTTTTTTTTTTTTAAACGGCCTAATTTTTCGAGATCTTTCCATTGGAGCAGTTAGTTTCATCATAGCCACATGACAAGAAACTAAACCTTCTGATGATGATAAAGCTGCTAAATGGGAAAATAAACAAGATCAAGCACGAGGGTTGATAGGAATGTCCATTGCTCAAGATCTTCGATTTCATATCCTTAACATTAACACCCCTGATGAAGCCCTGGAAAAGCTAAAAACTGTTTTTGGCATTCAAAATCAAATCAGAGCCCACCAGCGTGAAAATGAGTTGCTTATTTTGGACCCCAATAATTTCTCCTCCATTGAAGATTTTTCGTCCAAATTCGAGACCCTCAGAATTCTTTTAGAAAGTTGTAAGATCAAAAAGGACGATGGTAGCCTCATCTATTGCATTATTGCTAAGTTTGGCCCTGCATACTTTGTATTTGTTTCCGCCTTCCATTCCACTAGAGAAGCCATCATTTCTTCCGGGACCACCTACAAAAATCCCTCTTTTGATGCCTTTTGCGATTCTTTGATAAGAGAACAAGAAAACCTTTACACCATGGTCTTATCACTGCTAGAAACGCTTCTAAGAAAGCCTTAGCAGCCCAACAACAACCATATCAAAAGAATCCCAAGAAGCCGTATCCAAAAAAATATGGTCCTAAACCAAACAAGGGCCCTAAGCAATCTCAACCGCAAACTGAAAAATCAAATCACCAAAATAATAAGGCAAATCAAAACAAAGGGAAGAAGACAGATAGACATTGCAACTTTTGCAATCAAGATGGCCATATAGAGTCCAAATGTTTTAAGAAGATGGAAGCCTTAGAAGCAGCGATGAAGAAGCACAACGTCAATTTGGAGCACTCTTCACCTTCATCTTCAGGCATGGCACTTTCTACTTGTGATTGTCAAGCATCAAGATCTGGTTATGCATTAAATGTATCTTCTTCTTCTCCTTCTCATGAGTGGCTCATTGATTCTGGAGCTTCTTACCACATGGCTAAAAATAAATCCATGTTTTCTTCTTTAAATGATTGTAACACCAAACATATTTATGTTGGTGATGATAGATCTCTTAGTGTTGTAGGATCTTGAACCATTCATCTAGATAATGGTCAATTTAATGATGTACTATGTGTTCCTACCTTGTCATGCAACCTTCTATCTGTTTATCAGATAACTCATTCAGGTGAAGGGAAAATAGTAGAATTCTCACCTCATGATGTTGTAATCAAGGACCTCAAAGATCCTAAATATATTTTAGCTACTGGCATTGTTGATGATTCCACAAGGTTGTATAAGTTTGACAACTTTGGGTCATCATGTCTTCCCTCTGTTTTTGTTGCTCATAATGATGATGTGAGCAAACTTTGGCATGAGCGATTTGGTCACTTAAACTATTGCTCTCTTCAAACTCTGTAGTTGTGTACAGGTACTAGCTCATGTATCTTGCGTCGAGATGGTGTTTGCTCTGGATGTGTACTCGGAAAACATCATCAGGATAGTTTTGACAAACGTGCCTGTTGGCACGCTTAAGCCCCTTTGCAGCTTGTGCACAGTGATTTATGTGGTCCACTTCCTATTTTTTCTTTCTTTGGTTGCAAGTACTTCTTAACTTTCATTGATGATTTTTCCAGACGCACTTGGGTATATTTCTTAAAACTCATGAGTGAAGTTTTTAACATGTTCTTGGCCTTTAAGGCCTTTGTTGAGAAACAATCTAGACATCAAATTCTTAAGTTAAGATCAGACAATGGCGGAGAATATGTTAACAACAAATTTATCAACTTCTGCACTGAGCATGGCATTCAATTGCAACATACTGTTCCATATACTCCACAACAAAATGGTGTAGCTGAAAGGAAGAATCGCACCTTAAAAGAAATGGCTAATTGTATGTTTCAATCTAAAGGACTTGGTCTCAATTTTTGGGCAGAAGCCATTAACTGTGCAAATTACATAGTAAATCGCACTCCTACTAAGGTTTTAAAGAATATAACTCCAGAAGAAGCTTGGAGCTCAATCAAACCCGATGTAAGTCACTTTCGTGTTTTTGGAAGTGATGCTTGGGCCCATATTCCAGATGTGAAACATAAAGCCTTAGAACCTAAGAGTGAAAAATGTATTTTTGTTGGATATTCTGAAGATGTCAAAGGATATAGACTTCTTCAACCAAAATCCAAACATATAATCATTAGAAGAGATGTAAAGTTTGATGAAAATATATCAGCCTGTGAGCCTAGTTCGACGGGTGTGCCACCTTTGGCCTGCGACCCTGATTCGGCATATGTGTCACTTCTCTCTCTCTCTTCTATTTTTAATAGCATTCCTTCTAGTTCAGATGATGGCAACGAGGATGAAAATCCTCCTCCACCTCTTGAAATTGTTCCTTATGCTCCACCGCTTCCAAGATGGGTCCGCTCTACTCGGGATGCAGCAGGTTCTCTTGCAGGTGACCCTGTTGATTGACGACGTACACGTTCTCAGTTCGAAAGAGCCTCTTCCTTATTGGCTCAAGTTCCAGAAAAACTTGATCCAGAAACCTTTGAAGAAGCCTTCGGTCATCCAAATTGGGATGAAGCTATGAATGAAGAGTATCGTTCCTTATTGGCAAACGATACTTGGGATCTTGTTCCTCTTCCAAAAGGAAGAAAACTTGTCAGATGCAGATGGGTTTACAAAACCAAGTTTGAACCAAATGCAAAAGTGAATAGTAGACATAAAGCTCGTCTTGTTGTTAAAGGATTTTCACAAGTTGAAGGCATTGACTATATTGAAACCTTCTCCCCTGTTGCCAAAATGAATTCTATCCGCCTTGTTCTTTCCCTTGCTGCCTCCTTTAAATGGGAAATCCATCAAATGGATGTTAAATCCGCCTTCTTACACGGAGATTTGCATGAAGAAATCTACATGGAACAACCCCCTGGATTAATCCAAAAAGACTCCAGCCTTGTTTTTCGCCTTAGGAAGTCTCTCTATGGTCTCAAACAAGCTCCTCCGGCTTGGTATGCCAAAATGAATAAATTTCTCTTAGATAATGGCTTTTCTAGGTGTCATTTTAACAACACTGTCTACACCAAGAAAGTGGGTAATTCCTTCACCATCCTTGTTCTTTATGTTGATGATCTTATCCTTACTGGTAGTGATCCAAACCATATAAACCATGTGAAGTCTAGCCTCAAATAGAAGTTTGAAATGACAAACTTAGGACACTTGCATTATTTCCTTGGTCTTCAAGTCTTGCAATCCAAGGAAGGCATTACCCTCTGTCAGTGCAAGTATGCATGTGATCTTCTACACCACTTTCACATGGAAGACTGTAAGCCAGCCCCTTCTCCCTTTCACTCTGGAGTCAAGCGTTCAGTCACTTGTACTACCCTTGAAGTTGATGCTACCTTATATCGTCAACTTGTTGGTAAATTTTTGTATCTAACCCACACCCGTCCTGACCTTTCCTTTGCCGTTGGTCTTGTCGCTTGGTTTATGCACCAACCTCATGAAAGTCACTGGAAAGCAGCTAAAAGAATACTTCGATATATTCGAGGTACAGTTTAGTTCGGAATTCATCTCCATTGTTGATTGGTTTCATTGATTCTGATTGGGCTGGTGACCCTGATGATCGAAAGTCTACTGTCGGATATGTATTCACTTCGTTCAAGACTTATTACTGGTCTTGTAAGAAACAGTGTGATCTCTTCTTCACCAAGTAGAGAATGTGGTGCAGTTGGCTGCAAAAGTTGCTAGGCTTCACAAATTGTCCACTTGGTCTTCATCACAAGATCCAACTACACTTTGGTGTGATAACTGAAAGCATCGCCCATGTAAAGATCCAAGCAAAGATCGACGTATGAAATACATTGAACTCCTGTTGTTCTTAAGGGGGATGTTAGGATATTCCGACACATAGGAAATAGTTAAGAATAACTTAGTCTAGTGTAGAGTTAGGTAAAGTGTGTTTCTTTACCATGTACATTTGTAACTTATAATCCGACGGCCACGATTTGTAGTGATCCGACAGTTATTCACCTCGCATATCGACATCGATCCGGCTTATGACGAATTGGTCCATGATCTCTATTTAAAGAGCAGGATGTGAGGGTCATTTGTCCTGTGAATCAAGTATATGAGAGAAACATACGAATTTTCTTTATATTAATACCCATCTGCGGTCGTGGTTATTCGTGTCATGGACTGTTTCCCTCTTTGAGGTTTTTAACCACGTGATTATACTGGTGTACTGATTTCTGATCTGTTTGTGAGCGATGACCTTTGGTTCTTGATCTAGGGAACTTACCCTGTAAATTCCTACACACACCCCACAACAACCACCATCCCTTCCTCCATTTGTACCCTTTGCATGGTAATCATGTGGTTATTTGCCTACTCAAACATCTTAAATGACACCCCCATCCGAGAAAAAAATAATTTAATTATTTCATTTTAATTTATTTATCTTTTAAAATAATTATCTTTTACATTAAAAGCCAATTTTCATTTTTGAAAAAAATATATATATATAAAATTACAAAAAGTCAATTGGGTTTAGGTCGAGGGGTTGGAGAAATATAGTTATTCTCCAATACCCATGTTCAATTCCTGGGTGTGACATGTTGAGCTCCTAATGAATATTTCTTATAATGGCTTTGAGTCTTACATTCTGAGATTTTCTTTTGATAGTTTGTAACATAACTATGCAATAAAATTTGAAACACAAGTGCTACCCTCGAAGAACTCAAAAAGGTTACCCATATTAGCATCACATATCTTCCTCTCACATTAGCTTGGTTCTACTTCGACACAAGGGGGTATCCCTAAATAAAATGTAAAATGAACTCAAGAAAAAATTAAGATGTTGAATCAAGATTAGTGCATATCCAATGGGTAGAGTCCAAATATATAAACAAAGAGAGTTTAAATACCATGGAGAAAACTCATAATCAAACCATGTGTAATAACCTCTATCAAGATGCTTATTATAACTACAAATTTATAGCGAAGAAAACATGAAACCATAAACAATAAACGAACAGCCATTACAAGTAAAGACGACAAAGTAAAACAACATATCACATCTTCAAATACAATCAAATCATATCAAACATACCATAACATATGCCACAATCAAATCTAAAATTACAACCAACCTAGATTCATCTTAACCCCGGACCTATCAAGTGTTGAGAGGGCTCAAATCTCTTTTCACTCCAGAAAAAAGTCTACACCTCAAGAGATTTGATCCCTCTCAACGCTTGGTAAATCTGGGGTTAAAATGGATATATATATATATATATCTTCTTCCATAAGAATACCATTGACAAAACCAAATTTAATAAACAAAATAGAATAGGACCTTACAACATCTTTTCCACACTAGGTCGGAGAGTGCCCCTCAATGCAATGAAAAATTCCCCAACATTCTAAGCTACATGAAAGAGTTTACTACCTCTACCCTAGTTTCTTCCCTCTAATAGAGATTATTTTAATAGAAATTATTCCTAGTTACAAACACAATGACTACCTTGACTAGCCTGGCAAAAGAAAGAGAAATACAAAAAACCCCACATATATTTACCCCTTGACTTCTTCCTCCTAAGAGATTTTCAAGTAGATTTAGAATCTCCCATATATCCAACGATGCTCTAACAATAGAAAGAGCTCATCCCATTTTAAAGTTTTTAGCTCAATCTCCACACAATAAAATAATATCAAGGGGATATAGATCAACTCTTTCCCCCAATGAATAATGATAAAATACTGAGAAAAAACTCATGATAAAATACTAAAAAAAAGCTCTCGAGGAGCATTCCTCAATAGGACCTTCCTTGACCATGTATGAAGATTTGTTATGCAATGTCTCCCATCCTCCTTGGAGGGCTTCTCTAGTGAGGATGAAAAATGCATATAATAGGGTTTACAAGGTGTTTGGCTACCACGTGTCATTCTCACATCAACGATGCTCCCTTAAAGACCTCTTTGTCTATGTTAAATCCCTATATTACTAGTGCAGTCCCTTATTGTTGTTAGTGTAGCCCCCTTAATTTTATTTTGTATTTATTATTGTGCCCCCATAAAAACCCACTATTGTTATTGTTGTGCCCTTACATTATTATTGTTAGGATGGCTAAGATTATATTGTGACCTCATGGACTCGTATATATAGAAATGAGGTTTTATCATTTGTATCATCCAAGAATTGTTCATTTATGTAATCTAAAGGAGGTTGATTTCTAAGTCGTTGATCTCTTTTTTCTTCTATTTTGTGAGTTGGTTTCATAACATTTGGTATCAGAGCTTTGGATTCTAGAGTTTCATTGCTTCAAACAAGTCATTGTGGCATTTTCGATATAACTTTTTTTCTATGAAGGTGTAGAAGCTAAAAAAAAACCCATTTGCAAAAAAATCCTAAGAAACTTCATGTAAAATTTTCAAATCTTCGTTCACAATATTTTCGAAGATATGTTCTGAGAAAGTTAGGGTCTTTGTAAGCTCCTGAATTTCATCTCAAAGAGGTGACCTCAGCAAAATCGTCACAACTCTCTATGAGCATCGGATTGGAATTATGTAAAAAGTGGTCGAAAGTAAGCTTACTGCAGTTTCTTGTGTATCAATTTCAGAGCCGAAGGAGAAAACAATGACACGTGGCACGTCGTACAAGTTCCCTCCACTGACCCAGACAATAATTAGGTCATTGTGGGAGATAAGGCATAACATTGCCTTGAATAATCCAAATCATGTCAGACATGTGGCATTGGAAAGAAGATTCAAAGGGCTACTAAAGGACCGAAGATAAAAACTCAGAGATCCAAAATTATAAAGATACATCAGTTTCAATATCAAGCTCCTCAAAAACAAGAAAAATGTGTGTATTATTCTTTTCAGATTGCACAAGTCTTGTTTAAATCGGTTTGAAGTGATTCCAAGGGCATATTGAAACATTGATATCAGCATTGGGTTCTAAAATGCCCCTAAAAAGAATTCAACACCCATTAAGCCCTCAGAAGGCTTTACTATGACTCATGAAGAGGAAGAAGTGCAACATGATATATCAAAATTACAAGACCAAGTGCAACAAATTTCGCTCTCGCAAAGAGTAATAAAAAATGAAATGGAAGTTTTGAAGAAATGCGTGGAAGCTAAGATGCATGGTTTGAAAGCGTGGAAGCTAAAATGGATGGTTTGAAGAATGGCATGGAAGCTAAGATGGATGGCATGGAAGCTAAGATCGATGAAAAAATGGAAAACAACATGGAAGACGTGAAGAATGATATAAAAGCAGACATGGAAAGTTTGACAGTTGATACAAGAAATGATTCTTAATGGCAAAAAAGTAGTAGAGAAACTCATGATGAGAACAAAATAAATATTAATCATGATTTCATAAACTCTAATGTTGGATTGAAGATCCACCATATTCCAAAGATCGATACGAGAAAGTTTGATGGCAAGGATCTCGTAACATGGATACTACAAATGGAGCAATATTTTGATCTCCATAATGTGCAAAACACATAAAAGGTACACATTGCAACTTTATATTTAGAACAAATTATTGTAGGAATTTACAGGGTAAGTTCTGTAGATCAAAAACCAAAAGTTACCGCTCACAAACAGATCACAAATCAGTACACCAGTATAATCACATGGTTAAAATCCTCAAAGAGGGAAACAGTGCACGCCTTGAGCCAACGCGGCCACTTCAGGGAATTTATTAATATAAAAGAAAAGTTACATATGTTTCTCTCATAAACAGTTACAGGACAAATGACCCCCCATGCTCTTTAAATAGAGATCATGGACCAATCAGGTGTTAAGCCACGGATCAAGTGTCGTTAATACCGAGGTGAGAGATAACTGTCGAATCACTACAAATCGTGACCGTCGAATTATAAGTTACAAATGTACATGGTAAAGAAACACACTTTACCTAACTCTACACTAGACTAAGTTATTCTTAACTATTTCCTATGTGTCGGAATATCCTAACATCCCCCCTTAAGAACAACTTGGGATAGGATTGAAGGATTTACAAAGGTGACACAAAAGGAGCCTATTTCTTATGTGTCGAAATATCCTAACATCCCCCCCTAAAAACAAATTGGGATAGGACAGTTGACTGAAAGTTTGACTCCAGACTGAAAGGGAGAAGGGGCAGGCTTACAGTCTTCCATGTGAAAATGGAGTAGAAGATCACAGGCATACTTGGACTGAGAAAGGGTAATGCCTTCCTTGGATTGCAAGACTTGAAGACCAAGGAAATAATGCAACTATCCTAAGTCTGTCATTTCAAACTTCTTTTTGAGGCTAGACTTCACATGGTTTATATGGTTTGGATCACTACCAGTAAGGATAAGATCATCAACATAAAGAACAAGGATAGTGAAGGAATTACCCACCTTCTTGGTGTAGACAGTGTTGTCAGAATGACACCTAGAAAAGCCATTATCTAAGAGAAATCTATCCATTTTGGCATACCAGGCCCAAGGAGCTTGTTTGAGACCATAAAGAGACTTCCTAAGGCGACAAACAAGGTTGGAGTCTTTTTGGATAAAGCCAGGGGGTTGTACCATGTAGATTTCTTCATGCAAATCTCCATGTAAGAAAGTGGATTTAACATCCATCTTATGGACTTCCCATTAAAAGGAGGCAGCAAGGGAAAGAACAAGGCGGATAGAATTCATTTTGGCAACAGGGGAGAAGGTTTTAGTATAGTCAATGCCTTCAACTTGTGAAAAACCTTTAGCGACAAGACGAGCTTTATGTCTATCCACTTTTCCATCTGGTCCAAACTTTGTTTTGTAAACCCATCTACATCTGACAAGTTTTCTTCCTTTTCGAAGAGGAACAAGATCCCAAGTATTGTTTGCCAATAAGGAACGATACTCTTCATTCATAGCTTCATCCCAATCTGGATGACCGGAGGCTTCTTCAAAGGTTTCTGGATCAAGTTTTTTAGGAACTTGAGCCAATAAGGAAGAGGCTCTTTCAAACTGAGAACGTGTACGTCGTTGATCGACAGGGTCACCTGCAAGAGAACCTGCTGCATCCCGAGTAGAGCGGACCCATCTTGGAAGCGGTGGAGTATAAGGAACAATTTCACGCGCTGGAGGAGGATTGTCATCCTCACTGTCATAATCTGAACTAGAAGGAATGCTATTAAAAATAGAAGAGAGAGAGAGGTGGCACATATGCCGACTCGCAGGCCAAAGGTGGCACACCCGCCGAACTAGGCTCGCAGGCCGATATATTTTCATCAAACTTTACATCTCTTCTAATGATTATATTTTTGGATTTGGGTTGAAGAAGGTCTATATCCTTTGACATCTTCAGAATATCCAACAAAAATACATTTTTCACTCTTAGGTTCTAAGGCTTTATGTTTCGCATCTGGAATATGGGCCCAAGCATCACTTCCAAAAACACGAAAGTGACTTACATCTGGTTTGATTGAGCTCCAAGCTTCTTCTGGAGTTATATGCTTTAAAACCTTAGTAGGAGTGCGATTTACTATGTAATTTGCACAGTTAATGGCTTCTACTAAAAAATTGAGACCAAGTCCTTTAGATTGAAGCATACAATTAGCCATTTCTTTTAAGGTGCGATTCTTCCTTTCAGCTACACCATTTTGTTGTGGAGTATATGGAACAGTATGTTGCAATTGAATGCCATGCTCGGGCAAGTGGTTGATAAATTTGTTGTTAACATATTCGCCATTGTCTCATCTTAGCTTAAGAATTTGATGTCCAGATTATTTCTCAACCCTTAAAGGCCAAGAACATGTTAAAAAATTCACTCTTGAGTTTTAGGAAATATACCCAAGTGCATCTGGAAAAATTGTCAATGAAGGTTAAGAAGTACTTTCAACCAAAGAAAAAAACAACAGGAAGTGGACCACATAAATTGTTGTTCACATGCTGCAAAGGGGTTGAAGTGTGCCAAGAGGCACGTTTTTCAAAACTATCTCGATGATGTTTTCCGAGTGCACATCCGGAGCAAACACCATCCCGACAAGATACCATAGGAAGGCCCGTCACCATATATTCCTTACACAGAGTTTGAAGAGAGAGATAGTTTAAGTGATCAAATCACTCATGCCAAAGTTTTCTCACATCATCATTATGAGCAACAAAAATAGAGGGAAGAGATGATGACCCAAAGTTGTCAAACTTACACAGCCTTGTGGAATCATCAGTAATGCAAGTAGCTAAAATATGTTTAGGATATTTGAGGTCCTTGATTACACCATCATGAGGTGAGAATACTACTATTTTCCCTTCACCTGAATGAGTTATCTGATAAACAAATAAAAGGTTTCATGAAAAGGTAGGAACACATAGTACATCATTAAACTGACCATTATCTAGATGAATGGTTCCAAATCCTACAACACTAAGATCTATCATCACCAACATAAATATGTCTGTGTTACAATCATTTAAAGAAGAAAACATGGATTTATTTTTAGCCATGTGGTAAGATGTTCAGTAATCAATGAGCTTTCACCATGAGAAGGAGAAGAAGAAGATACATTAATGCATAACTGAGATCTTTGATGTCGACAACCACAAAGGAAGTGCCATGCCTCAAGATGAAGGTAAGAGGCTCAAATTGATGTTGTGCTTCTTTCCATTGTTGCTTCTAAGGCTCTCCATCTTCTTAAAATTTGGACTCTATATGGCTATCCCATGCCAAAATGTCTCTCTCCGTCTTCTTCCCTTTGTTTTGATTTGCCTTATTATTTTGGTGATTTGTTTTTTCGCTTATGGGTTGAAATTGCTTAGGGCCCTTGTTTGGTTTAGGACCATATTTTTTAGGATACTGCTTCTTGGGATTCTTTTGATATGGTTGTTGTTGGGATGTTAAGGCTTTCTTAGAAGCGTTTCCAGCAGTGATAAGACCAAGGTGTAAAAGTTTTTCTTGTTCTCTTATCAAAGAATCACAAAAAGCATCAAAAGAGGGATTCTTGTAGGTGGATCCTGAAGAAATGATGGCTTCTCTGGTGGAATGGAAGGCGGAAACAAATACAGAGTATGCAGGCCCAAGCTTAGCAAGAATGCAATATATGAGGCTACCATTGTCCTTTTTGATCTTACAACCTTCTAAAAGAATTCGGAGGGTCTTAAATTTGGACAAAAAATCTTCAATGGAGGAGAAATTATTGGGGTTCAAAGTAAACAACTCATTTTCAAGCTGGTGGGCCCGGATTTGATTTTGAACGCCAAAAACAATTTTTAGTTTTTCCAGGGCTTCATCAGGGGTGTCAATGTCAAGGATATGAAATCGAAGATGTTGAGCAATGGACATTCCTATCAACCCTCGTGCTTGATCTTGTTTATTTTCCCATCCGAAGGTTTAGTTTCTTGTCCTGTGGCTATTCTATAAAGCCCTTTACTTCTAAGTATATCTACCATGTGAGGTAGCCATTGGAAATAATTGGTGCTGTTAAGAATAACCGGGCATGCACTTTCCATTTTTTTAACTGAAGCTGAGAAAAGTTGAAACTAACTGCTCCAATGGAAAAATCTCGAAAAATTAGGCTGTTTCAAAAAAAACGGCTCGAAAAACGACTTCCGGATGAAGAAGTTATGCATTTTGAAAAAACTAAGTCGTAGATGCCGAATAGTTACGGGAACGGGATGAAGTGCGGCTTTTAAATTAAAAAAAATAAATAAATAAATAAATAAAATAAAATAAAATCCATCCTTTTGAACAAAAACTTTTTACAAAGAAGCTTGAGAAGGAGACTTGAACCCAAGACCTCTATTCTCATAAACTAACCCCTCATCAAGTGAGATAGTAAAAGGATCATGTTATTTTAGAAAGGAGGAAGGGGGGATTATTATTATTATTATTATTCGGTGTGCATGCCTTTTTCTGCACAAAAAACACAAAAAACGAGCAAAAAAAAACAAAATGCAAAGCCTTACGACAGAATGTTAGATTCTCGGTTCGCCTTACCAGCAACTAGCACTTTTTTTACTATTTCTGATTTCCCAAGATCGCACAAAGACGCAGGGAAAGAGCATACGTAGCAAAAAAAAGTCTCTTTTTCATGTTTCTAATTTGCCGAGATCACACGAAACGCACAACAAAGACCATACACAGAGAAGAGGGTATAGATCCGACAAATAAATAAAACCTTAATACAAACAAACAAACAAAAACGAAATAAACAGAGCTATTAACAAATATAACTGCAAAATAGATGCTTTATACCTCCAAATCTAAATTGACATAACTTGGGCAACCGAAAACCTTTTCGCATGAAACGAAAGGCATTTCTCACTGTAACAAACGCTCCGAACACAACAAAGCAATTCTCCAAGCCCAAAAATGTTCAGAAATAGTAGATCTACAAAACGGCATTCGCATGCAGTGAAACCAGCTTCAGATTTTGATCAACAACGGACGCGACCCTCAAAATAGCTCCGATACCATGTAGGAATTTACAGGGTAAGTTCCGTAGATCAATAACCAAAGGTCACCGCTCACAAACAGATCACAAATCAGTACACCAGTATAATCACGTGGTTAAAACCCTCAAAGAGGGAAATAGTCCACGCCCTGAGCCAACGCAACCACTTCAGGGAATTTATTAATATAAAAGAAAAGTTACATATGTTTCTCTCATAAACGGTTACAGAACAAATTACCCTCCATGCTCTTTAAATAGAGATCATGGACCAATCGAGTGTTAAGCCACGGATCAAGTGTCGTTAATACCGAGGTGAGAGATAACCGTCGGATCACTACAAATCGTGACCGTCGGATTATAAGTTACAAATGTACATGATAAAGAAACACACTTTACCTAACTCTACACTAGACTAAGTTATTCTTAACTATTTCCTATGTGTTTGAATATCCTAACAATTATTTGTATGGTATTGATGGCTTTGCTATCGTAAAAAAATTGTCACTTGGTCAATTATTACGGATGAAATGATAGCACATTATGAGGATACAAAGAGAAACACCTTCTTTAGCCAATTGATAAATCTCAAACAAAAAGGTTCAATGGTGGAACACATTGAGGACATCCAAAAATTGAATATAAGGGTAACTGATATTCCAGAGGAACACGGGATTGATGTCTTCATAGGGACTTTATAGGATAACATCCAACATGAGATTCGCCTTTGAGAACCTGATTCATTGGAGAAGGCATTCAGGTTAGCAAGAAAAATTGAAAGTAAAATTATGTTGACAAGGAAGCCTACCACTCACATCTATAAAAATTGAAGTGTTGCTACTTCTAGACTTCCACAACCTACAAGGTTGACACCACAACAATTGGAAGAAAAAAGAGCAAAACGGTTTGATACAATTGTGATAGCAAATACACTAAAGGTCGTAAGTGTGCTGAGAAAAATTTATTTTACATAGATTGTGAAGAGGAGGAAGAAAATGAACAAGAAACTTCAAAAGAAGAGGATATACACAAGGAACCAACCCTAGAAAAATAAAAAATGAGTTTGACCATATCTTGTAATGCATTGGCAGGAATTACCACTTCTCAAACTCTCAAGATAGAAGGACATATTAAGAAGAAAAATGTAATAGTGTTGATTGATTCGGGTAGTACCCATAATTTTATTCATTGTAAGGTAGCCAAGTAAATGAATTGCTTCCTATACCCAACACCAGAGTGTCAAGTGATGGTTGCAAATGGAGGAACTATAAATTGCTCTTGGAAATGCCATAATATCAAGCTAACCATGGGGGAATATGTATTGAATAGTCCAATGCTTTCCATTCAAATGGGAAGTGTTGATGTTGTACTAGGAGTACAATGGTTACAATATTTGGGGACGGTAGCTTTTAATTTTCAATAACTTTTTTTTAAATTTTTTTCCAAAAGGAAAGGAATTTGAATTACGGAGTATCGCAGGGAAGCTAGGAAAGATAATAAACTCTAATGTCGTAACAAAGCTTCAGAAGAAAGAAGAACGAAGCATAATTGCACAATTATGCTCACTAAAAGTTTCAACATCAAAATCATCTATTTCTACATATCTCCAAAAAGTCTTGGACAATAAGTCCAGGGTGTTTGAAGGTGTTTGAAACTCCCAAAGGACTCCCACCTATTCGTGATCATGATCATGCTATTCATTTGATTCCAGGAAGTGTTCTTCCAAACATCAGGCCTTAGAGATATCTTTATGTCCAAAAGAGCGAAATGGAATGTATGATTACAAAAATGTTAGGTCGGTATAATTCAACCTAGTCAAAGTTCTTTCTCTGCTCCAGTAGTTTTGGAGCACGAGAAGGATGGATCATGGCACATGTCTCTGGATTAAGGGAGCTCAATAAGCTCACTATTAAAGATAAATTTCCCATTCCTGTGATTGATGAATTACATGGAGCAATTTATTTTACCAAGTTGGATCTTCGTTCAGAATATCATCAAATTAGAATGAAGACTAAAGATATTCTGAAAACAGCATTTCGAACTCATGAGGGTCATTTTGAATTTTTGGTCATGCCTTTTGGCCTTACCAATGCACCTTCTACATTTCAAGGGTTGATGAATTCCATTTTCAAACTCTTCCTTAGAAAATTTGTGTTATTATTTTTTGATGATATACTAATCAACAGCAAGTCTTGGAAGGATCATGTTCAACATGTTGAACAGGGTGCTCAAATTATTGGAGGAGAAACAATTATATGCAAAAACCTCCAAATGTTTCTTTGGAGTACAAGAGGTGGAATATCTGAGTGATACTCAACTAGCTCATAGCTCATCTTATCATCCTCAATTGGGTGGGCAAACTGAGATAGCGAACAAATGTTTGGAAGGATATCTTCGTTGTTTTGTATCTGATAAACAAACACAATGGGTCAAGTGGTTACTTTTCGTTGAATGGTGGTATAACACTTCCTTCCATACTACAGCGAAAATGACCTCATTTATGGCACTTTATGGATATCATCCACCATCCATCACATCATCTTTAAGAGAAAATTCTAAGGTTCAAGCAGTGGAAGATCACATTGAGCATCAACAACAAGTTCTCCAACTCTTAAAGGATCGCCTAAATTTAGCACAAAATCGAATGAAACAACAAGCAGATCAACATCGCAGCGAGAGAAGTTTTGATGTAGGAGACTGAGTATTTTTATGGCTACAATCATACAAACAAATGTCCCTCAAGCAAGCTAAGAAGGATAATAAATTATCACCAAAGTATAATGGTCCTTACAAAGTGTTGCAAAAGATTGGTACTATGGTAGCATACAAATTGGAGCTTCCTGCTTCTTCTCGAGTGCACCCCCAGTTTTCCATGTTTCATGCTTAAAGAAGGTTATAAGTGACAAACTTCCAGATCAAACAATATTGCTAGAACTGGATTTGGAAGGAAAAATCATATTGGAACCTGAAACAGTCACGAAAACAAGAACTCGACAGCTACGAAATCGATCAATTTCAGAGTATCTCATCAAGTGGAAGAACTTACCCACTGAAGATTCCACATGGAAGAATGAGAGTTTTATACAAAAGCATCCAGAACTACTTAAGTGTCGAGGACAACACTTTTTTTAAGGAGAGGGGCATCTTAGGTCCCTATCTTACTAGTGTAGTCCCTTATTGTTCTTAGTGTAGCCCCATTATTGTTATTGGTGTACCCATGTAGTCCCCATATTGTTATTATTGTGCCCCATAAAAACGCATTGTTATTATTGTTGTGCCCTTACATTATTATTGTTAGGTCGGCTAGCGTTATATTGTGACCCCACGGACTCATATATATAAGAAATGAGGTTTTGTCATTTGTATCATCCAAGAATTGTTCATTTATGTAATGTAAAGGAGGTTACCCCCTCGAAGAGGCTAATTTCTAAGTCGTTGATCTCTCTTTTCTTCTATTTTGTGAGTTGGTTTCATAACAGCCTTGGCGCCATTTTTCAATCTCTCCTTTGTAGGAGAGCATTCCTTTGTACTAATTATGCCCTAAAAAGACATTGATTTAGAGGCTTCTGTGAGAGCGTTCCCTATCTTCATGTTCCACAATGCCTTGAAAAGAGATTGATTTTAAAGGCTTTTGTGAGAGCGTTCCCTATCTTCATGTTCCACATGCCTTACGCACCAAAAGTCTTCCTTAGGTCAAGGGCATTCCTTTCTTCTTGGGGTCTTTCAAGCATTGGAGCATGTGCTTCTGCCATGTGTCCCCTTTCAGTTAGGGTGTCTCCTCCAATACGTGCATTTTGTCCATGACTATGTCCTTCTGCCCCTTTTATAATCATTGGATACCCTTTGGGTAAACACTCCTCATTTTACCCGGATTAAGAACTTTGACCATGTAAGAGGGCATTAATATGATAAAGGTAACCATCTAGTGAAAGAGTGCTCTTCAAACCCAAACATGTTACCTTTGATCATGCCTTTTTTAAATCTGGAATAAAAGACGAGATAAGTTGACCAGTGCATTCACTTAATATACACAAAAAAAGGGTGCCTCGGATGTCGAATATGAAAATAAAAACACCCCTGAATCCTTCCTTATTACAAAACCACTTTCCAGACTATTCTTCTCTCTAAAATAAAGAGGTATTAAAATTGTTGATTTGGCTCAACAAAAAGCATATCTGAGATGATTGAAATAGTGACCACTTGCTGCCACTATTAACAGCTGAAATCACGTCTCTAAAAGGTTTAACTAATGCCATCAGACCACCCTCTGTCATGTAAATGCAATCAAGTTGTGACTGCCAAACACTCCTGCAAGACTGATATTTATTTGTTATTGACATTTGGCAATACAAGCCTTCTCTCTGTACTTTCTCAAATGACCAAATATGTTTGCAAGGGATGTCCTTTATCGATAAGGCAGCTGATAAGTAAGGCTGTAAATACTGTCCCTTTGAAATGCCACACCAAGAAATGATGAGAACAAACCCCTCTATAGAATGTCATCAATATGGACTGATCACTCTATCATTTGCTCACTAGAACTCCATCCATGCAGGGACTGTTTGAAATTAGACTTTGTGCATATTTTGTTGGCTAGTCTATTCCTAGTTAGCAACAAGGATCATTTCACGTGATAAATTAGTTTTCTGATGCTAGGATGGAGGGGCCAGCCTCTGATGTTCCAATACTCAAAGATTCCTCTACAATGACCCGGAAACTTAAACAACATATCTTGTAGATTGCACAAGTTATCCAATTCTATCATACTCACATTAACAGGTTTCACCTTAAGCTCAAGATAGTTTCCAAAGCGTGGTCCTTTTAAACGTTGAAGACTTCTAACATGACTGGAGGAAGAACTGATAACACAATTTGATACGTTGCCTTTAGTTCTGTTGGAATATACACATGTTCTTCACCAGAAAGCGTTGACAGTGCTGTACCCCTTTTCCAAAACCATTTCTGCCAAGCAAACAAAACACATTCGTCCTTGAAATGTAAAGCCTCAAAGGGTGAATTGTGAGCTTATCTGGTTGATTTCCACTTCATGGATATTATGACAGTAAATTATGCTGCCTTTCACTTCACCAGATAATATTTTCATCCTCTCCATGCTAGACAAAACTACCCTGCTCTGTTTAGGTTTTCCTATCAAGCTCGACAGCATCAAATTCCTGGCTCAGTACTGCAAAAAGGAGGCCCCCTAAAACCACCCAAAATGGACCTGCATTTCAGGTGGTAACACATTGCTTGTTAAGACCTCTACAGAAGAGTTGCTGTCATTTTGACACATTATTCTAAGAACCATGGCCGCAGAAAACCATTTCATGGCATTAGCAAACTGGTCCTGCTTATAATGCTTCATGCCTTTATCTGTAGCTATTGAATACTCTGACTCCAGCAGAAGCAACCATCACCGTTGCAGGTGACTGAGATAAGACAGGTGCAAATATTATAATCTATCCGTGACATGATCTTGTTTCTGCCATATTCCAGTACTCAAATGTCTGATGGAGACTGATAATTGAAGTATTGGAGAATTGGGATGGAAAACACCAGTCTGAAACAAGCTACCAGTACAGCTACTCCCCTAAATGCATCTTCTCTGGATGCCATTGGCAAAATTGTCAGATAATGCCCATTTACAGATACAAAATATTCTCCAGTTGCATTCCAGCACAACAAATGAATTGGTATATGATTCATCATATCTAGATAACAAGCTACCAGTGCAGCTACTCCCTAAATGCATCTTCCCAGATGCCATTGGTGAAATTGTCACAGAATGCCCATTTACAGATGCAACATATTCCTAGATAGGATATATGAAATCATGACTCTCGACATCATATATGGCAGCTACATTCTCTGCTGTAGCAGCAACTAACTGCCCAATTTGAGGTTGGAATCTCAGTTGTTCCATATCATTCTTAAAAAACTGTTTTGAAGTTGCAATGGTTAATACTCCAATAATGGATTGCACTATTATCATCACAGGGACAGAGCAGTTTACCATTGGTTGGATAGAAAGCCAAAGGATTGGGGTTTGGAGTGAACCTAACATCATTATAGGATGAGGGTGATCCAAAAGAGTTCAGAGCCATTTTAGGGTAGTATCCATAGTCCACAAAACAACCATCTTATCATCTGAATACAAATAGCAACAAACCATGGTACACATGTGCACTAAGGAACCTACATTGTTGAAAGAAAACCCTAATGAGAATCCCAATCTGTGCCCTTCAGAACCACAATTTACAGTGTCCAAGATATTTCCTCTAGGTCTTCCACCAGCATACGAGATAATACAATCCTACATTTTCATCCAGAGAACAGTCCAAATAGTGTATGGCTCAATGTCCACCAGCTGATGTTATGGAGAAGCAAGTCTGCTTTTCCTGTCTGATCCATACCATGAGGGTCATAGCACTGTGTGTATGTTGGCAAGTTCCAGCTAATGGCATCAAATCTCAACGTGTATGAGCTGATGAAGTTGAAGGTATAGAATTTCATAAAAGACAAGTAGTAGTGCTAGTTCCAGAGTGACTTGCTACTTTTGAAGAAGACAGAGCTTCCTTTATACAATTCTACATTTCATCCAGACAATAGTCTTAGTACTGAAATGCTCAATGTCCACCAACTGATCTGATGGAGAAGTGAGTCCACTTGTCCCATTTGATCCATACAGCAAGAAATTCATAGCAACAGGAGTATGATGGGACGTGCCAGCCATTGATATCATATCTCATGGCAAATGAGCTGATGGAATTGAAGGTGCAGAATTTTGAAAGACAAAGAATAGTGCCAGTTCCAGATTGATTTACTACATTTGAAGAAGATTGAAGCTTCCTTTGACTTCCACTTTAAATCAGCTAGCAATACATTCCTCCAACAGGCCCTTCCAAGACAACACTTAGTGCTTAGATCGTCATTCATATGCCTCAGTAACTTCATATCTGTAGTCACCAACTTGAGCTTAGGTTGCAGCTCTGCAAAAGTACCTTAACAATTTCTCTTGGCAATATCCCACATGTTGGTCTTTGGTTAAATTTTCTAAGTAATGCCTGAGTAATCACCTCATTCTCCTTACTTGTTGCTACAAACTGTTACATTTGCATCGAAGTTCCTGTGTACATTTGCGTCAAAGTTCTCAGCGTAGCATCTTTCTTTCCAATATCCAAACTCTCCTAATTTACTCTTATCCTACTCCAGTTCATCAGAATTAAGACTAACGAATTCTAGCTAAGCACATTTTTCAACCTATGTTTCAGTTCCTCTGCATTCTATATTTCTTTGCTGCTTCAGTAGATATTTCTTCTTCAACTTTCCTAGTTTCTGTAATGTACTAGCATCATTTAAAAAATTTAAAATAATAAACTATCACAGATACATCTCAGCTCTGGACATTTAACTTTTAAGACACAAATATTTGCACAAATTTTTTCTTATCCCTCAAACAGCTAAATAGATCCTAGGTTGAATTGGAGTGCTCCTGTGAGATCTACTGTGAAGAACAGGAATAATGTTCAAATATGTGTATCTCACTGCTAGCAATGTACTATGACCCTTTTCTGCATTGCTAGAAAACAACACCAAAACCCTGGACCTCTCCATTGCAGAATGGTGATCTATATCATGCACATATCTAGTGCACATCCAAGGATGCATGTAACATTATCGACATGGAACTCATTTGACTGCATTTGACATTATCAGCCATGTCTAAAGCCACAATGTGGCAAAATATTTCAGTATTAGAAGTACAACCTTCAGTTGTACGCAATAACAAATGCAGCCAGCCAAAACTGAAATTACAACAGAACTATGCAATGGTACAGCCAATAAGGAACTGTCAACCATTGGTGTGGTGAGGGCTACAGCAATATATGCTTCTCTCTATGTTCTGCTTGACAAAGGTAGTCACAGCAAATAAAATATAATAATAAATTATAAGGCTCTGCCTAGCTTCTTAGTGCATATATGATGAATCAGGAAGAGCTCACGTAAAAAAGGGGAATATCATCTACATTATAAATGGTGACCTCCACAGCCCTTTCTTGGGCAACAACTAAGATATGCTCATTCTAAAGTCACTAGGAGAAAACAAAGCAAGCATGCCTTCTAAGAGTAAGCTCTCTACTGACCAAGACTTTTATGGAAGTCTAAGTAGGGTGCAGCTGCTTGTAGCACTCAGAAATCTAAATTTCTTGGAGCATAGGGGTTCACTAGAACTTACAAATCCTCAAGAAACAAACAAAAGAAAATAGATTCCACGATAGAACCTCACCTGTAATACCCTACTTATGATAACCAAATTCATGATGTATGATTGTAAAATTATGAATGGCCAAGAGCCAAGCAATATATGTAAACATTGTATATTGAAAATAATAAAATGAAATGCATCACCCGCTGCAAGACAGACACGAACAGAGTTATAGGGGGCTATGATTTCACAAGAAAGGGGGACTGAAAGGGGGTCCAAGGGGATATCCACATGCCTATAATCCCATGTCATTTTCCCAAGCAATTATCCTTACCATATAATTCTCCTTTGACTTATCAAAACCCAATCATTGAATGAATGTATGAGGTTGGTAGAAGAGTCAGCTCAGCTAGTTATGCAAGAGAGTGAGCTTACTTGGTCATGACAACATCCGCTGAGTACAGTCATCATTGGGAAGAATGAGAGCCAAGCAAGCATGGGAGGGAAGGAAAGAAAATTCAAGTAGAATGTGTGGACAGTTACAGCAAGCAACAAGAAGGGAAGAAAAGAAGAATTTAGTGCTAGGGAAAATCAGGAAGCCATTATTTGTATGCCAAGGACAGCTTGTTGAAGCAAGTAATTATGTTGAGAGGCTAGGTTGGTATGTCTGTCAGGAGTTCTTGTTGAAAAAATCACCCAAGAACCTGTGTAAAGGCTATTGTGGACACTCCCGTAGCAGATGAATTTTCAAGAGCCCCGGCAGAGAAATTTCTCGCCAAAATTGTGCTGGAGCCCTGGAGGAGATGGAGATTGTCTGGAGGACTTCAGTGCAAAGGAAATCTGAAATCTCGCCCCTTGTGTCGTGCACACTGATGAGGAATAGAGTTGGGTGGCTAGAATTGTTGTAGGAATTGCATCACTGTGTTTTTACCAGTTATTGGATAAATTTCCACATTTTAGTTGGTATCAGAATCAAATTGGTTGGAACATGACCCCAGCATGAGGCCTGGGTACATTTCAACACTAGCCCAGTATCGGCCAGAGACTGGTGCGAATTGAGGAAATTCGCTGATGTAGAGTTTTGCTTTGCATCAAATTGGGGGACCATGTATAAACTGAGTGGAATTCCAAATTTTCTGAAAAGATTCATTGTCCTCAGAGTAATCGAAAAGGCTGTCGATCTGCAACTTGTAGAGCTGAATTTGGTTTGCAAGGTTGAATTTCATAATTCCATGGCAACTAGCAAGTTTAGCAAATCTGACGATTCTGATCAAATTGATTTTGAAATCAACAGTCCAGATCCATTGCAGGTTTGGACCAAACTCCTCAGTTTTCAATGTTGGCCAAAAGAATTTATTTTTTCGAAGTTGGCCAAAAAGAGCTTCAACAAGTTCACTACAAGGCCAAGTTAAAAGATTCAATGGCCCGAATCAATTTAAGTTGGAAACCGGTGGTCAGATTAACCAGGAACATCCAATGAACATGTTTTTTGTGGACCACCAAAGTTTTTTTTTTTTGGAAACCATCGGAAGACCCATTTCAGTGTGTTTTTGAAAAAGTGCCCATGGAGTTTCGATGTAACCTCCGAAACACCCTTTTCGACAAGTTTTCTAAAAAGCATCGATGGAGATTCAACGAAACCACCAAAATACCTTTTTCAGTGAGTTTCTAAAAAAAGTGTCCATGGAATTTCAATGAAACCGCCAAAAGAACTTTTTGGCAAGGTTTCCGAAAAGCACCAATGGAGTTTCAACAAATTGACTGAAAGGAGTTTCAACTGGTTTTCCAAAAAGTGTCAATGAAGTATCAGGGAATCAACCAAAAAGGGGTTTTTGAAGAAATTTTTTAGAAACCACAAATAAGATCAATTCATTTTAGAGTTTGTAGAGGTGCATTTTGTAGGTCAGCAGAGGTAGAGAAATTTTGAGATTGTCAATAGAAGAATTTGGCCAACCACTGATGGAAACTTTCAGGTGAGCCACTAATGGAGACTTTTGAACAACCCGCAATGGAAGTTTTTTGTCAACCACTGTTGAAGATTTTCACCAACTGTTGATGAAGTTTCTCATTGATTGCCAATGAAGGATTATGTCATTGTTGATGAAGAAATCAAACAATCATTGATGAGTTTTCTTTAGTTCATCGAAAGGTTGATGACATAGCTAAACCAAGGTCTGACAAGTGATCATCAATGCCACATCAACCATGTGCCATGCCACATAGCTAAATTGCACATTAACAAATGGTTTTTATAATAATTAAAAAATTATTTAAAAAAACAGTATGACCTCTAGAGCCAAAAACTCGTTTTGGCCATAACAACAGAAGATTAACTCAAATCAAGTGAAATTTTGAGGTTTTTGTAAAGTCGAATCCTACAAAAGTGTCAGTAAGAGTCATTGGCCAATTCTACTCCAAAGCTCCAAAAAATGCAAATAGTAGTTTTTGAAAGATCGAGAACACTACTATTTCATAGAAGCCCTATTATTGAAGAAATTTTTACAGTAAATCCCAAAGGTAGACATAAAAATACCAAGTTCGGACTTTGATGAAATTCCCAAGGGTTTAGATAGGGGAGCCAAAATAGGAAAAATCCACTATTTTGAGCTGCTTTTGGGGGTTTCCAGATATTCAAAGGAGGAAAAGTGACCCCAGATCACAAATCTAGAAAAAATCATCTATTCAACATTTTACCTCCTCAACAATCCAGACAACTTTGTCTCACTGAATTTTTCTCAATTTTGCTCCATTTGGAAGATAACAGTTTTTCCTAAAAATTCCATGTCTAGAAAAAAAAATGTAAGAGCAAAGCTGACAATTCAAGAATTGTGTTGAATTTGACTAGTGCATAAGTCTTAAGATCACCAATTGGGAAGTTGGTATGTACTCACAATCATGGGCCACTATCTATGCCCGATACAAATGTTTTCTCGTTACTAGTAGATTTTCGTCTACAAGTAGCATAAGTTAGCTGCCAAAAATTATTGTACCAACTAAACAAGTGCAAAAAAGGGTGAATTGTTGATTTCAAGAAGCTGTGACTTCTATTTCATAAACTTAGAATGAATCATGGGTACAATTGCTGGAAAGTTGATTCAGAATGGATTATGTCTAAAGACTCCGATTTTGATTTAGTGCATCCATACTCTTCATGAATTAAGACAAAGAATGACCTGTACCCTAATTAATGAAATATTTTTCAACATTCATAACTCGCACATTTTGCAAATTTAGAGGTACAAGAACAAAACTTTTGGTTCAAAAATGAGGACTGGAAAGATAGATGATGCAAAGGGTTCTTGCAACCATGAAGATGAAATAAGAGGTCTAAATTTCGGCCAACAAAATGCAGAAACAGAGCCCAGTGGACATGTAAGTAGGATGGAGCCTGTTGTTTAGCCACCTCATATATCAAGGAAAAGAAGAGGCCAAGTGGAAATCCGAGAGGTTTATAAAGATGGCAGGCTGAGTAAGTTGGAAAGGACTTTGAAAGAAAATCTTCCTAAGGGATAAGCGCGGATGCTAGACTTGATCGCATCACAACACAGCAGAAAACCATGTTCAGGACTTCACATCAGAACCATGAAGGACAAAGAGCGTTGGAGGGACTTTCCGTGGGCCCGAAAAGGAGAGCGGTAATGATAAAAGACAGGCCCCCGGAGAAGATGACGTCACCTTTTGGCGGGCCAATCACACGCGTCCCGTGGAGTGGGAGAATGGATCACAAGGCTCCTATGAACCCCGCCGAAGTTCTAAGCGGGCCCATCAAGAAAGACAGTTGGCGCTGGTAAGTAAAGGTAAGATAAGTCTAGTGTGGCGGTACGAAGACCGGTACCTGCCTTAACACATGGCTTTCACCTACCCGGCTGCTGTCAGCCAATAACCCATCGCCACATGTCCCATTGTCGGCGTCCTTATGACGCCAGCCCTATCGCTGTCACCATGTCTCGTATTCCGTAAAACCCGGTATGATATAAGCCTGTTTTACTCTCAAACCGTGTAAAATACTAGTTATTAACTAGTTTCTCGCGTAGTGGAGGTTAAAACTCAAGTGCAGGGTCGTTTTCAATCCCATGTCACTTTCCCTGGGCTACCTTCACTATTCTCAGGTATTTAGTCATTTTCCCGTCGCACTTTTTCCCTTCTGTTTTTACTTTTCAAATGGTCATGGGGAAAATGAGAACCAAGAAATCTGAGCCTGAAACCCCACAAGCTCGCGAGGTCAGGACTGCTCCTGGACCTGAACCCTTCATCGACGCCCATGCACAAATCCATGACCCAGTCTACCCATTCTATGTAGCCCACATTAGACACGAGATTTTCGAATATCATCTAAAAGGCGAGGACATGTTCAAAGTCGTTGAGTCAAGCTTGTATTACCAAATCGCCCTGACCACATTCCCTGTTCCTGAGTTCATTAGCTAGCTTGGGGATGCATTTCGTCCAAACTCATAAGGAAAGCTATTCGCTACCCTCCCAACCAAAATTATGTTGAGTTCTCCGAGGTCTCCCTCTCCTATCAATTCACAAAGCTACCCTGGGAAAAACAAAGCGGTTTCCTCAGCCTCCTCTCAAATTCTAGCCTATCATCTTTCCCGCCCACGGACTTTGTTCCTTTGTCTACTTTCCAAACAAATGTGCAACCTGTCCTAGCGCTCATCTCGAGGTTGTTGGGGTTCCAAGAGGTCGACCAAGTGACTAAAGAAGGTATAGCTTTCCTATGGCTCATGATGCAGAAGGGTACCCTTTTAGACATTCCTGCTTTCTTAGCTTCGGCTATCCAAACCCAGTTTCAAGAGATTTCCACTACGGGTTAGTTCAAGTTCTGTTCCCTAGTGTTCTACCTGTTCCTATTCGAGCATGCAGATAGATTTGAGAGTCTAGGCCTGAACAGACTCTCAAAGGTAAGTTCCCAACCCAAATCCGTTTTCGAGTGGACTGCTTCAGTTCGCCAGCAGCCAAAGGGAAAGGGGTATGCAAGGTTTATTAATGAGTTCATGTCCATAGCTTATGCCATAATACATGACATCCCTCCGCCTAGAATATTTCATGAGCAGAAGGATTGGCTACAGTTTGACGAGGAAGATTGCACAGGGCATTGGGACCTGTTTGATGATTATACTGAGATCAAGGTCTATGGTGCAGAGGTACCTCCCTACCGCTTGCCGGTGTTTCCAGCTATGCGAGTCTTTGCCCTCGAATTCATTCGACAAACCTTGAAGGCCGACCAAATCCACTTCGTGCCTGCGAAGAAAGGATACATTCTCAAACTCCAATCTTCAGTTGGTCCCTTCACTATAAATTCGAGGCATGCCCTCCCCACCGTGGAGAAATTGCTACAAAAGATGGACCTCCCACAGGGAAAAGTCTGGCCCTATGACCCTAAGGGAGGAAGATTCCACAGGGCACTAGTACCTGTTTGATGATTATACTGAGATCAGGGTCTATGGTGCAAAGGTACCTCCCTACCGCCTGTCGGTGTTTCCAGCTATGCAAGTCTTTGCCCTCGAATTCATTCGACAAACCTTGAAGGCCGACCAGATCCACTTCGTGCCTACGTAGAAAGGATACATTCTCAAACTCCCAACTTCAGTTGGTCCCTTCACCATAAATTCAAGGCATGCCCTCCCCACTGTGGAGAAATTGCTGCAAGAGATGGACCTCCCACAGGGAAAAGTCTAGCCCTATGACCCTAAGGGAGTCCTCTCCAGTAGGAAGAGGAAAATAAAATCAACTGCATACATACATGAAACTAGGCCCTTCATTGAATGGAGAGTTAATCTTGATACATGGCCTTTGGATGCACAGATGGAGGCCGAGTCTTCATCCGCGAAAGGAAAAGGCCACAATGTGTCTACTGGGGCAGAGGAACAAGCACAGGCAAGCACTTCAAGAAGTCACAAGGGCATGGACACTGACGAGAGCGCTCGCCCTCATAAAAAACGGAGAACTGAAGGGCCAGATGACATAGGGGATGAGCCCTCATTTGAGGAAATTCCTGAATTTGGGGCTCCTGACAAGAATAAGTCGGGTTTTCATATTTCGTTCGATGATGCTTCTTCGTCGGCCCCCTCATGGCTCTCACAGGCAATCACAATCGACAGGCAAGAGACAAGAGAGGAAATAAATGTCAAGAACAGATTTGACCGGGAGAAATTGAGGGCCGAATTGGCAGGTTTTGTGGACAAACATCATTCTCGGCTTACCTCTGTACTAGACATGGATAAGGAGTAGCTGATACTGGCTATTCAGCAAGCGGCATTACAGCCCTCGACTACCGGAGGCCAATATCGAACTTTAGAAATCATCCTTAACATAACTAATATTCCCCTGTTGGATAAGCTCGACTTGCACCAGTGGATAGGGGATATGTTACAAATTGAAGTATTGAAGCATGCAGTAGCCCTGAAGAAGCTGGAACAAAAGCATAAGATGGTACTAGAGCACCAACGGAGAGAAAAGGCTAGCGCCAGAGCAAACCACGCCAAGTTGGAAGCCCTCAAGAAAACAATAAGGGACAAGGGAGCCGACAAGGATGAGGCGCAGCAACAGCTTATTGCTAAATTGGAAGTAGAGAATTCAGAGCTGAAGCAAAAGCTAAACATGCCTCGCGAAGAGCATGTGCAAACAGACGAGCTGGTTCAGGTGGAAAAGGAAAAATCGGCCCTCGCCGACTTGCTTGCTAAAGAACAAGAAGAGAATGTACAAAAGACCAAGAAGATCGCAGGACTGAATCAGAGACTGTCAGACTGGCAAGAAAAATGGGATCAGCACACATGCGTGACCCCTGTGACGGGTGAACCCGGAACAACCCCTGAACAGCTCACTAAGGCCCTGGCTGATCTAAAAGTGTCAGAGAATGAGACCCGCTCAGTCCGCCAGCAACTAAAGAAGGCCGAAGCTGCGATAGCGGCGAATTAGAAGTAACGGCATCTTTATAGAAGGAGGTGGAAAAGCTGCGAGAAGAAACTCAGGCACAAGATAAGTCCATCAAGGACTTGAAGGGGCAAATCAAAGGCAATATGGCACTCGTGGAAGCGAGGCGACTGGTCTGGGCAGACATAATAGTAGAGATTAGGCAGCACTGGAACTTCCTCACACTGATGGATGACAAGAAGATTGCAATTCGCTTGTTTAGAACACAGCTGCAGGAAGGACGCACAGAAGGAGAAGCAAAGGCCTCAATGGCCAGGAAATATATTCGATACCTGAATGAGCTCTCTCCTGAGGAATTGCGCGCGCAGGGAATCCTGAACCATTTTAGAGTGGTCTTGGATGTCGGAAGAGTAATTGAGAAGGAGACCGCACGCACAAACGCACTAGGTTGTTTGACACTAGCCTCCAAGGGAGTGGAGAAATTTGACCAGGAGTGGAACAAGATGGTAGAAGCAAGTCTCCCACCATGCTGGGATCCGCTAACGGGCGCATTCTCTGAGCTAACCGCCTATGAGCAAAAAATGTCAGAAATTATGAACAATGCAGATGTGTCACTGGAAAGAACCCGGCCGAAAGCAAATACAATAATTGTCGTGCTGCGTAAAGAATTTTTCCTCCTCTTCCAGGTTAAGCAATTCCTCGTTGTCCAAGTAGATTATACTAAGCTGACCAACATGCAGACCCTGCTCTAAACCTTCGTCACAATGCCATCTCCAAGGAGCAGTACATGGCAAAAGTGCAGTGAATATGCTAATGCTCCAATTTCTTCTTCCTCTCATCAGTTGCCACCTCCTCCGACTCGTCCACTTGTGTCATCTTCAACTCAGTCACAGCCGCCACCATCTACGACCCCTCACCGAAACACCAACCGATGAAACTCATGATTTGGCCCATGCGGCCTATTTTACTTTTATATTTTATTGTAAAAACGGGTGAAATCTTGATTTCACCCTCTGCACTCTTTTATTTTCTATTATGTTTTAGTTATAGCTTGTGTCAGGCCACATTGTTTGAGATGAGAGGTTGTTTTGCCTCATCATCAATTTTGGTTTTTGATTAAGACTGGAAACAGGTATATCTTTAGGGAATATTTTGTCTAGGAAAATATCTACCCTGAGCATTCATGTAATAGACTATAAAAGATCGGACCACAGACTGAAAAAAGGTTCCGAATTTTCTAGCAGAAGAAGTAGCATTTTGTGAATTGTCTTTTTGTAATTTTGAGGATCGCTCATAGTGCATATCTGAAGAGTCATTTTGGAAAAATAATATAAAGCCAGTCTGTTGTTTCACTGGATTCCTACTGGAATGAATGAACAGTATGTATTTTCTTGCAATAGTGATTCAATTTAATGTTCATTGTCCTTACATCTTCTCCTTGTTATCGTTGTTTTCGGAATGCGAATGTTCTATAAGTCGGATATGAATTTATCTTTAATGGTATTCATGTCTTGCTTTCAGTAACGTTTTAAATATTGCTCGAGGCACGATCCCTGTTTCAAGTTCCTTTTCATATCGTTATTCTTCTAATGTCATTTATGGGCGGATTCTTATGTTGGCATAAGCCTACCTTGTTTTGACGTTTCCTAATTTCTCTACACCGTATCTCACCTTCATTACTTTTATAACTGTTCATTTGTTTCACTTGCGGCCCAGCTTGCAACAGCTCTTCCCCGTGATCGCTTCAGGCCCATTCTGAGCGGGCCTTTCACTCGACAGCTAGAACTCATTTCTGCCAATATTCTTTCTCTAATATCCTAGACCGTCTTTCAAAAACCTTTTTAATTCATTCCACATCAGGAGGCCCCTTTTATCAGAATGCAAAATACCTTTAAAACCTCTTGTCTTAAGATGTCCTAGGCACTAGTCTTTAGCAACTCAAGGCTGTCTCTAGGAGTGACAACAGAGCCTATGGAGTTGGTCGAGACAATAAAGAGCTTCCATGAGGAAGTGCAAAGAAATGGAGTGGATAATAAAAATTTGATAAGAATTAACACTCGGTTGTTTTAAAGACTGAACGATTTCTAGAGATAAATTCACAAGGAGTCCAATACAAGACATACAGTAAATGCAAGACAAGCAACAAATCACAAATCTCATGAAAGAAAAAATGAACATAGAGGGTCCAAGCATTCAAGAAGTGCTAGCAGACATTATCATCCATTGAGGCATACAGCCTCATGAGTTCATTTGTTCTCATGATCTGAGAACAATCCAAGTTTCTCTTGTAAGACATAAAAGGAGGAGGATTGAGTTGGATTGTTTGCAAGGAGAGCATAGGAAGGGTGAAGATGTCAAAGCATGGTTGTTAAGTATGAGAAAGTATTCCCAACTTGACGGTTATTCATCAAAGATTGAAACAAGAACTATTATTTATCATCTGCAAGGAAAAGCTTCCCTATGGTGGGACCAGCTGAAGAAGTCAAGCATATTGATGAGAAAATAATTTCTTAGAATCATTTCAATAAGCACTTTCAAAAACAATACTTGTCGAAACACTATTATGACAAAAAAATGCAAGAGTTCTTCAAACTTAAGCTTGGAAGCATGACATTGTAAGAGTATGAGTAGAAGTTTTAGAACTCTTCAAGTATGTGGATTTCAACAAGGATGAAAAGGTGAAAATTCAAAGGTTTTTGAGAGGGCTACCATCATTCTACAAGGAAAAAACCCAATTTGATGTGCCAAGGACTCTAGAAGAAACCATAACGAGGGCACAATATTTCAATGAGCAGAGCAGGTAAAGGCAAGCTTTTCAAAAAGATTGGGATGACAAAAAGAAAGGAAAGATAGAGCAAAGGAAGAAAGGATTCAAGCTAGCATTCTTCAAGAATAGCTCTCAAGCTTATCAACAGGTGCAACCAACACAAATTGAACCCAAGATGATAGATTCATTAGGTAAAGGCCAAGACGGCAACCCATAAAATGTTGGAGATGGGACGGAGATCATATGTACAAAGACTATCCTCACAAGGGCAATAGAATGAGGCCTATGCATAACATCCAAGAGGCTTACATGGTGGAAGACATGGATGGAAGCATGCTAGGATTTATGCAGCCTTATACAACAAACAAGCATATCATCAATCTCATATGATCAAGGTGAAAGGTAAGATTCAGAATCAATGAATTTTGATTGATTAAGGAGCTAATCATAGCTATATAGATCCTAATCTAGTTGAGAGATTTAAATTGAAACGATGCAAGCATGATAAGTCTTCATTGCTCCAGCTAATCAAGAGAACCAAGGCAAGAATCAATGAGCTTGTCAAGGATCACTCAGAGAACATGAATGGAGTTAACACTAAGACATATTTAACAACATACCACTTAGGTCATACAATTGCTTGAACGGTATGGATTGGTTGGACAAATATCATGTTGTCTTATATTGTTACAACAAGGCTTTCACATACTTTGATGAAGAAGTTAATTCAACGACAATTAAGGGTATTCAAAGACCTAAATCCATTAGGGAGATTTCAGCACTGCATCTAAAAAGGAGTTCTAGAAAGGGTTTCCAAATATATGCAACCCATATGGAAAATCCAACCAAGGATAAGGAGCCAAATCTTGAATAGTATCTTGTTTTGAGGGAATATGAAAATGTGTTTGAGGAATTGCCAAGATTGCCATGAAAGAGAGACATTGACTTCTCTATTGACTTGATGCCTAGAGCAAGTTCAATATCAAAAAGTTGCTACCAAATGAGTAAACTAGAGCTAAATGAGTTGCAGATGCAAGAGAGTGGAAAAAGTCGCAATAAAATCGGCAAGACCAATTTTTTGGGCTAGCTGATTTTATCAGCCGTTTATTTGGTGATTTTTGAAAAAGGAAAAAATGGGGATTTTATCAAAAAAATTGGGATAAAATCGAGTGGGAGTCGATTGAAAAACTCGTGGAGCCTGTCCGGGCTGCGCATAAGTGAGGGAAAGGGCCAACAATTTCACTCATTTTTCACTCTTATTTCTGCCATTCGTCCCTGTCGAGAGAGGAGTGTTTGCCATTACCCAAGAGGAGGAGATTTACTAGTTTTGTGGTGTGGATTTGGAGACTTGTCCACTGCTCAACTTGAGAGACTCAGGGCGTCGATTAACTATTGCCTGGTATGTATTTTAATTTCTCTCTCAGTCTTTGTTACACAAATGGCTTTTTAAATTTTTAGCTACTTGTTGCTTAGAAATTTGAATCAAAACATTGTTTAGATTGATCAAAACTTCAAAATGTTTAGATTGTTTACATGTTTCAAAAATTCAAACCCTTGTTTAGTGAATCTGAGTGTGTTCAAGTGAGTGAGAAGAGGCATTTAAAATTTTAAATTAACAATTACAATTATGTTTGCATCTTATGTGATGGGCAATTTTTTATTTTTTTCAAAACAAAATTTGTGCCCTGACATGGAAGCCATCTCGTTGGACCATATTGACACCATTGTCGCATGGAGGGTTGAGACTGAGAAGCCTATCATGGACTCAGTCCCTGATTGGTTAGAGGTGGAACCGAAAGCACTGTAGGTAGAGGAGGTAGCAGCTGCAGGGGAGAGAAAGGTAGAGGAGGATGAGCAAGAATAGGACGCGGAGCAGCACGAGGAAGAGGAGGTGACACCATCTAGGATGGGCAGCAGCAAAGGATAGAGGCCACCTCCATTTGTAGCCCCAGAATCAGGGCCTTCTTCCTCTAGAGGAAAAGGCAAAGTCATTCCCTATTCCCGTAAAAGGGGCAGAGGATCTCAGTGATTGATTACTTTATGACATGTAGATGACTCATGATGATAAATCATGATATACATTTATTATAATTTTTGTTGATATTTTGACTCTTTAGAGTTGAGTTGAGACTGAGTCGAGACTCAAGACTTGATTCACTGTTTTGATATGTGATGTAGCATTAATTATTAGACTTCTTATATATCTTATATATTAACTTTATTTTCATATTTATGTGGCAATGCATTTATCTGATGTTGTGGATATTTTAGATGATAAAAAAATGAATTTTTTTGAATTTTTTAAATTTTGTCGACCTTTTGCCAATTTTTCCAAAAACTTTCCGACATTAACGACTTTTTCAATTTTTGAACCCTTTTCGATTTATTCCTAAGGTCAACTTTTTCCACATTGGATGCAACTATAAGAATTGTTAAAGAAGGGGTAAATACACCCTATTGTTTCATCTTGAGGTGCCTCGGTGTTGTTTGTGAAGAAAAAGAGAAAGGATGGAACTCTAAGGTTATGTATTGATTTCAAACAATTGAACAAGGTTACCATATGAAGCAAGTACCCTTTGCCAAGGATAGATGGCCTTTTTTATTAGCTTAAAGGAGCAGGGTTATTTCCAAATATTAACTTGAGGCCAGGTTACCATCAAGTAAGAATCAAAAAAAATACTAGCAAGACTACCTTCCACACAAGGTATGATCATATTATGAATTTGTGATGGTGCCTTTTCAGTTAACAAATGCACTAGCTACTTTTATGTGCCTAATGAATGGAACGCTCAAATATTACCTATACAAATTTGTTATTGTCTTCTTGAATGAAATTCTTATTTATTCTAAGACAAAGGAGGAGCATGATAAACATTTTAGGATGTTGTTGCAAGTGTTTAGAAACTTATTGAAGTAAAGGAACACTTGAACGAAAAGTTGATTAAGTGTTGAGTTGTAGGCGTAGTCCGAGTGACATTAGCTTAGGAAGAAGTGAACTCTCGTCGGTGTCGCACAGCGCCCATGGTGATTAAGACGCCACTAGCATGGGGCCATGACAGTTGGAATCAGAGCTTGGATCAGGCAGGACCTAGGTGACTTGAAGTATTGAAGTTTGGCAAGGGAAAGACAACGAAGTCAAGGCCGAGCTGAACATACAAAGGCATTGAAGTTTGGCAAGGGAAAGACAACAAAGTCAAGGCCAAGCTGAACATACAAAGGCATTGAAGTTTGGTTTGGGCGGAGACACACCAAGGGGTCGAACCAAGCTGAACTAAGTGCAACAACAAGTTGTAAAGCTTGTTGGGCATATCTATGGCATACATAAGAGTTGTTCAAAAACTCGTAGAGATGGCTGATTTTTGGAAAGTTGAAGGGCAACAACGCGATGAAGAACTTGTGCAAGAGTGGGAGCACTTGAACTACATCAAGGAGGAGATAGTGGATTTGTGAAAGGATTTGAACGCTTTCCTTGGAAAGTTTGTCGAACTTGACGAAGAACTGCGACAAGGCAACCATAGACTCCAAGAACTCATGGCTGAATGAGTTCACACAAGGGAGGAACAAGCCAAATTGTAGGGAGAAGTCGAGGAACTTGAGGAAGGGATCAAGAGGGACTTTCTTGATCGCAAAGAAGATCGCATAATCATACAGAGGAATGAGATTGGGCGCATTGACAATATTGGAGCTTCGTTTCGAGCGATGAAGAATGATGAAGCAATTGCAGCACTCGAAGTTGAGGGAGTCAATGTGTGTCGAGTAGGTGTGATTGGACAACATGCAAAGGAGGACGAGCTTGGTGGAACGAAGTCGACTCAAGCTGAACCAAGTTCGAGTTGCCCCTATGTGCCGAAAAGGGAAGTAGCATACCTCAAGAGGACGGTCAGATCGAGGATATGGGGCAAGAGATAGTTCGAATGAGGAATTGATGAAGAAGGTTGCAGAAGTAAGACGCAAGACAAGACCCGTGCAGAATGAAAGTACATTGGGGTTGAGTTTTGTGCAGGTAACCGTGTATGGAAGGAATTTTGTTGCATTGATTAATACGGGAGCAACGAATAGTTTCCTTAGCAAGAAGGCAGTGAAATCTTTGAAGTTGAAGGTTGGAATGGAAAGGGAGTTAAGAGGAATTGATGAAGAAGGTTGAAGAAGTAAGACGCAAGACAAGACCCATGCAGAATGATGGTCCATTGGGGTTGAGTTTTGTGCAGGTAACCATGTATGGAAGGAATTTTGTTGCATTGATTAATACGGGAGCTACGAATAGTTTCCTTAGCAAGAAGGTATTGAAATCTTTGAAGTTGAAGGTTGGAATGGAAAGGGAGTTAAATGCTTTCAAAGCTATTAACTCAAGCATGAAGGCTATGACAGGTATTCTAAGGGATATGCAAGTGAAGGTTGGCTCATGGTTTGGAAAGTTGGATCTAAGGGTGATCGAGATGGATGATCATGCTATGGTGTTGGGGTAGGACTTCTTAGTAGCAGCTCAAACCATACCCATGATGGACCAAGACATACTCTTGATTACAGCTGGTGGGAAAACCATGACTGTGCCAATGACAAGGAAGAGTCGCTTGGGGTATCGTCCAAGGACAGCTTCAATGATTTTGTATGAGAGAGACCCGAATGTGAAGCATGAACATGTTGAACGACAAGAGGTTGGAAGCTTGACTCAAGTAACAAAGGAGAAGAGGATGATAGACTTTGTTGCACGAGCCATGAAAGAGAAGACGGATGAAGGTGGAGGAATGGCTCCTCCCATCGCAAAGAAGAAGGATGTGACTTCTAACATAGAACTACACCAAGGGATTGTTGAAAAGGGAGAAGGCACGAGTGCTTCTTCCAAGACAGCAAAGGCGGCAAAGATGTAGGCAGAGATTCGACAGCTATATTGGGGATTATTAATTTATTGCGGATATGTTATGGGTATCTATGATTTTCAGTTGACAAAGGAAAGACTTGAGAAGATTGGATGTACGAAAAAGGAGGTTGTTGCTGTGCAGAATTACTTGAGGACGAAGCATCAATGGGAAACATGGGTGGTTGAGGATCAGGGAGGCAACTTCGTGGCCCTTGCCATGCACTAGACCTTTGGAGATGGGTGAGTGTAGTGACTTGATGAGGTGGAGGTGTTGCACCACCATAACAAAGGGGCCTTAGGGGAAGAGGTCTCGCTGCAAAGTGAAGTGATGCTTGGATGGATGTGGTTGTTGGTCTATGACCAAGGGCAGCACATGAACGATAGTATTGATAAGCAGCATATCGCGGCTGAGATGGAGATTTCTTCATGGACCTAGACATGGCACGATGAGCGTTGGTTTATGAACTAATGCGTGGAGATGGGAAGAGTTCTTAATCAAGTTGGAAGATGTGACGAAGTGTTGGAGAAACGATTGACAAAGGCACGAGGAGTTGCATTCTCATGGGTTGGATGTGGCGATTGGATTTGCTACCCAACTAGTTCGAGTCATGCAGTTCGACAGTGTACTGAGATGTGTTTAAGTTGAGTTGGAGTATGGCAGCAACAGTTCACATGATGATGACGAGATGTGGTGGGTTGGCACGATGTGAGTTGCAACAATGATTGCGACGAGTTGTGGTTGATGACCGTGAGATTGAGGAGTCTTACCCACATTGAGTCATGAGCCTTGATGGAGGTTTCTATGATGAAAGCAGGCAATTATGCAGCAAGGACGATTGATGTTGGGGCTAATGACACTTTGCGATATTTGGTCCTGCCAATGGAGTTTATTAAGATGGTGTTGTCAAGGGTAACAACCTTTTTAAAGTGGGGGAGGATGTCAGGGCCCCAAGTTGGCACATAGGCCAACGGGGGCCCGTGACGGGCCATGCTCACTTGGAGAGTCGAAAAACCGAAGTTGGACCGAGTTGGGCGAGAGAACATGATGGGTGTGCCAGCACGAAGGCAAGGCGCCCACTTATGCGACGAGGGCAGCTTGGTTGCGACTTGGCAAAGAGCGCGCATTGGAGGGTGAGTTGAGAGGTGCAGACGTGTTATAGCAGAGGGCGCCCACACAACTCGAGAAAGGAGTGTGAATCGCAAACTTATAGCGACAAACTTGTGGACATGTGCCCACAAGCGCACCCACACCAAGGGGTGCCCCAGCACCAAGGAAGTGCGACACGCCAGCAAGGCATAGCGAGCAGGCAGTGCGATGAGTAGGTGCGACGGGTGGAATGAGCAAAACGAGCAACAATGACAAGCAAACGACAAACGAAGAGGTAGCATGAACGTGGAAGCAACGAAAAGTGCCCAGGCAAGGGTGCCTGCCTACCCATCGACAAGTGGGCCCACTCAGAGAAGAAGTGAAAAGTGGTGAATTGGGCAATTCTAAGGCAGTGTGTGCAAAACACTGTGAACCGCAAGCAAAACAATGCGATCACATTAAACAAGTAACGGCCTGTGCCTATGCGCCCGCCCTGGGCGGGCAAGGTTGGCAAACTTTTGTTTGGGGGTGTCTTTTATAGTTGCGGTTGTAAGGAACTTGGGGTTTCTTGATTGTGCGAAGGCTGCCTTGGTAGGCAGCGTGGGCAGAGGCTGCACGACTTGGCAAGCAGCGTGGGCAGAGGCTGTACGACTTGGCAGGCAGCGTGGGCAAAGGCTGTACGACTTGGCAGGCAGCGTGGGCAAAGACTACACGATTCGGGCAGAATTGGGTGGACAAGTTGTTGGTGCAACCACGCAACTGTCGCACCTTTGTAACTTGTAAAATATACTTATATTATATTTGTTGAAGTATTATAACACTTGGGGCAAACTACTTGGGGAGTTGTCCCCTCCAAGTATATCCTTGTGTCAACTATTTTTTATTGTTGCACATTGTTGGATATCGCATATTTATGAAGTAAATATTAAAGAAGTTAAGTGAATTGAACGTATTGTAATTCTGGTGCATAATTGAAGTAAAGGAACACTAGAACGAAAATTTGATTAAGTGTTGAGTTGTAGGCATAGTCTGAATGTCATTACCTTAGGAAGAAGTGAACTCTCACAGATGTCCCTTAGCGCCCACGGTGGACTTAAGTCACCACTAGCGTGGGGCCGTCATAGTTGGTATCAAGCTGGAGGGGATGGAGATTCTCCAAGAATTATAGTGCACAAAAGGAAATCTTATCCCTTAAGTTGTGGAGACTGAGGAATAAAATTTGGTAGTTAAAATTGCTATAGGAGTTGCCTCACTATGTTTTTATTGGGTATTGGGTTGTGTAAGTTGTAGATACCCATAGAATCCTATTTGTCCTTGTGGACCCATAGCCCCAAGGATCCTATTAAATCACTCCTTCCCAATACTTCATGACATATTTAAGCACACTCTACAAGTCCAACTACCATTGACACCATGCATAATAACCATAAACACTAGGTAATTAGAACTATGTTGACACAAATAGTTTAAAATAATCATTGACGAAGCAATTATCCCATAAATAAAAAACCTAAGCTTCATGCATATATATAAAGAATGCATTGTTGAATCTTTCAATAAATTGTAACAACATAAGATAGGATAATCTTATTAATGTCCAACGAATGACCACAATGGTAGGTCAATGGAATTGATATAAATACAAAATGGAAGTGCGACAACAACACCTACAACAATGCTAAAATTAGAAAAAGACAAAGATCTAAGTGTCTAGCTATAGAAATATTGCCTAGTCAATAGAAAGTACAGGATAAAGTACCAGTAAAACAAAACAATCTATAAAAGGTATAAAAACTAAAGAAATCCTAGCATTGGGCCAAAGAGAGGATGTCAAAGCCTATTAAAGTTGGTTGTTAAGGACAAATCAGACCATGTGATAGATTCCTCATTGGACTATCAATAACTATGTATGGCCCAATTGGCTAGTAGATAATGTCCTCCACAAAACGGCTAAGTTGATGAAACCTAGCTATATGATCCTCATGAGGCATAAGAGCAGGGATCCCATCTCTCCTAATAAAAAAGATAACATATCACATTGATCAAAGAGAGTGATACATTCATACGCAAAGTCAAATTGTTATTCCATATAAATTAGAAAAAATATATTACGTTGCTCTATAAGTTTACCTTGGCATGTGAACTTCTGGAAAATGACCAAAAATTCACACTAAAACAAAGCTTACAAGACCACTTCTTTGTTGAGATTTGTTAGCTTAGGAGATACTCCAAACCCTAGGGTTCGAGGTTTGGAGGTTGGAGTGCCACAAAAGCACTTTGCGGGCTTGGAACCCAACATGTGGGCTTTGCACCCAAGCTAGTGGGTGTGAATCCGTGAGGAGTTTTGGGCATGTGATGATTTGAGTTGATAGGACCCTGAGAGCAACCAAGAGCAACAAAAATCACTCAAATTCGAGTTGTTTATCATGAGATATTAATTTTTGAAGTTGATGCATAGATTTGGTTAAGGTCGACTAGGTGATTAAAGGCCTCGTAACAAGTTGTCAAGCCCACAAGTGTGATTTGATTAAGCCCTTGTGTTTAGTATAAATACAAGGTGAGTGTGAGGTCATTTGCTCACATCCAAGTGTGCAACACAAGAACAACTCGCGCTCAAGAGATCTTTGTTTGGGATGTTGATCTTAAAGGCAAATTCCAACAAAGATAAGAGGACTTGATGAAGCATCTTTGTGACTTTTGGGAGCCAAATTGATCTAGCAACAAGGTCGAGTGAGATAAGGTCTTTTTGGGTCTATTTTGGAGTGTTTTGCGTGGGCAGATCTCAGGTAATAAGGTCACAAACTTGTACAATAGCCTGTCGAGAGGTCGAGCCCTAGCCCTCTTGTTGGAGGAGGGTCGTGAAGTTGTATAGTGGGCTGGAAGGAGCCCTACCAACCAGCAAATTAAAGGAGAGTCTCAAACTAAGGCAGTTGCAGCTGTTAGGAGGACTTTTGAGCAATGGAATAAGGTTGAAAATGATCGGTGCCTTGCCCTAACAAGGCTGAAGTCAACAACAGAGGGAGGGTAACTTAAGGTGTTGGATGCCCTAACCAGTGGGCAGTTGCTACAGCAGTCTATTGGAGCTTAGATTGTGCAATAGCTCCTCTATTGCAGAAAAAGGGAAGATCTTGAGAGCTCTAGTTTGATGATGGTTGAGCAAATCTAAAGGGCATGTTGGTTGGTGTTGTATTGGGCATTTGAGCTCTGTTGCAGGGCAATGTGAAAGTGCCCAAGTGTGAAGCCCTAAGTGCAGTGCCTTAATGGACTAAGTGTTGTTAGGAGCGACATTTGTTGGAGCTCAAGGTTTGGCCAGCCAGAGGAGTAGTTTGATAGCCTGTGTTCATCATTGGAGAAGTGACATTCGATGTTGATAGGTGGCAACCCTCCTACCCTATGTTAGTCTTCATTGGAGCGGCGCAGGAACACTATAGTGAGAATAAGTCCATGAGTAGCTGAGAAGCATCAGTGGGCAGTTGTGAGTTGTTCACAAACGAAGTTGTGAACAACTCGACAAGAGTCTCGATGTGTTGATGCGTTGATAGACAAACGATCAACGAGAGAACAAATTGGAGAATCGTCTTCAGTGGCCTAAAGGAGTCGGTGCATTGATAGAGGCAAGTGCTACAAAACGGAAGCAAAGGACCCACAGTGTACATGATATGACAAAGAAGTTGTGATCGTCGACTACATCAGCTAGATCATCAGATTATCTTGTATTTTGTATTCTTGTACTAGTTATATTTCGTTGATGGAGAAACGATCAACAAGAGAGAAAATTGGAGAATCGTGATCAATGGCCTAAAGGAGTCGGTGCATTAATAGAAGCATGTGCTGCAAAATAGAAGCAAAGGACCCACATTGTACATGATATTACAAAGAAGTCGTGATCATCGACTACATCAACTAGACCGTTAGATTATCTTGTATTTTGTATTCTTGTACTAGTGGAAATTTGAAGGCCATTATCCCTAGTACGGGAGCCCTAGACTATTGTATTATTCAGTAGACTGTTGTATGATTCAGTGGGATTAATATAACGAAGAACATTGCACAAAATTGTGTGAATAGTACTGTATATTTTGTGTACTAGTAGATTTAGTGTTATTTATTGTTTCGTTGTGCAAAGTAGACTTGTTGTGATACTTGATTTTGTAGCATCAGTGATTTAAGATTCTATTCTTGACACCAATATCATGGAAAAACAACATTTTTTACCTTTAAAAAGGCATAGAATGAGCCAACTCATGTTACTTCATTGTATCCAAATGCATATTTATCAGTGTTCCATGGGGACGCGCCCCCCAGGGTGGGGGACACGCTTCCCCGGGCGGGGAAACTTTTCCCCACGTCCCCTTTTTTGGGGAAACTCAGGGAAACTACGAGGGGACTTTCTCCTGGTGACGAAAAGCATCCCCCCCCGCGTCCCCCCAATTTTTTTTGCTAATGCTAATAACAATTAAAAACATAAAATATTTGTTTTTTGTAAGCTTGGCAGGACTACATCTTCATCATGTCCAATATATCGCCCCGATCAGGGAGGGGAATTGAATCGAGGAGTGCCTTAACAAAGCACTAGATCATCGTCTATTCAAGACCCCGTGGACCTAATAACAATTAAAAACATAAAATATTACAAATATTAATATAATTTTAAAAAAATATGAAAATAAAAACTAAAGAATAAATTAAAACTTTAAAACATAATCATTCACATTTCTCATTCATTTCTTATTAACCCTATGATTTTACCTTACCGCCCAACATTTTCCTCCTACTGTCACTCAAACATTTTACCTTCCTGCTCGAGATTTTCCTACTGCCGCTGCTCAACATTTTCCATCTGCAATTTGCTATGCTTCAGATTTACCATCAACTGGGGGCCTGAAACATTTGGAGTTGCGATTTTCATTTTGTGACTAGGAGTTGTCGAATTGGAGTTGCAATTTTCATTTTGTGACTTGGAGCCACCAGATTGGAGTTGTGATTTATTATTTAGTACTTTTTGAGAAATTTACTAGTAATTCACTGCTTTCTATGTTTACTTTTAGTTTAGTATTCTACAGCGAATTTACTTTCGATGTGCATTGTGTAATTTCAATTGTCAAATATGAATAATTTAATTTAGATGTACCTTGCATAATATTAATGCCCATTGCCAAATGATTTATTTAGATGGAACATTGTGTAATGTCAAATGATGGATTCAATTTAGTAATTTACTTTTAGATTTACAATTTAACATTGATGATTGCTGAAAAGTCAAATGAGAATTATGATTCAAAATAGTCTAATATGAAATGATGATCATATTTAGATGTACATTTCATAATTATTAATGATTTACTATTTACTAACTTAGTTATTTACATATTTTAAGGATTTTATTTTTTATTTTTATATACTAAATTTTTAATAATTTTATAATTTTTATGAATCTAACGTCCCCCCGTTTCCCCAAAATTTCCCTCAATTTTGTGGTTGCTTATATACATCCCCCTTGTGCGTATCCCCGCTCCCACGTTTCCCCTTCCCGGAAACTCGGTGGAACATTGATATTTACCAAACCATGATGCATATCTACCATTATTAGCACCATATACCATAGAAATCTATGCTGTTATGGCATAGTGAATTCTTAAGGTCATGAGGAATCCCACTCACAGTGAATTTCATCCATCAAATTGTTCATAGTAGAAAAACTAGAACAACAAGTATTCACAAGCTTTTATTAAGAAAATATGAAATTTTCTTTCATTAAATATTAAGGAACATTAAAAAACAAAGTTGAATACCACTCACTAGGGCATTGAACAATAGAGTGTGTTGCTTCATACCTCTCTCTAAAATTAAGTTAATATCTTATGAGAAGAAACATTTGAAAAATAGTTGCAACTCTTCCTCTTTTTAAAAGACTAGTGGTCAAACCCAAGATTGAGAAATGCAAGGTAAGAATCAAATCTATCTGGCAAATATTTCATAAATGGAGCAGTGGAAATAGTTCAAAGTGAGATCTTTACTTTTTCCTTTTTTGCATGTACATTTTGTGTCAGTAAAAACTTTCGGCCAACTACAAGTTAGACTTGTGAGGCAATGAATAACTTGTCAAGGTCTAACTTGGAATCTTGCAAGTCTAATCCACATCGAACTTGGGAACGAACTCACTAACCTAGCTCAAGGAGTACTTTTTTGCATGTACATTTTGTGTCCTTTCGGCCAACTACAAGTTGGACTTGTGAGGCAATGAATAACTTGCAGGAATTTCCGTGTCAGGGTCTAACTTGGAATCTAGCAAGTCTAATCCACATTGAACTTGAGAACGAACTAACTAACCTAGCTCAAGGAGTACTCAAATGACTCAGTAATATTGCCAACTATGGTCAAATATTGCACTTCATATTCCAATATTGTAAGAATGAGGAACACAAAGACAACCTATTTGGTATTCTAAATATTGTTTACAACTTATCATGAAGCAATAATATATTTCGAGTCTTGACCCATAAATCTAAATGAGATATTGTTTGAAGCATTTTCCAAAAAAAAAAGTAAAATGTTTCTTCTTTGAAAGAGTTCAAACTTGTTACACATTATGAGATACATTCACCAACAAAATTGGACAATACCACGCTAAGAACTAGACGAGTAAAAGATAAATACCATCACAAATTTCTATTTATTTATATTTTATCCATTATTTTTCTTTATGCATAATCAAATTCCTTATGGATTGATTTCTAACAGTAGAACAAATCAGCTGCAAATTTTTGGCAAATTTTAGCTGCATTTTTTTCATCTTAAATGGGCAGTAGCCAGAGGTTAAGAGTTAATAAAGAAATTAAAGAAAATAAACTCAGAAATTGCCATTAAGCATCAATGCTCAAATACTTGTCGACCCTATTTCGATACCCTTATTGACATTGATATATGTATTATGTTCCTTAAGTTTTTGTTATCTGAAACAAATTAAATATTAGAGATTGCGTAGAAGGTCTAAGAGAAATTCATGGTCAATATAAAGTTTAAACCCCTGTAAAAAAACTCTATAAAAAGATTCAAATGTTCCCACAAACCCCAGTCAAACATGATTTTAGAACAAAAAGCAGATCAAAAGCAGCTTTATCTGCATCATTCTTGCCATGTTCAAACTCAAACCCAATAACAGAGCAACTAGCTAATCTCAAACCCACACCCTATCCATCATAATTCGATTCAAATGTTCCCACAAACCCAAGTCAAACACGATTTTAGAACAAAAATCAGATCAAAAGCAGCTTTGTCTGCATCATTCTTGCCATGTTCAAACTCAAACCCAATAACAGAGCAACTAGCTAATCTCAAACCCACACCCTATCCATCATAATCCTTTGCCCTGAGACTGCTCTGCACAAGTCTAGTTTATAATTTTCTTTTATTTTGTCAAATGCATGTTTGAAGTTCGAAATCTTGATAGTCACGAAGCCCTCAACCAACTCTAGATGACATTAGAACTTGAAGACAATTATTGCATTTTCTTTATGTAACAGAACCCATCCTAAGTTCGCATGTTAATACAGATTGGATACGAAAATTATTCCATAAATTCTTTAAGGATAGGACCTTAAACCCTAACGTTGTATCTCAAATTGAAAAGAGAATAGTTAACATTCGCTAATTTTCATTGCTATGGCATCTTAAATATAAAACTCCACATTCACCAACCCAGAAAAGCCTCCGATTGTAGTACGGATATAGAAAGACAAAAGGGACTCCATAATTTTACTTTTAAAAGTTTAAAGGGGGGGATCAGAAACGCTTCTAACACGAGATTTTACATGCCCTGAGATGTACATTGAAAAGAAAAAAAATGCCAAAAACCATTTTTAAAAGTTCAAACCTATTTTCAATGCCAGAGCTTACCACGCATTTAAAATTTGTTAATAATGGATGGTACTTTGTCCGGCAATCATCAAATCCAGTCTCTCTGTTGAAGCTTCAGAGGCAGATAAACCTCCGAAAGGTACTGAAACCCAAAAGAACTCAGAGCCTGAATTTCAGCCTTGTGTTTAGTCTTCACCATCAAATTCAACTCATCCACCCACCCAGGATTCTTCTTCACAAAATCCTCCTCCAGCAAATCCTTCCCCGTCTTAATATCCTGATCCGTCATGGGCAACCGGCACTGCTCGGGAATATGGTACTTGTCCAGGTCGGAGGGTCGAATCCCCAGCCACTTAATATCAGGAGTGGTGAGATTCGAACTGTCGTACGACATATTCTTGGACCCGCACATGTAAACCGACAGGATCTTTAAACCGTAGGGATCGCTGTCGACCAGGGCAAGAACCGGGAGCTTCAATTCCGTCTTCATCTTCTTCAAGAACAGCCTCGTGGCGACATCCGGCTGGCCCTTGGCAGTAATTATGACGCAGGGAAACCGGTTATAGAAACGGTCTTCTGCGAGCCTCATGAAGGCGGCATCCTTTTCGACGAGGAGAATGAAGAGGGCGTCGCTCTCCATGTCGCCGACACGGTCGATGTTGGGCGGTATGGCCTTGCCTCCGACGCCCATCTTCGTACAATCGATCCGGTCGCCGTTGTCGGAAAAGATGAGGCGGCCGACAACGACGCCCTTTTCGGATGCCACGACATTGAGGCTCGACCTGGTGCAGCCGAGCATGCAAGAAACATCGTCGAGGACGCCATCAGACTGAGTCTGGTCCTGGAAGAGCTTCACGTCGGTGTAGAAAAGGTCACGCTTCGTGACATGGATTTGCTTCATGCAGAGCTGGTGGACGAGTTGGAGAATCCTGGTTGTAATGGAGGTCTTCCTGACGCTGGAGACGTTGGCGAACTGGCGAAAGGAAGACTTGTCCTTGAGAACGATGCGGTCCAGCTCCGGTACATAAAGCTGGTTGGTGTTACTGCGAGCGGGAACGCTAAATCCGAAACCGTTGCCGCCGAGAATCGAACGCGCGACCTGGAGGATCGTCTTCTCGATCTCGTGCTCCACGGCGCCTCCGTCCAAGTCGATGACCTCGCGACAGGCATGCGGGAGGTTGAGGTCGGCCAGGGTTCGAGTCTCCGGCTTCTCACCCTGGGCCGCCGCGGAGAACTCCTGGATGGAGGCCAGGATCACGCCGTCCGGCTTCAGGCGCTTCTTGAAGGCCAGAGCAGCCCTCGACTGATCGTTACGGGCCGACACTTCGTCATTTTCTTCGCCCATTTCTGCGCGCCGTCGCTTCTTGTCCGCCATGGCTACAATCAAAGGCGGAGCTTAAGATTGCTGAGCGTTATTCTTGTCTTAGGATTTTGTGAGACGCTATTTCCCTAAAATGAAGCCGAGGGAATCGATATGCTGTGGTTACCGCCTCTTCAGGTATTGGTTTGCAATTCTTGATAGGGGTTGGGGTTTTGCGTGCCGTTTTGCCCTCTAAAATGCAGGAGTGGGGATTCGATCTGCTATTCTGTTGGGGTTTTGTATGACCTTCTGCCTCTATGATGAAGGCGGAGGGATTCGATCTGCGGTGGGCCTCCGCTCTCGGATTTCCTTCCACCCATTCCCTTGTTTTTAAAGGGTTAACAGCATATGTTAATGAACTCCAACAGTCTTTTACAATGTTTTATCAAAGTACCGTATTCCTGAAGGGTAGGTTTCGGCGGTTTATCGTGTTTTCAGTTATCAACTTTAACTAAATTCCCAAATTTTGCCGTTATTCTCAAATTTTCAATATTACACTAATTCTTTTGGTGCTGTTTTCTCAAATTTTAACCATTTAGTTGTTTCGGTGGGAAATTAGGGAGGCCACCACATTTAAGGGAGGTTAATTTTACATTATATTTGTTGTTGTGGTATGACAAGGTGGGTGGAGAGACGGAATGTTGAATTCGTGATAATGTATGGGTAGAGATTAGTATCAAATTCAAAAAAAAAAAAATGAAGAGATATTTTTGGTTCTTAATAGTCTTAGTGAGTATTGTGCTCATCATTAATAGTTATGTTTATAAATTTTTAAATAATTTATGAGTGTTGTGCGTACCTAAAGCTTTAAGGTTAAGATAGTTAAGTCATTGGAATTTGATGTCTCAGATTTAATTTTTGTAGAACTCGAAAGATAGGTTGGAGGAGGTTTGTTTCTTGATGAATTTGTGAAATTGGATGGAGAAATTCAAAGATTGGTCAAGTTTCTTCTTTTTGTTATCTATTGTGTTATTGAATACGTATTCCCAATTTTTATCTCATTCTTAAGAAGTAGCGACACCAAGGTTACTTCCAAGTGCAATAACCAAGAAGTAAGAGATACATATTGGTACAACAACACCAAGCATAGAGGATATAGGCAATTTGGCATAAAATACTATCGACAATTTCAAATAGATTGAGCTATAAAAGAGGGTTTCTTTTGTAACACCCTCTTCCCACATCTACCCAAGTAACCAGCCAACCGAGGTAAACATGCCACGAGAGACTACTATAATGAGATTCAACCTCCTATCTGACCTTAAGGAAGCGGAACCGACGGAAAACACAACCTACAGACCTTGTACAACAGCCACAACACCCCAAAAGGTAACCCAACCATTCAGGCCTCTTACCCCTGGGTCACACTGACATTTTGACCCCCTTTGGGCCATAGCCAAAGGCATAACACTGCATTCTAGGGGCTAGAAGGCTATAGCCGCAGGCATAACACTACATGTTAATGATTAGGGCCCCAAATGCTCAGTTATGTGCCTGAGGCTCCGGAATTTGAGCCACCCTTTCAGGCCTAGAGCCCAGGTCACTGCCCAAAACTTCATGAAAACTTAAGGGGTGATAAATAACAATAGGACAATGATACATAAGTAATCACATCAACAATAACTCATCTGGACCCCTCCTAGCCATGACAGGCATTTTGTCAAATATGCCACAAACATTGAATCTATAGGTGTAAACAACAGATTTAAACATAGGTGTCTCATACTTATCTGAGAATTGCTAAGAAGCATTGCTCCCTTACATCATTAGCTGCAATACAATCTATTTTACCATAGATACATTGTTCATTCATTTACAAGTAAAACATAGATAGAGTCATACATCATCACTAATAAAATACATACTTATAACCGACATAATAACAACAGAAATACCATGGATACAACAACAATAGAATCCACATAATAACCAGTACTTTTACGCATCAAATACTAAAGGAATGAGCTTCTCATTAATGAATGTAAAACCCAACCGGAGATGGGACTTCTATGTTCCACCCCAACATAGATTGGTTGAGCCAAATCTCTCTTCAATCAATCACCCCTGTGCCATATTCCAAGCATGAATGCATGACTCATAATCAACCAAAAGGAACCAAACAAGCATGAATGCTACCGTAGTTCTCCACCTACACCGTGAGGAATTTTCCCAATTTTCCAGTTATCAACTTTAACTAAATTCCCAATTTTTGCCGTTATTCTCAAATTTTCAATATTACACTAATTCTTTTGGTGTCGTTTTCTCAAATTTTAACCATTTAGTTGTTGCGGTGGGAAATTAGGGAGGCCGCCACATTTAAGGGAGGTTAATTTTACATTATATTTGTTGTAGTGAGTTTGACAAGGTGGGTGGAGAGATGGAATGTTGAATTTGTGATAATGTATGGGGTAGAGATTAGTATCAGTTTCCAAAAAAAAAAATGAAGAGATATTTTTGGTTTTTAATAGTCTTAGTGAGTATTGTGCTCATCATTAATAGTCATGTTCATAAATTCTTAAATGATTTATGAGTGTTATAGGTACCTAAAGTTTTGAGGTTAAGATAGTTAAGTCGTTGGAATTTGATGTTTCAGATTTAATTTTGGTAGAACTCGAAAGATAGGTCGGAGGAGTTTTGTTTCTTGATGAATTTGTGAAATTGGATGGAGAAATTCAAAGATTGGTCAAGTTTCTTCTCTTCGTTATCCATTGCGTTATTGAATACTTATTCCGAATTTTTATCTCATTCTCAAGAAGTAGTGACACCAATGCTACTTCCAAGTGTAATAAGCAACAAGTAAGAGATACCTATTGGTACAACAACACCAAGCATAGAGGATAGAGACATTTGGCATAAAATACTATCAACAATTTCAAATAGATTGAGCTATAAAAGAGGGTTTCTTTTGTAACACCCTCTTCCCACATCTACCCAAGTAACCGGCTAACCGAGGTAAACATGCGACGAGAGACTACTATAATGAGATTCAACCTCCTATGTGACCTTAAGGAAGCGGAACCGATGGAAAACACAACCTACAGACCTTGCACAACAACCACAACACCCCATAAGGTAACCCAACTATTCAGGGCTCTTACCCCTGGGTCACACTGACATTTTGACCCCCTTTGGGCCATAGCTGCAGGCATAACACTGCATTCTATGGGCTAGAAGGCTATATCCACGGGCATAACACTGCATTCTAGGGGCTAGAAGGCTATAGCCGCAGGCATAACACTGCATGCTAATGGTTAGGGCCCCAAATGCTCAGTTATGTGCTTGAGGCTCCGAAATTTGAGCCACCCTTTTAGGCCTACAACCCAGGTCACTGCCCAAAACTTCATGAAAACATAAGGGGTGATAAATAACAATAGGACAATGATACAGAAGCAATCACATCAACAATAACTCATTTGAACCTCTCTTAGCAATGACAAACATTTTGTCAAATATGTCACAAACATTGAATCTACAAGTGTAAACAACAGATTTAAACATAGGGGTCTCATACTTATCTGAGAATTGCTAAGAAGCATTGCTCCCTTACATCATTAGCTGCAATACAATCTATTTGACCATAGATACATTGTGCATTCATTTACAAGTAAAAGCATAGATAGAGTCATACATCATCACTAATAAAATACATGCTTATAACCAACATAATAACAACAAAAATACCATGGATACAACAACAATAGAATCCACATAATAACTAGTACATTTACACATCAAATACTAAAGGAATGAGCTTCTCATTAATGAATGTAAAACCCAACCGGAGATGGGACTTCTACGTTCCACCCGACCATAGATTGGTTGAGCCAAATCTCTCTTCAACTAATCACCCATGTGCCATATTCCAAGCATGAATGTAGGACTCATAATCAACCAAAAGGAACCAAGTAAGCATGAATGCTACCGTAGTTCTCCGCCTACACCATGAGGAATTTTCTTGTCTCCTTGTCTCTCAGGCTTTACCGTAATCCACAATTTGAATCAGGGATCATTATGCCCTAAACCAAGACACACTCTCCAGGCTTTACAGTACATCCCATCTCAGGACTACTAGGCCAAAACAGAGAGCACCCACCTCTCAAGTTTTACCGCAATCCATTCCGGATCACTAGGCCCTAAACTGAGGCAAACCACCTCTAGGCTTTACCGTATATCTCGTCATTCACAGGCAAGGATTCCTAGGCCCACCAAGGAAACACACCATCCGAATTTATCGTAACCCACAGTCTGGTTCTGGGGTTATTAGGCCATATGTTATATCAATTCAGAGATCCACCCCACTCATCTTCGAATCCATCTGGTGATCCAACTAAACCAAAACATGAAAACTCCACAACACCATGGCTATCAGAAAATGGCAAGGCTAGGCTGAAAACATTGTCACACCTGGAAAAACCCATGCCATGACAGAAAAGAACCACATGAAACACCATGCATGCCATATCTAACAAGGAAAACACACATGCAAATCGATACATGCCAATAATCATGTTGTAGTTGCTTGATTCCTGCTCCTCCTTACTTGCTTCCTTCTTCCTTCTACTTTCTTTTCCTCTCTTGGTCTAATGCCAAGGTGCTCCAATAAACTCTAAGTGTCCAAGAATGTGAGAGAGAGAGAATAGAATGAGAGTCATAAGTGTGAGCAAAAGCTTTCCAACTGATCCTCATAAGCTTTTTTTTATCAATGAGGCCTCTATTTTCTTCAATTTCCATTATTTTCCTTCGTTTTCCTCCTCACATGCAACCTGTGACCTTTCATCTCCCTTTTTTCCTAATTTCAATTATTTTCATAAATAAATGTGCCAAATATGTCACTTTTCCTTTCCAAATCCTTTGCCTTTGTCTTTGTCTATTTCCTTAGCCATCATAAACCAAATAAACACCCACTAGGATGTTTTTCCCAACATTCAACTTTAAATAAGTGTCCCATCAACGGTGGTTATTATTTTTATCTTTTATTACATGGAATTTTCACCAGGGTTGTTACAAAACCCTTCCCCTTGGGGGAACACCGTCATTGGTGTTCAATGACACCTACAAACCGCTGAAAATAGAACATACTGCCTATGGAGCTTTATAACACAGCTCATTGCATTATTTATAATGAATAACCTGCTCAAAAGAAAAAATCATCATACAATCATACCGTGTACTGGAGCTTTATAACACATCTCATTACGATATTTACAACAGTATACACATATACACATTTGCTCAACCAACAAACAAAATGATACGATTCATGTATCAACAACAAGGGAATCCAGAGGTTCCCACCTCCACCCTCAAAGTAGTAACAGGATTCACTTCCTTCCCAATAAGTCTAGAATCCATTGTCATATTCACTATCTGCATCCAATGTCGAGTGCTGCAATCTTGCGCTATTGTACCCTCAGTAAACAATTACCAGCCCATTTTTCTAGGTGATCTATATATGTATGTGCTTGAGGATGATGTAAATTACAAGTTAATTGGATGAGTTTTTGAGGTACTTAAGTTAAATTATTTAACGCATTTAAACATGAATTTAACTCATAAGTTGCAGAAATAACAGAGAAACAAAGCCATAATAACAACCACAAAACAACAAGTGATGAAGGAGTTCACCCCTCCTAGGCTACATCTCCCGGTCCAGCTTCCAATGGTTGACCCCCTTTCATTGTGCTCATAAAATTATGATTACAATGAGTTACAGTGCTATAATGACTTCAAAACATACTCCAACAGCTTCAAAGCTATCAAAAATGCATGTCTAGCCTCTTTCTGCTCCCCAAAAGACCAAAAACTGAAGAAGTTATGAGCTTCCATAGCTTTGATGCTAACCGCTCTACAATTTCCCCAAAATATGACACATGTCCTACAATTTCACCCCAATTTTCACTACTGGAGCGACAAATTGGCGAAAAATCGGCGCAATTCGTGGAATGGATAATTTTGTCGCTGACGCTTCAAGTCTGAAAAATTAGGTCATGTGGGGGCCATGTGCCTTGGGGCTAGCTCCTGTGGCTTAGCCCTCCGGATGGTGTGTTAAGCCCAATGGTTAAGAAACCTTGACGATTTCACTGTATGTCGTCACATGCGGCGGTGGCTCGATGGTTTTGGGCGGACAGTTTGGTAGCGGCTGGCAGACACGGTGGTGGTTGTTCACATGGCACGGTCACGGCGAAGGTTACTGCCACGAGGAAGTTACAGTTAGTGGTTGGGAGTTGTGTTCACATGTGTTTCCCCACAGTTAGAGTTACCGTTATGGGGTCGGGCTAGGGCCTAGCCCCCTACCCTTCGCCTGCGGTCTCGTGGCCACTGGTGCCCAGGGGCTAGGCCTTAGCCCGACCCCCTTTCCATATGCGTCCAAATTAAACCATTTAATATGGTTTAAACCATGTATAATAAGAACGATGCAGCGGTGTGTTGGTAATTGGCTTGGCTTGTTCGGCAGAGGTTGTGGTTTCGACTCCCGTGGAGCCACATTCGAACTTCTAAGCAAAATTTTAGTGACCCCCATGTTGCCACGTGGTAGCCTCCGACTGGGCCACGTGGCAGCGTATGGTTTCCCACTAATCAACCAATAAAAATTTCCAATGTCTACTGCCACCAACCCTGCCACGTGTCAAATAGTGTAGGCCTTAAAAAAAATTGAATTTCGACCAATCAGAAGAGGCCATGTGGCAGCCTCCCACTCGCCAAAAAATTACACAGTCAACAGTACATTTTTTCCCAATTTGCCTGTTTGGGAAAACGAACAAAGCTCGTTTCCGGGAAAACGAACATAACACGTTTCCTGGAAAATGAACAAAACTTGTTTCCGAGAGCATACGATGTCGGTTTTTCGCGAAACGAGTTGCGACGGATTCATAACGATGAGATATACGCAAACGCACATGTTTCGAGCCATTCCGACAACTTTTATCTTTGAGCATCGGTTCACTCCTCCCCACTTGAAGCTTTTGGACCCCAAAAGATCACTTTCAGTTGTTCAGTAGATGAGGGTACAGTTCCCTCACCTTTCCAATCTCGATCCATTTTTATTTGCTTGGATTTGTTCCTTTGATCCCCATACGAAGGTACTCCACATTCCCTTGTTTTTAAGTCCTTGTTCTTTTTTCAAGAATGGTGTCTTGTTGTAGCTCTTCAAGGTATTTAGGAGAGAAATTCTCAATAGAAGGAATATGAACATTATCTCCTTGATCTTCAATTAAAGGAGGCTCATACAACCTTAAATTCTCAACATTAACAACAACATAAATTTTCATATACGAAGGAAAATCCAAACTGAAGGCATTATCATCAATCTTTTCTAAAATTATGAATGGACCATATCGAATTGGTTTTAGTATTTTACCTTCTCCTTGAAGCCTTTCTTTGCTAATGTGAAGCCAAACTTTATCACCGACTTGGAAATTGTGATCTACATGATGTTTGTCGTGCCTTGTTTTGTATTTGACTTGCCTCTTTTCTAGCTGTTCTTGAACTGCTTGATGTACCAATTGGATTTGTTCAATGAACTTTTTAGCTTTGTCTACGTCACTATGACCATCAATAGCAACATCTTTTCTAAAAATAAAATCCAAAGGAGATTTAGGCAAGTATCCAAAACATGCCTCAAATGGCGATGTTTGAGTTGAAGAGTGCTTGGCCCGGTTGTAAGCATGTTGAATATAGTGGAATTGTTCATCCCACAACTTGGGATGCTTGCTACAATACCCACGAAGAAGATGTATCATCGTCATGTTCACCACCTTTGTTTGACCATTTGTTTGTGGATGAAATGTTGCACTCTTTTTCAATTTCGTGTCCATGAATCCCCACAAGCTTGACGAAAAATTCCCAACAAAGCGAGAATCTCGATCACTAACAATGGATGTGGGCAATCGAAAATGCACCCATACATTTTGAAAGAATAACTAAGCAGTTTGTTCAGCTGTAATTTTCTTTTTACATGGCATTAAAATACACATTTTGCTGAACATATCCACAACTACATAAAGATAATCATGATTCCTTTTTGACATAGGAAGACCTCCAACAACGTCCATATAAACACTCTCCCATGGATGAGAAGATACTAGAAGTGGTGTGTACAATCCTAACTTTATATTGTTAGGCTTAATGACATCACATAATGAACATCCTTTAATAAAATGTGACACACTTTCAAGCATACGAGGCCAATAACAATACCTCTATAGTTGTGACACAGTCTTACCTACACCGAAATGACCATCAATAAGAGAAGTACGTGCTTCTCTTACAATGTTGACTCTTTCTCCATGTGGAATACAAAGCTTACCAAGATGGTACAACAAGTTATCATGCATATGATAATCCAATTCCTCTACTTGGTTCCCTTGACTCAAAGTTTCATATACATCTTGAAAATCACTATCTAAAGCATATTCTTCAACATAGCTCTCATGCAAAATATAATTATGCTTAAGGATAGTAGCAGCACTAATAATAGGACTAGAAAGCATGTTAACAACTTTGCTATAGATACCTTTTTATACCTTAACACCAAGTGGAATTGTTGAAGAAAACCCATCCATCGAAAGTGCCTTGATTGTTGCAACTTTGTTTGTGATTGCAAGTATTGCAATGGTTGGTGATCATTGTGAATAATTGTTTCCTTACCCATCAAGTAGTGTTTCCACTTTTTCACAATTTGCACCAATGCATACAAGTCCTTGTCATATGTAGGATAATTAATCACTGCACCATTAAAAGTTTCTGAATGAAAACATATGAGCTTACCATGTTACATGAGGACTGCACCCATGGCATAGTCACTTGCATCAGTCTGTATCTCAAATGACTGTCTCAAGTCTGGAAGTGCAAGTACAGGAACTAAACTAATCTTTCCCTTCAATTCATCGAATGTATTTTTTTGTTTACCTCCTCACTGGAAGACCTGCTTCACACTTGTCAATTCATGCAATGGAGTTGCGATATAAGAGAAGTTAGAAATAAACTTCCCCCAATATGTGGTTGCTCCCAAAAAGCTTCTTACCTCTGTAACTGTTTTGGGCTTTGGCCAATTCAAAATGAAATCAACCTTGGAGGGATCTATTTTCAATTCACCTCCTCCAACAATATGACCCAAATACACTAAAGAAGTTTTTCCAAAGTCACACTTTGACATCTTTAAAAACAATTGTTATTTATTCAAGACATAAAGTACTTTTTTGACATGCATGACACGAGATTTATTGAAAATTAATATGTCATTTAAGTAGACTATCACAAAATCATCTAGAAATGGCCTCAATACATCATTCATCGCACACGTGAAGGTAGCAGGAGCATTGCAAAGACCAAAAGGCATAACTAGCCATTCAAACAAACCTTGCTTTGTTTTGAATGTTGTCGTCCATATGTCTCCTTCATAAATTCTAATTTGATGATAGCCACTTCTTAAGTCCAACTTAGTAAAATACTTAGCATCTTTCAACTGATCAAGTAAATCATCAATTCTAGGAAGTGGGTAATGGTTCTTTGTTGTAATTTGTTCAATGCACGAAAATCTACACACATGTGCCATGTTCCATCCTTCTTTGGCACCAAAACAATAAGTGACCCGCATGGCGAAGTACTTGGTCTAATGATCCATTTGTCCAATAACTCCTTAATTTGTTTTTTAATTTATGCACTTTCCATCGCTGACATCCTGTACATGCCAATGTTAGGAAGAGGACAATCTTGTTGCAATTGTATTTCATATTGGATTCCCCTCTTGGGAGGCAATCCTTTTGGTTCTTGAAACATCTCATCATATTGGTTAACAACCTCAACCAAATCATATTTCAATCTTGAGTTACAGCCTTGAAAAGCTTCATTATCAACATCATTCTTTTGTTTGACCATTAAAAGCACAAAATTCTTGCTAGAGTTAATAAGTCTCTTCATTTGTCCGGCATTCACAAGTGAAAGATTTAGTTTCTGTCGCTGTGCTCTAACAATGTAGTCAATTCCATCTTTGAACAAGTGATACTTGTTTTCATGGTGATGAAAAATAACTTTCTTATCATGAAGATATGGGCTTCCCAAAACAATACCGGAAATATCAAGTGGAACTACATCTAGTTCAACTTCATCAAGAAAGTTTGTTGTAATTGAAAATCCAAGTATGCATTTACTCGTCACTTGTAAGTTTGCGTTCTTGCATATACAACCTAAAGGATAAGGTCTTGGATGAGGAATGGTCTCTAAATTTAACTTCTTGACTAAGTCTTTTGAAATCAAATTTGCTTTTGAACCACTATCAAAAAGTGTATCAATTTTGGTATGCTTTGAAATAACCCGAATATGGAAAAGTTCAATTCTTGTTTTCTCATCTTGAGTATCATTAGGACAATTTGAAGGGCTAGTGCTTGCTATGTCCTTACCTTTCATTCCCATTGTTGTGATCTATGTTTCGTCTCTTGAATTAGAGCCTAAGTCATGTTGTGTAGTTGCAACTGTCTTTTACTTCCCTTTGATGTTAAACTTCTTTGGTTTCATCTCAGGATGAAGCTTCCAACAATGAGCTTCATCATGACCCTCTTTGGAACAATGTTTGCATGTTAATTTTTCTCCTTCCTTCTTTACGGATGCATTCTTCTCTCCTTTCCCTTTGAATTTGCTCTTTCCTTTGTCTCCACTTTGAAATAGCTTTTTACTACCCTCTTGTGAAATGTTTTTCCCTCTTGCTTCAAGATGTGTTGCTTGAACACAAACCTCATATAAACTTGTAGGATTAAACATAAGGATAGTATGTCTTAAATAATCGTGTAAATCCCCAATATATTTCAGCAAGGTGTCTTGTGATGACAAATCTACACTTAAAATTAGAGATATTCTTCTAAACCCTTGAGTGTAACTTTACACACTTTGACCTTTTAGTTGTCTCAAAATTCTGCCAATCCATAATATCCTTCTACATATAAGCTAATGGATAAAATTGTCTTCTAAGTGCAACAATAAAATATATCCAAGAGGTTAAGACCTTACCATGCTTTTTAATATCCTCTTGTGTTTTGGCTTCCCACCAAATCAAAGCAACACTTTCCAACCTCAATGAAGCCAACTAAATCTTTGTTTCATCATCTTTGATGTTTTGAATCCTGCAATATACTTCAAGTTGATGAACCCAATTATCAAGTTTTTCAGCATTCACTTCAGCATTATACATAGGCAATTTGAATTTAATATCAAGTTTCAATAAGGGATTTTTACCATGACCCTTTGGGGTATGTGGAGGTGTTTGAGTAAATGTTTTTGTGGAAGAGGATGAAGATGAAGGTGAGGATGGAGGCGAAGATGATGGCGGAGAAGAGGGTGGTTTATCACCATTTCCTTTTGAAGTCTTGTCATCATCTCCTCCCTTTCCTCTAGAAGAACCCTCTCCTTTCGAAGGCTTGAAACTTTCATCCCGCAATCTTGAATTTCTCTCTTCATAAAGAAATTTCACCATTTCATTCATGTCAAAGAATGATTTTATGAAATTCTTCTCATCCTTTGACATATTATCAGCTCCTCCTTCATAATACATGCTTACTGAAGCTTCAGGTACAACTTGAGGTGAAACTTGTGGTGGAAATTGAGGCAAATGTGCTCTCCTTGTCCTTGTCCCAAATTGAGAACCTACACCCACAAGATTTCCTTCTCCTTTCTTGAGCTTCAACCTTGTAAGCATTTGAAACACTTGTAAACAATTAAATCCTCGCAACAACAAAGAAAATCTGTGCTTTGATACCAAACTTGATCTATATATATATATATATGCTTGAGGATGGTGTAAATTGCAAGTTAATTGGATGAGTTTTTTAGGTACTTAAGTTAAATTATTTAACACATTTAAACATGAATTTAAATCATAAATTGTAGAAAATAACAGAGAAACAAATCCATAACAGTAACCACAAAAACAACAAATGATGAAGGAGTTCACCCCTCATGGGCTACATCTTCTGGTCCAGCTTCTAATGGTTGACCCACTTTCATTATTCTCATAAAATGGTGATTACAATGAGTTACAATACTCTAATGGCTTCAAAATCCACTCCAACAGCTTCAGAGCTATCAAAAATGTCTATCTAGCCTCTTTCCGCTCCCAAAAATACCAAAAATTGAAGAAGTTATAAGCTTCCCTAGCTTTGATGCTAATCGCTCTACAAATTCCCTAAAATCCGACACCTATCCTAGAATTTCACCCCGATTTCCGCTACCAGAGCAACAAATTAGCAAAAAATTGGCGCAATTTGTGGAATGGATAATGTTTTCATTAATGCCTTAAGTTCGGAAAACTGGGTCATGTGGGGACCATGTGCCCTGTGGCTGGCCGTCGTGGCTTAGCCTTTCGGCTGGCGCTTTAAGCCTGGAAGTTTCGCTATATTCCGTCACATGTGGTGGTGGCTCGACAGTTTTGGGTGAACAATTTGGTAGCAACTGGTGGTTACGGTGGTGACTATTCACATGGCACGGTCATGGGCAAGGTTACTGCCACACAACGGTTACAGTTAGTGGTTGGGAGTTGTGTTCACATGTGTTTCCCCACATTGAGAGTTATTGCTACGAGGTTGGGCTAGGGCCTAACCCTCGGCCCTCCACCCGCAATCTCGTGGCAATGAGGTGGCCAGGAGCTAGGCCTTAGCCTGACCCCCTTGCCATATGCACCCAAATTAAACCATTTAATATGGTTTTAAACCATGTATAATAAGAACAATGCGGCGGTGTGTTAGTAATTGGCTTGGCTTGTTCGGCGGAGGTTGTGGTTTCAACTCCCATGAAGTCACATTCGGACTTCTAACCAAAATTTTAGTGGCCTCCATGTTGCCACGTGGCGGTCTTCGGCTAGGCCACATGGCAGCGTGTGGTTGGCCATTAATAAACAAATAAAAATTGCCCATGTCAGCTGCCACTAGGCCTACCACATGTCAAATAGTGGTAGGTCTAAAAAAATTTGAATTTCGACCAATCAGAAGAGGCCACGTGGTAGTCTGCCACTAGCCCAAAAATTACACAGTCGACAATTACTTTTTTCCAAATTTGCCTGTTTGGGAAAAAAAACAGAACTCGTTTTCGGGAGCATATGATGTTGGTTTTTCGTGAAACAAGTTGCGCCGGATTCAGAACGACTAGATCTATGCAAGCACACAGGTTTTGATCCATTCCAACAACTTTCATTTTTTAGCATAATTTTAAGCACTGGATCACCAAGGCACACTCCCAATGTGCATATGATTCCATATAGAAATGCTAATAACCAAAAAAAATCCATCCCCAACCTTCCCTTCTCTTCTACACAGTCCCTCTGGCAATCTGTTCATCCCCTTTCATGCAGTCACTCACCTTCCAAGTTCCTCAGCATCCCCTATCTCGGGTGATCGATCCCTTGGCAAGGCTTCCTCGCATCAGAAGATACAAAAACCAAGGGATATACCTACTTCAAAACCATCATACCAGTCATAGCATGGTCATGGAAATCAATGGACACTGTTGGGTACCAGTGTCCCACAATGGCGCTACTCCTTAAGTGTTTTACCAACATACTATTGCATGTTCCAATTCCTTTTGCTGGCGTTTCTAATTCTTGCAGTCAGTTTCAACCACCCAACCATGAATTTATGTGCTTTCTTGTACCAAGCACACAATCCTATTAGAATAAAAACAAATTGAAATAAACTCAAATCATAACTCATTGGTAGCTCGTCAATAAGGTACACTTGCAATTTTGTTCACTCCCTGTTACAACGAGTCAAATTAGTTGTTTGATCAAATCATCATGTATAAACATATCACATCTGGTTAGCTCAAATACAACCATCATAGGCCAAAATCATGAATCACATGCAATCATCATAAACCACAATCATAAATTACATGTAACCATCATAAGTCAGAATCGTAAATCACATGCATAATAAACTGAAATTAAATATCGATACTTAGCCTTCATTGGTTCTTACTTCTGCCTTTGTTCTTTGTACACACACCGGATCAGTTGCCAAACCCGGAAAACACCCAATGCCTTTTCTTCTCTTCAATCACGTACACATACACACAATGTACATCACAACACATACACCCACATATGACATACAACACCATACAATACAGGCACCCACACTGGCATACGACACATACACCTACACTCGGTGTACAATACAACACAACACATACACCTACATCTAGTGTACAACACAACGAGTACACATGTCACGATACCATGACTACACCATGCACATACCTAGTATCACACGTGCGCAACACAATGTGTGAGACATGCACACAATACCACATGTATACTAGTACCATATGCAGAACATGTACACACTACCACTTATACACAACACTACCTACACAATGTGTGCACAACATCACATGTACACGACACCCCCTGCACAATCGTTACACGAGATGACATCTTTAGTGCTCAGGTAGCTGGTGACTGCATACAAGTGAGAATCAATGTAAGCTTCTGGCAAGGGAAAATGATACATCACCTAAAAATCATGTGCCATGAATGAGGCACACATTTTTCCACTGACACTGCTTAGGATCATGCTCTTTGTATCTATGTGTGGCAGTATCAACTTGATGATGTATGCACAAGGGAAGACTGAAAACTTGCATGCAATCTTATACAATTCTGACTTCTAGACATTGATATAAACTTGCATGTCTTCTATATCTGCTTTATAACTAGTTATTGTGAATGGATCTTTTACTGTGTTCCATGTGCTATCTAAATCTTTCTCAATGAAGAGATGTGTGTGTGATAGAACTGACATGGTGAGAAGGGTACTCTCAACTACTTCACTAGTGTTTCTTTCTGTGGTGTATTTTGAGGAAGATGTATTTGGAGGCATGATGCAAATAACTAATAAAAAAAAGATAATCTCAAAAATATATAGTACCTGTATCACAAGATGCATACATGGCGAACACAAATCAGCTTAAGCAAACCAATTCATTCAACAAGATCAAAGTAGTAACTTAGAAGTGAGTGAGAAGGATTGTGCATTTTCTAGGTTGAAGGTGAAGTATGAGCTCATGAACTACGCAGTGCGCAGTCTTAGCAGGTAAGGAGTAAGCTTGGGGCTTGAGATTGTACAATGTGCAGTCTCAACTCGGTAGGCTAAGGGAAAATAATGCACATTCTGTAGTCTTAGTGGCCAGGGATGAGGCTTGAGGCCTGAAAATATGAAATTCCCAGTTTGGCAAGCCAGTGAATGTGCATTGCACCATCTCAAGGACCAAACATGAACCTTAAGCCTTGAGAATGTGAATTGCGTAGTTGTGAGGGGAAACTGTTGGTGAAGTTTGCGTAGATTTTCTTGGGAAGGAGAGAGAAAAGTATCATATATGAGTGTTGGGGTAGGAAGGGATGTAGATGGTGCTTAGGGGAAGTTATATCAATGAAAAATAAGTGCCAGAAACAAACATGAAAAAGGAAAAATGAACATTCACAAAATGACCTAGCAACAACAAGTGTTGGTGGGAAAAAAGAAATAAGTTGATGCAACACTTAGAAAATGTGAACAACGAACTGAAGAAAAACTTGTACATGATAATAATAGTTAAAACTATAGCTACCATGAAAATAAACAAGCAAAATAACACTCATAGAAGCAAAAGCGACTCTGTTAAAATTGGACAACTAGGTCCAAAATCCGGGTTGTTCTACTCAAATGACGATCGCAATATTTTTATTGGATTCCTCTTTCAGAGAGGTGTAAGATTGATCTAAAGATCATCTCGATCTGATGAGCAGAACATGTACTTTGAATTTATTCCACTCATGTGCTAGGTCAGCCTAGAATAAAATATAGACTTAAATTTCTTAAAGGACGTGTCACACACCCCCAAAGATTCCTATATATTTGAGAGACTTAGAGTTCATTTGACACACATTGTGGTGGAGGAATTCTCTCTCTCTGGATAGCATTGGAGCTGTGATATATATGAAGGCGACGAACAAGGTTCTCGGGGTTGGTGTGACACGCTTGGCTGAATGACCTATTGAAGACTTTGCTGGTAGAAGCATCCTACTGATCGTCGTAATGCCACCATTTATTATCTTTGTTTCGGCTTGTCTTCTATCGATCTATTAGCATGTTATATCTTCTTCAGTATTGTGCCCTAATCTGAAATGGCATAGAACATTTCCAGAATTTAACATGGAATCGGAGCCTGGGTGAAAGCAAAGTCAAAATTGGTTCGTTAGGAAGCCGCAACTATTTGATGGATGGTTTGTCTTTAATAATGAATGTCGTAGGCCTGTGAGGCTTCACTAAATCCTGCTGCATAGATTAAGGAGGGTCGAGGACTGTTCAAGGGCTAGAAACAACCCAGACCTATGGCTAGGTATCATAACCTTTGGTGTTAAATATGAACACAGTTCTAAGGAGCATTCCTGTGCCAAAATTAAAGAGTGTTAGGGACTGTGGTTCGTGCCCTAACCAGCCCAGATGTGCAGCAATGAAGTGGACCCTAAAACAGATGATGATTTAGGACAACGGATCTTTGACACAGCAGCAGGGGAAGGCTCGAGATAACGGTTTTTTTTTTCTCACATAGGAACTGCTGCTCGTATCCAATGAGAGGCCGACTTTCAAATCTCCACTATTGCTACAGATACGATCATGCCTGTTAATTTTCGAACTCCCTGGTTGACATATTAAACAGATAAGAGATGTCCTTCCACGCCTAACAAACCCGATTATAAGTCAGATGAAAATAGCGGCGTCAGCGTCCATCAAGCCAAGCGAAGCGTCAGAGCAGAGCGTCAGCCAAGAAATCAAGCGTCAGCGTCCATCAACCGGAGCATCCATCAAGCAAAAGCCAAGCGTGGGATCATACCAGAGCATGAAGTGTCCTGCGGAGCCCGAACATGGGAGATTTTCACATAAAATCAACAATATATGGAAGTAGTTGATGATGGGCATGGATAGGCGGGTCTTGCTTGAATCGCTTATATTGTTGGCTTGCTTGATGGGGGATGGCTTGATGGATGGGTAACACCATCTCGCAGACTCAAAGTCATAAATGAAAACTCTAAAAAAATCAGCGAATGACGGAACAATGCAACGAGCATGAATCCACCGACAATCGGATAACGTGGAGAGGCACCAGCCATCAAATGAGTTTACATCTAGAGCATGGAATTTCGAATAAATAAATTGTATACAAGATCCATTCTTCGTATTTCTGACAGAACAACATGCTGAAAGAAGGATCAAGTCTGATCGAGTGCAGATCCGAGATACGACTTCAACTACCTGTGCGAAAGGGCTAAGTAAAATTGTTGGACAGGACGTGCAGACCCCAGCGTATCAGTTGGATCGGGATCATCCTTGGCAATAAAATTTGGATCAATTCGTAGCTACATAGCTACAAGAAGATTCATGTGGGTGTATCTTTTGCATTGAAGACAAAGAACTGTTCGCTTAAATACTCTTGCACTATTCGGCTCAATGTAAGGCTCTCATGTCGGCATGACTGCTGTTCAATGGGAGCAAGTAACATCGGATCTGTATTGCACATGAAGATATGTAATACTTTTTATAGAGTTTCCCAAAGCATAAAGAAAAGATGTGTCGATGGCTGTGTGAAATAATCACATGAAGAAGTCTGAAAGAAGTGGGGATAAGGGTCGCGTACATCAGTGTTAAGGTGTTGCACAAGACAGCATTAAAATGCAGATTAGCTACCAACAATAGTTAACGTCTTCCCAAAAGTAAGTTTGATCTGCTCTATGTCGTTTTAATGCTCATTTTATGTTCTGTCTGGGATTCAAAGGTAGCTGAAGCTACGATAGTCTGTATTGGAAGATTGTTTTATGGGCAAGAAAACCTTCATGTCTAAGTCACAGGCTTGTAAGTGGCATTGTGAAGAACAAAATAAAACAGAGGTGCCTCCTCACATTTCAAGGTCATCGTGGATGCAAGGGAAGGAGTTTGTTTTACTTGAGGTGTGTTTTGGGCAAGAAGGATGAGGTAACTGCCCATGAACAATCCAGCAACCCATTCATAAGGCATCCTGCATTGCCTAGGCTGCAGCTTCTGAAGGCTGTCCAATGACTGGATAGTGGATGGTGCAGCCCGTTAATGCCCTAACAGAAATTTACAGCTGTATACAAAAACTCAGTAAAGCCTTGAATTACTAAGCATCTCCTTTGGACAGTCCTTAGAAAATAATTATCATATACAGTTTTCTGATATGTTTGATAAAACTGTCACTTCTGCAATTGATTTCTTGGCTACGTGTATATATCAGGGCCTGCAAATTATTGATTATCATTAGAAAAATTCATTTCTATGGAAGTCATCTATAATATTTTCATTCAAAACTCTGGATTGTCTTGAAGATTCAGGTCACTTTGATGAACAAAGGAACACATGTAACATATATTGATGACTTGAGAGGCAATGCAGTCCCTCATTGAACATTATTATGATACTGTTGTCTAGTGATAGTGGTTGTGAACCAGCATATACCTGGACTTAACCTATTGGCAGTAACCTTAAAAAGTGCCTTGTTCAGTTTTATCTTGTTGGATGATTGGAGCTGGAACATTGATGAGTAGGAGTACCATTATGACTATGTTGGATCTGCATGGACTGACATGAAGAAGGCTAAATTCTGTGTTTTAACATCTGTATGATCGGTTCCTAGATCTGTAAAATCTAGGATAAAAATCGTAGAACTGAGATCTGAAGTCTTGGGCAGATCTGTAAATAAGAAGCAGTGCTGGATGAGATGTCAGATGTAGTAGATGAAGTTCTCAAGTGCAGAATTATGAAAGAAGGAATCATGTTTGGATTTCTAGTTTTGTGAGTCACAGTAAAGAGGGCTGATTGAGGAAGCTACAACAGACCTCCTCAGAATAACATGACTTCTAACAAGCTAAGGCGTGTTGATATATTCTCCCTGTTGGACAGTGACATAGATAGACACCTATGTAGTAGTCAGCATGAGACATTAGCAGTCTCATTGGAGCATAATGGTAAAATGTGTTTCGGCAGCTTTCAGACACATTGGAATCTTGAACCATGATTAGCAAAGCTTTCTGGATGGCTTTGACTCTGGAAGATTAAGTCCCCCTTTCCAAGTTGGTGTATAAGATGCCCTCATTTAAAAATATATGTTTTTCTCTCTCGAGATAAGCTGGCATTAAGAGGGAGAATACATATATGTATATACTCCTGTGCTAATATCATTGCTGAACGAAAGAAGATCCTCATGGCTCAAAGACATATGGCTTCAGAGGGGGAAGAAAATCGAGAAGCCATATAAATACTAGGAATATCTAGCTGCCATGAGTACAATATGAGCCTGGAACATTTGAAGAAACTGGAAAGTATCTAAATCTGCAAGGATACGAGGGTGATATATGGGATATGTTTCCTAGACCACAGATCAAAGCTGTTGTCACCTCGCTTCAAAATCAAGCATGGATCTGATGGAAGTGTTGAAAAGTTCAGGCAAGATTCGTTGCCCATGAGGAAGGCATAAACTATGATGTCACACCTGCACCTGTGACCCGATATACCACCATTCGATCAATAATAGCCCTTGCTGCTACGCAAGGATGGAGTCTTCATCAGATAGATGTAAATATCGCATTTCTGCATGTTGCATTAAAGGAAGAAGGTGTATGTTGAGCAACCTCTGGGATTCGAAGTCCAGGTTAGGGACACCCATGTCTGCAGGTTGAAGAAAAGCCCTCTACAGGCTGAAACAGAGCACCCAGAGCTTGGTACGAGAGGATAGATAACTACCTGGTAAAGCTGGGCTTCACTCGTAGTAAAGTTGATCTGAACCTTTACTTCAAGGTTGATAGAGAAAAGCCTCTCATTCTAGCTTTGTATGAGGATGACCTCTTCCTAACAGGTGTTGATCCTCTCATTCATCAATGCAAGAGGGAGCTCGCTGCTGAGTTCGAGATAAAGGACCTAGGACTGATGCACTATTTCCTAGGCCTGGAGGTCTGGCAAATACTTGGCGAGATTTTCCTTTCTCAAGGAAAATACATTGTGAAACTTCTGGAAAGATTTGGTATGGTGGACTACAAGTCCGTGTCAACACCAATGGAACTCAACTTCAGGAAGTTGAGTGGCAGCGCTGTTGGGCCCGTATTGTCAAATCCTACTAAGTATCGTCAACTTGTAGGGGCCCTGATGTTCTTAGTGAACACCGTCCAGATATATGTTTTGCAGTGAACACTTTGAGTCAACAGATGGTTGAGCCTCATCACTTTCACTGGGTTGGTGCCAAGAATCTTCTGAGATATCTTCAGGGCACGATAAACCATGGGCTGAGATACACTACCGGGAGCGTGACACTCCTTAGATATACTGATGCCGATTGGGCTGGCAGTGTGGTGGATCGTAAGAGCACATCTGGATGCTACTTCACAAGTAGATCTACTTCGGGCAGGAAAAGGAAGTTGGTATCCTTGAGCACCGCTAAGGTCAAATACATTGCAGCATGTATGACCCGTTGTGAAGTCACTTGGTTGTGAAAGCTCTTCAGTGAGCTGTTCGAGCATGTGCTAGATGCCACCGTTATCCTTTGTGATAACCAGATGGGGATTCATTTGTCATAGAATCTCGGGTTCCACGATTGATCCAAGCATGTTGATGGCTAGTACCACTTTATCCCGGATATGGTACAGCGAGGCACCGTAAGGCTCGATCATATAGGAACTGATGAGAAGGTTGCAGATATTCTCATTATGCCCTTGGGGAAGGTCATGTTCCTAACCTTCCGTGAGAGACTTGGTATCGTGGAACGACCCTATGATGTGGGTCCTGTTGGACGATGAGCTCGAGGAGCTCTGGGGGGCTTTGGGGACAACTTCTCGAAGCTATGAGCAACCACAAAGCTAGGCTTGCCAAAATTTGTTGGTGTGCTTGGACCCCACCGTTGTGATTATTGAGTTGGTTCACCTCTCATTATCTGTGCCCCGTATGCATCCTACCCATTGAGTTCAAGGCTCATGGGAAGTACCTCTCATTTGGCCAATGAGGTGGGAAAAGCTAGAGACTAGTAACAAAGACTTATGGACGCATCAGAGATTGCCGTACTCTCTATCTAGAATGGCATGGTCCAACCACTTGATCTGGGATCAAGTCTTGTGAGGTCTCGGACCTCTGCCTGACTTCGGGTCAGATGAACCAACTTCGTGTTGGTTGGAGACTCTTTGTGAGTCCGTTAGAGGTTTTGACCTCTGGGCTGAATCCGTCAGCCGGGAATGATGTCTTTGTGACTAACCCACTTCTGTTCTGAAATAAAGAGGCCAGCAAAGCAAGTTACGGTGGGATGACGCACGATGTTTGGCTTGCACTTGTGGACGGAGTTCTCCCTAGTTGAGAGGGAGTGTTAAAATTGGACAACTAGGTCCAAACTCCGAGTTGTGCTGCTCAGATGAAGATTGCAATATTTTTATTGGATTCCTCTTTCGGAGAGGTTTAAGATTGATCTAAATATTATCTCGATCTGATGAGCAGAACATGTACTTTGAATTTATTCCACTTATGTGCTAGGTCGGCCTAGAATAAAATATAGACTTAAATGTCTTAAAGGACGTGTCACACACCACCAAAGATTCCTATATATTGGAGAGACTTAGAGTTCATTTGACACACATTGTGGTGGAGGAATTCTCTCTCTTTCGATAGCATTGGGGCTGTGATATATATGGTCTGTTCTTTGTTTGGGTTGTTCTGGGTTATGTGTGACACGCTTGGCTGAATGACCTATTGAAGACTTTGCTGGTAGAAGCATCCTCCTGATCGCCGTAACGCCACCATTTATTATCTCTGTTTTGGCTTGTCTTCTATCAGTATTGTGCCCTAATCTGAAATGGCATAGAACATTTCCAGAATTTAACAGACTCAAAGTGACACATGGAAAACTTACCTGGAAAAGCGTTGCAAAATCAGTCGAAAGCTCCTCGATCTCATTGGGGAGGATAAATCTCTAAGATTAAATGTGAAAATGATCTATAGAGGTGCACACGCACACACACACACACACACACACACATATATATGGATTAGGGTTTATGACGCACATGCCTAAAATCAAGGAAAAAGAGCCACTTATTTTAAGATCAAAATTAGCAACTTAGTGCCACTTGACGAACATTAATTAGGAAATCCCTATTTTATAGGGATGATGACTTAATTTTTTTCGGGAAACTTTCCATTCATATTGGCAGAAAGGACTGTGCAATTCCCAACAAAAAGGAATTACGTTTTTCACTGCCTTAGTGAATTGCACAGTTTAAACTGGAGGAGGCTCAACACAATTTATGTGCTCAAGGGCTATCTGTCTTCAAGGATTGTGCAGTTCGTATTCGCAAGGCTTAGTGCAATTTCTAAAGACAATGGATTGCATAATTCCAAGAGGGAATACCGGCAGTAGGTGCAAGATCAGGGCAAGAGATGGATTGTGTTTGAAAATTCTCAATTACGGTAAAATCAAGTAATCACAAGCACTTCATACAAATATAAGTTTTAAAAATTAGATGGAATACTTGATGATAATGAAATATGGGTCCTTGTGGACAAAAGTTAGGCTCCAAAATCAAGGCATGGGGAAATTTTGGAGGGGGTTTGCAGAAAATACAACACTTCGTGACACACTGGTAGAACTATAACTCTTTGAATGGGTCTTAACTCTTGTAAACAAGGTCTAACTCTCCAGGAAGTATTGTTCATTTCATCGATCACCATAACTCTTTACTTTGCTTGAGTTAAATATATAGTCCCATCATTCGCTTCATTAGCAACACACTAACAAAAGCAAGTCAAACTCAGTTGTTTCGATTGGATATGAGAAGTATATAAATACAAAAGCGAAAAGGATTATCATAGTCTTGGACAATACCCTGACAGAGTCACTTTAGGAACACAAACATTGCTCCGCTTCTAGTAAGCCTGGACAGTACACTGAAAAAGTTTCATGCTTCACCTCCCTATGGAGGAAGCCTTTCTCTTCTTTCTATCTTTATTCATTTTATTTTATTTTATTTATAGAACTGTGCATTGACACTTATTGATTTCAGGGGGTGGAAGAGGGATCCCAACTTATTGAGAGAAGAAGAGGTTATCCTGTCAAAGAAGGATATTTAGACACCTCTAAAATACAATCCACTTGTTTTCATTTTCCTCCCCTCCTTACTCTATTCAACTTATTTTATAAGATAAGGCGATCAAACATAAGAAACCGATTTAGAGAAGAGGGTTCTAGTTATATATTCAAGTGTCGCAATTCCATTAGGGATTTCTCTGAGAAATAATGTATTTTCCATCTAGGTATCATTGATTAACAAATGAAAGGCCCATACAAAGAGAAGGAATAAACAAAAATCCAAGCATTGATAGTCATACAATTTCCTCTTTAACTTAACATGCTTTCTCCAGAAGAAAAACATGGTCTCATGCAAAAAATTTATTGGCACAAAACAGAAAGGAAAAGTAGGACAAAAATAAATCAAAAGAAAAAAAAAAAGCTAAACTAAACCATGCTACTCCTAGAATAATAAGGGATAGGCCACGGTTACATAAAATGAAACTTCCAATGTAACCATCTAAGCATTACCTAACCTATACGGGCGAGGGAATCAACAACAAGAAAAATCATCAATAACAACAACTGACAAAAAACATAAAGCGTGAAATGCTAACAAATTCAAAGACCAAAATCAAAAGAAAAAAAAATATAAAAAGAATGAATATGCAAAACATTCCGCTAATGCATTATGGTGTTTATACGCATTGTAGCAAACTTTCATGTCAAAACATTATTCTGAACTTTCGAACTTGGCTAACATAATGAAAGTGAAAAACTTGCATTTTGTAAACAAGGTTTCCAGGTATGATTCTTCCAACGATTGAGCAATAAGATCATGAAAATAAAGCGAAGGGTCTAAAAATTGCGAGATAGATTTATTTTCAACTTTTGCGGTCATCTAATGATGATGATTGTTCAAAGAAAGAGTATCAACCTGATTTTTCTTGGGACTAACATCAATACTATGAGAACTTGACATAACCATCAATGCAAGTTGAAGTTCCTTGACAACTTGAAGTAATTCCAAGATATTTAAAGATAGATCATTGAAGATCAATGACTTAGAATAATCAATAGTGGAAGATACAAAGCCATTACTAGATGAATCAATGAATATATCACAACAACCATGATCAATATTTTATTCGCCTGAAGAAAGGAATCCTCATGATCTGATGAATCATAGAGAGGGGGTAATTGAAAACAAGAAATTTCACTCTCTGTTTCTTCAAAATGATTGGATGATGGACGAGAAAGATCGAAAATAGAATAGTTTTCCCCACCTTATTCTAATGTAAGACTGACATTCCACCATTCCTGAATGTGATCACAATCAACATTCTCAAAGACTGACTCATCGAAAGATGTGACAATTGTGATAGGTTTGTGGAAAATGTTAGGACAATGAGGGAGAGATGAGAGAGAAGAAAAATCATCTTTCATTGAAAATGCTTATTCGGAATTAGAATCCCACACATAATCATTATGAATGATATCACAAGTTTCTTTATTAACACTGACTCCATCCTGAACTTGATCCTTGTGAGAATGAAAAGAAGCAATTATAAAAAGTGAATGTAACAACTCGAAATCAGGAGGATCGAAAGAGACAATAGATGGAGAATGAGAAGAAAAAATATGACTGGTTAAATCATATTCTCAATTTACTCTTGCATTCAAATTATGAACACGTGGGGTGGGAGAATATTGTGGTATATCAACAGATTGAATTTCAAGTTCCCAACCTCAATCTGCATGCATGGAACTGTTTGGTGAGGAGAAGACAAATAGTCACCCAAAACAAAAAATTCTTTCGACGCAGATTTAAGAGCTTCGTAAACCAATATATGTCGGGATAATTTTGAGAGATTCTTATTTTGATGGATTTGACGAAATGTGAACAAGATAATTAAACTTATCTTTCATAAAATTCCAATCAATATCATCCTCCAGAAAATTCATAACAAAAATTAATAAAACGATCGTGAAAATATTCAAGAGATTCATCAGATGCTTTTCTAAGATGGATGATTTTCTTATAAACATATTCATAGTCATACCTTTCAAAGGCATGATGAAATCCTTGACAAGATGTTCGAAAGAGTGAATGGAGGTAGTTGGCAATGTGTAACACCATTCTTTAATGCATGCTTTGAATGTAAGGATAAAAAACCTACAAGCAATATCCTCACAGTAAATTTCATAGCAAGTGCAGAATTCAAGAAAGCGAGTGGTGTGATCAAGAATGGTTGTTCCACACCCATCGCCAAACTTCAAATTTGACAAGTCTTGGATTATCCCTGAGGGAAATTTCAGATTTTCAGTTCTAGAAAAACATGTCGGGATCAAGATTTGGGAAGAAGCCATTTAAAATATAATAAAGGTTCCAACAGACTTCACGAGCTCAACTTTTCATATGGCCCTCCTCCTAGTGCCAAAAATTTGTTGATGGTGATGGAAGACGCCAATAGGTGCAAGGGGTCTCCTCGATGTGAAGTCCCAATTAGACCCCACACCATTTGGAGTAGGAGCCGCAATTGGAATACGGTCAAATGTCGAAGTGGTGGGTGTTAGTGGTGTGCCTTGGCTACAATAACTTCATAGAAATATGTATACATGACTTTGGAAAAACAAGTGTATGAATTTGTGAAGTGTCAAGTGTGATGCATGAGAAGTTCCATAACATCAAAGGGAAAGAGGGTGGTCCCCTTAGAAGCATGTAATAGTACTTAGCTTAAAAGGGACACATGAGCGGCAACAGAATCATAAGTTAACTTGCAAAATAGTTCAAGAGATAACCATGATCGAAATAACGTAACAACATGCATTCAACAAGATTCATACTAAGGCAAACGAAATAGTTCATAAGTGTTAGCGTAAATGAAATAGAACATATCAAAAACATAACAAGAAAAATATTACTACATCCATGACATATGCATGAAGACGTTCCAACTCCGAGCTTTTATTAAAAGTGAAAGTTCCAAACATACATATACAATTGACAAGCCACTAGCCCCAATAGTGGAACATGAAGCCAACACTTGCCTCTCCAAAGAAAGATAATCCTTCTACGCTAAAGGTGAAGCCAAGGCTCTCAACAATACACCCAATATTTCGATCCTAAGCCAACATACCAGCCCAAATCCCCTTACATGAGTTATGAGGGTATATGTATAACATATGAGATGATTATTCATCTTCCTTCGTGACTCTTTGACTTCCTTTTACATATTGACCTTTCATATTTCATGACACTTGGATGTCCACTTACAAAAATATTAAAAACAAATATACAAATACCCATATGGGAAAAAATAGGGTAGAGTCAAATAAAGCAAGCCTAATAAGACAAACAACATGTCAAGCTTGAGTTTGGGGAAACTATAACTCATCCACTTCCACTTGTATCTCTTCGGTCACATAGTGATGCTAGGCTTTATACTGTGCGATGATTCCCTCAAACTTTGTGATGGGGTCAGGATGAAAGCGAACTCTATCCTCCATTGCATTTGGGTGCATGACCTTGGAGCGAGTTTGAGTTTCCTTCTTCAACAGGAACAACATGGTGTTGATCTTGGCGGGGCCACCAATATACTTCTGCATATCATGTCTGTTGACCTCCAGGTTCCCCTTGGTAGCAATCTTCTTGAACGGGTCCAAGTATTCATCAACTTCCTGTCTGACCTTATTTATGCCTTTAGTTTCGTTAAGTGTGCCGAATGAAGGGATCTAGTATGATTTAACCATGAAATCCACACTATGGTACAATTGTGCATAAGAGGACTGAATGTTGGTGATGAAAGTGCTGATCTGTTTGTTGGTTTGGATGATCATCCAAACTTCAACTTTCTTCCTTGTCTTCTTCACCAACTCAGGAGGTGCACCTCTATACTAGATTCCCCACTCATGCACAACATTAATATTTGTGTGGAAAACCTTGTGAGCTTTAACATTCTCTCTAGATTTCTTCTGCATGCCATGTAAGTGGAAAATTGCTTTTTGCATGGTGACTAACTCCTCATAGAGGTTTCTCATGGTTTCTCCCAATGTTGATACTTCAACAAGTATGGATGCCTTGAGTTCTTCTAGGTACACCCGTGTGGGAGCTACTTTCTGAACCTGTGCCTAGAGATGTTCAATTTGTTTCCTTGCAACCTCCAAGTTCTTCGCCATTTATCTTTTCATGGCCATACAATATTTTGTGTTTGATTTGGAGGCTCTTTCAAAGTTCAAGTTGGCTATGACAACAACTTATGGATTCTTCATGGTGTCTATCACGACCACCTTTTCCTTGATAAAATCATGATGTGTGAGGTCGTAAAGAAAGTAATTATTTATTTCTTGTACAATCTTCTTCTACAACTCATCATAAGTTAAGCTACAAATATCCATAACCATAATTTCATCAGGAGGAGAAATTTCCTCTTCCTCACCTGGAGCTTGCCCTTCTATAGGAGGAGGGGGAGACTGAGTGGTGATATGCTGCATTAAAGGAATGAGATTGATATCTTGATTTTTCCACTCTGAATCTACCTCCATATCTTGGATTACTATCAAGTCTTCAATTTCCTGGGCAAGTTCTTTGTCCTGCAGTTGCTTTCTCTCTTCTTCAAGTAGTTGTTTCTACTTTTCTTCTTCAAATTGCTTCAATGTGGTTTCTTCCTCTTCTTTTCTCCTTATTTCTCCTTCAAGTCTCTGCCTCTCTTCATGTTATTTCTACTCTTGTTCTTCCTTCTTCCTTGATTCTTCCTCCTACTTATTATTTTTCCTCCTTCTTTCTGTTGCTATATCCGCTTTCAACATGATTGGATCTGCTTTATATTTGTGGCTTCGCTCTTCTATTGGACTGTGCACAACCTTCCTCTTGGAATTTTCATGCACTGGGTTGCACCTATCTGATGATTTTTCTTTCGGAGTGTCTTCTTGCTAAGGATTAATCTGCGATGGGCTTGCAAAGATGATTGGTGTGCGAGGCTTGGAGGCATTATAATAATTCTTGATCCTTTCCTCCTTAGGCCTAGAATAAGTCCCTCTTGGCCATCTGGAATGTATATTTGCATAGTGTTGCTTGCAAACAATCATGGAATCATACAGGTGGTATTCCATAAGACCGAACCTAAAGTTCTCTATCTCTTTCCCCTCAGTCTCTGCAACCTTTAGATTCTTAATCTCATACGATCCAATTTGGAAAGGAAGAGTGGGCCAAGGTTATTTATTATTCCTTTTCAAGACCCTTGATAGACATGTGGAAAGGTGATAAGCTACCTCCTACATGGAAAAATTTTTGGTGGCATGCCTTGACAACAAATGAGAATATTTCTAACCACTGAACACCTCGAGGTAAGTGCCATATGGTGAGGCAAACTAGTGGGAAAGCTCTGCTACTGCTTCGAAAGCCTCATGGGACATGTAAGGTGGATCTTCCTCAAAGATAATCTTGTACAACGCTATGCAGAAGTTATCAGTAAACTTATCCATGAATCCTCTGTAGCTACACTCTGAAAGCAACTTGTAGTAAATATATACAACATGCTCATCCGGTGTCCATGTCTAGCTCATGTCAGGAAAATAATTCCGAGAACATATCAAATCTAACAAGTAAGTGGACATATAGAATCTGGCTTTCTTACCCTTAGGAGGGTTCTTGGAATTAGTCACATGGATATTTAACTATTGTGCCAAAAAATCCATCCAATTGAATGCTTTCCCTTCATTCACAATCTGATGCAACAAATATTCCTAGTCTTTGGGAAAGGTCTCAACACTCTTTTGACCATATATTCGACAACATAAAAATATCCAGTATTAGAATGTTTTGTTGAGATATTTGGTATTATAAGTGTTGTTGGCGGTCTAGAGGAATTTGGATGGCTCTTTCACCCAACCTTTGATGGCATATTTAGTGCTCAGGTAGTTGGTGAATGTGTAGAAGTGAGAATCCATGTAAGCTTCTGGCAAGGGCAAATGATACATTAGCTGAAAATCATGTGCCATGAATGAGGCAAGGATTTATCGACTGACAGTGTTGAGGATCATGCTATTTGTATATATGTGTGGCAGGATCCACTTGATGATGTCTGCACAGGGGAAGACTGGAAACCTGCATGCAATCTTATGTAATCCTAATTTATGGACATTTATATAAACCTATCTGTCTTCTAGATCTGCTTTATAATTGGTTGCTATGAATGCATCTTTTACTGTGTGCCATGTGATGTCTGAATATTTCTAAATGAAGAGTTGAGTGTTTGAGAGAATTGGCATGGTGATAGGTATACTCTCAACTATTGCACCGATGTTGCTTGATGTGGTGTCTTTTGAGGTAGATCTCTTTGGAGGCATGATGACAACAACTGATAAAGAATAAATAAGCTTAAAAAGTTGTAGTACCTGCATCACGAGATGCACTCATGGAAAACACAAATTATCTCAAGAAAATCAGTTCATTCAGCAAGATCAAAGTAGAAACTCAACAACTATGGAGAAGGACTACACAATTTATGGGCTGAAGGTGACAGTTTGATCTCATGAACTGCGCAGTGCACAATCCCAGCAGGAAAGGAGTGAGCTTGAGGCTTGAGACTACGTAATGTGCAGTCTCAGCTGGGAAGGCTGAGGGAAAAGACTGCACATTACGTAGTATCAAAGGCTAGGGATGATGCTTGAGGCCTGGAACTATGAAATGTGCAGTTCAGAAATCTGGTCATTTCACATTGCACAATCTCAAAGACCAAGAATGAATCTTGAGCCTTGAGAATGCGAATTGCGCAGTTGTAAGGAGCAACTGTTGGATAAGTTTGCACAGATCTGCCTGGGAAGGAGAGATAAAAGTATTAGATTTGAGTGATAGGGTCGGAAGGAATGTATATCGGGATGAGGGGAATTTATATCAATGAAAACTATGTTTCTAAAACAAACATGCAAATGGAAAAATGAACATGCCCAAAATGACCCAGCAATGACAACTACTAGTGGAAAAAAACTAGAATTTGACACGAAACTTAGGGAATGTGAAAAATGGACTGAACCAAAACTTGTACAAGCTAATAATAGTTAAAAATCTAGCTACCATGGAAAGAAACAGGAAAAATAACACTCATAGAACTAAAAGTGACATAAAAAGCAATAAAAAGTGACACATGCAAAACTTACCTGGAAAAATGCTGCAAACTCAGTCGAAAGCTCCTTGATCTCATTGGTAAGGTTAGTGCTCTAAGATCAAATGTGAAAATGATATCTATAGGCATCTATTATATATATCTAGTCGGATTAGGGTTTATGACGTACATGCCTAAAAAAAAAAAAACACCACTTGTCTTAAGATTAAATTTAGCAACTTAGTGCCACTTGTCAGACATTAAATAGGAAATACCTATTTTCTAGCGATAACAACTTAGATTTTCTAGGAAATTCCCATTCACACTGGTAGAAAGGACTGCACAATTCCTAGCAACAAGGAATTGCACTGTTCTTTGCCTTAGTGAATTGCACAGTTTCTGACTGGAGGAGGAGGCTCAACATAGTTTCTGTGCTCAAGGGCTTCCTGTCTTCAAGGATTGCATAGTTATGATCCTCAAGGCCCAGCGTAGTTTCTAGAGAAAGTGGATTGCGCAGTTCTAAGAGGGAAGATTGGTAATAAGTGCAAGATTAGGGCAAAATATGGCTTGTGTTTGAAAATGCTCAGTTAAAGTCAAATCCAGTCATCACAAGCATTCCATGCAAAGATAAGTTTTCAAAATCAAATGGAATACTTGACGACAGTGAAAGATGGTTCCTTATGGACAAAAATTAGGCTCCAAAATCAAGGCATGGGCAACATTTTGGAGGGGAGTTGTAGCAACTACAACACGAGCTTACAAGGCATCCAAAAGCTAGTATCAATGAGGTAAATTTCATCCTTATAGCTTGAGAAGTGCTATAGGGAAGAATTCCAATTGTATGTTATTAATCCGTTGAATTATGTTGAATACAACAAGTTAAAAATAAGGATCATCTAGTGCTACAAGAGTACAAGGATGTGTTTCTAGAGGAAATACTAGGATTTCCACCTAAGCAAGAGATTGTTTTTTTTTTTTTATTGAGCTAATGCTAGGAGCAATGCTAGTGTATGAAGTACTATACAAGTTGGGTACACCCAAGATAGTAGACTTGAATATGTAGCTAAAATACATTTTAGATAAAGGATATATTAGGTCAAATGTATCCCCCAAGGGAGTACTGACCTTGTTTGTGAAAAAGAAATAAAACACTCTCAGGTTGAGCATCGACTATTGACAACTAAACAAAGTGAATATTGATAAAAAATATCCATTTCCATATATTTTTGATATGTTAGATCAATTGAGGGGATCCACCATATTCTCCAACATATAATTACAAATTGGCCACCATCAAGTCAAGATTAAAGATGAAGACATTCACAAAACTACTTTTCAGACTAGGTATGATTATTATGAGTTTGTAGTGGTGCCATTGGGACTCACTAATGCACCAACTACACTCACTTGTTTGATGACAAACATTTTCAACATAAAATTATATAATTTTATTTTAGTATTTATTAATGATATTCTTGTATATTCCAAGAACACGGAGGAGTATGAGGAGCACCTCAAAATACTATTATAAGTACTAAGAGATCATAAGTTGTATGAAAAATTTAGTAAATGTGACTTCCTTCATAAGCAGGTACATTATTTGGGGAGTGTAATTTTAGAAGGAGTTGTAGTGGACCTTGAGAAGATCAAGGCAATCATGAATTGGCCAACACCTAAAAATGTGATAGAGGTGAGATCATTCATGGGATTGGCTGGGTACTATAAAACTTGAGCAATGAAACTCACTTCACTCAGGTGAAGTCCAACTATAAATAAATTGATATTGCAAACATCTTCATGAGAGAAATTTTCAGCTTACATGCCATACATAAGACCCTTATAACATAGTGAGATGCAAAGTTCACATCAAATTTCTGGAAATATTTGTTTGCAGCCTTTGGAACACAGTTGGATTTTAGCATAACCTATCATCCTTAGATAGATGGTAAATCTAAAATGTTAAATATGGTTCTGGAGGATATGTTAAGGTTATATACTGTGCATTAGCCTAAGACGTGGGAATATTATTTAGCCCTGGTAGAATTTGCATGTAATAATGGCTATTAGTAGTCTTGAAATATGAGTAATTTTGAATCATTGTATTGTAGTAAATGAAATATCCCAATTGGTATAACCTAGTATACCATATTAAATTTGGAGCACATATGCTGAAGGAAATGGAGCAAAAAATGGTAAAAATCAGGAAGAACATGAAGGTAACACAATCTTGGTGGGGAAACTATGCTAATAAGAACATAACTCATAAGAAGTTCAAAGTGGGAGAACATGTTTATCTCATAATCAAACTAATGAGAATTTCATTGAGAATGGGAGCTTGTGCCAATATGGCACCATGATATTATGGATCATTCGAGATTCTGAAAAGAGTGGGATTGGTGGCATACATGCTTTCTTTACCTCATACTATGAAAGCACATGATGTTTTCCATGTGTAATTGCTTAAGAAATATGTACATGATGCTAACCATGTAATTGATTAGACTATGATTTTGCTAGAACCAGAAGGATAATTCTAACAAGAAACTCAATGAATCCTTGACCAAAATGAGAATCAACTCTGGAAATCAAGTCAAGTTATAGTGGAGACATTTTGGTGAGGATGAGGCAACAAGGGAGCTGGAGGATGCCATGAATATGTCATACAAATTTTTGTTTATTGCAAGAATTCCTTAACATGGATAATAGAAGAATGATGTTCCTTTACAACAAATTTACCGACTTAACGAGAACTGTAACCTCAAAACGAGAACTCTAGCCCAAAAGACCCTTATTTTTGTGCAAAAAACATGAAAAACACCCAAAAAAACAAAAATAGTTGATGATGCATCAATATATTTTTTTTTGGGTTAAAATTCCAGTTTTTTTAGCAATGACATAAAAAACCAAAAATTTTGTGCAATAAGCATGAAAAAACACCCCAAAAATGAAAACAGTTGACGTTGCATCAATACTAGTTTTTATTATTATCAAAATTCCAATTTCTTTCCAACAATGGCATTAAAACTATATATTTTTTTGCAATAAATGTGAAAAACACCATGAAATCGAAAAGTGTTGATGTTGCATCATCGCTTTTTTTTGGTCAAAATTTCAAATGTTTTTTAGCAATGACGTTAAAAATAAAATATCATGACTATGAAAAACATTAACATTCTAATAGTTGTTGATGATAACATTAAAGATAAAATATCATGACTAAATAAAAACTAAAAAATCCAACACTTTTCAACCATGGCGTTAGAAAAAAACTTAAAATTTTTACATTTTTCAACCATGGCGTCAAAGATAAAATATCATGACTCTGAAAAACTTAAAATTTAGAAAAATTTTAGACATTGAATTAAAATAAAATATCATGACTAAAAAAATCCTAAAAAATGAACACGTAAATCAAAGAGTCATTGTACCAACATTATTTTTTTAAAATGTCAAAAGTATAGCTCTTTAAAAATCTTAGCCTAAGACAACTTGATAGATTGCAATGAAAATTTAAAAATCAACTATCAAACTTACACACAATGGAGGTGGTCTTGACCTATTGCAATGAAAACTTAAAAATCAACCTTGAAATTAACACACAATTGGGGCCGACTTGATCCATTGTAATGAAAACTTAAAAATCAACCAACAAATTAACACATAGTGGGGCCAGTTTGCTAGTTGAGCATCGACACAACTCTTGTAACAAATAAAAGTAAAGAAATAAAAAACATAATAATTAACTAAAAATGAAAGAAAACAAATGACAAGAAGAAGAAGAAGAAGAAGTTTAGATGAATACCCAAAAATATATGGCGTAGTCTAACTTATAGATGAAATGACCTTTTTCATGACCATTTTTTTGGTTAATTTTAATCAAAATCCAACAAATATTTTTAAAAACTTGAGTTTAAATTGTTTAATTTGCATCATTTGAATGCCCCAAGAGTTTTTCAAGTGCTGAATTCATTTATGCATTCAAAAATGTATTTTAAACAATAAAAAATCTTGAAACTGCATTGTCGTATTTTGGTGAATTTCGGTGAAAAAGACTATTTCATCTATAAGTTAGACTATGCCAAAATGAAACATAAAAAATAATTAAAAAAACTAAAAATAAATTCAAGCAAAAAAAAAAAAAACCAAAAATAACTCATAAAGGGAAAAAAAACAAAAAAAACAAAACTAAAACTAAAAATAAAAAATAAAAAATTAGCGAAAAAAAGTTAAAATTAAAAAGAAAAAAGAAAAAAAATATCTCACTAAAAAATAATTAAAAAAGCAGGGAGGTAGAAGTGAGAGTGGTTATTTATCTCCCCGATGATGCAATAGAGACGAAATTTGCATGGGGTATTCCCAAAACAATGAATAATCAAGAAAAAGTCTTAGCACTATGGCAAGGGTTGGAGTTTGTCATCTCAAGAGGGATCCACCAATTATAAGTTATTGGAGACTCCATGATAGTAATTCAAAACATTCATAAAATAAAAGATCATCAGTAATGGACACATCCTCAATATATCTTATAATATGTTTGCAAATCCAAAAATGTGAAAGTACTAAATTTTATCATGTTAAAAGGAAGAACAATTAAAGTGCCAATCTTTAATGAATTAGCCAACAAGGGAACAACCTTAGAACAAAGGATGATTACAAAGGACCAATGATATACATATATAATACACATCCCATGATTTCGAAATAACAAATATCTTGGAATGCCATATCCCAATTAATTATCACAATAAGAATGATTAGATGGAATCAACTGTTTGTCACACCTCTTAATTTGGACTCAATCGACATTAACACGAAGAGTCCCATTAAGCAACCCTTAAATAAGACAGATGGTGTTGGTGGTTCAAATAGTTGGGAGTTTGAGACAAGCGAGGCCATGCCACTGGACATATGACATCCTTCCTCATACTAATTAATTTTATGTTTTACAAAGGATGGGGCTCGAACATCACAATCCTTGAAAGTTGAAACTGTTAATCTTGCATGAGTTAGGTTGTAGCAAGGAAGATATGGTGATGCAAATTATTGTCAAGAGCCATTAGGACAAGTCAGGGACATTGGATGTGATTAGGAGGACAATGGAGCAGGAAGAGCCTGAGCACACGATTATAACTAATGTCTATTGGTCATGGATTTTTCATTCGAACATATCAAAGTAGGAGTGCCATGCAGAAGAGAGCAGTCAGGTAGAATTGAGCAAAAATAATACGCAAAGGATCAATTGACCACAAGCCCTCATAAACCATATCTCATTTCATGCTGATAACATAGTAGTTGGAGGCACTACAAGCAAATGTGGAATGTCTACAGGGGACAGTGGAAAACTTGGCATTGAAGGTGGAAAATTTGAAATTGAAGGTAGACAACATCGAGTTGATGGTGGAAACAGTGACACTTGGCATTTTGGAAGAAGTATTTGGGATTCTGGATAACTCCCCCTCTGGAGCACAGTTGAAGCGATCCCTCTCTATCAGGAATAATTCGAGCCAACAGGACAAACTGGAGGTATCAATGATGAAGAAGGCATATAATGATTAGTGAATTTCTGGTTTGATATGTTTTGTAAGGAACAAGTCTATTGAGGTGGAGGAATTACCTGGATGGTCAAAAGTGGCCTGGAATCCGGGCAAAAACGTTTCAAAAAATCTAGTAGTAGCAATGTCTCAATCATGTTTTGATGGTGGAAATGGATCCAACACCATCAAAAGCGTTTGGGACACCCAAAATATTGAAATTTAACAACTTTAACCTGGATTTACAAAAATTCCTGCCATAATTTCCATAATTTTCAGGGAAAAAAAGTAGGCTAGTTAGACTAATGGTTTTGTAAGTCCATGGAATATAATGGAGTTTTTTGGAGATCTCACTATAAAATAAATGTAATTAGAATTATAGTTAGGAAAAGACAAGGCATAAATAGGATGGTCTTGGTGTAATTTTAGAATTTGATGCAAAATATTTAGCTCTGAATGTAAGGGCGTTGGCCCATATTCCGGTTAAATCAATATAAAATCCCTATTTCTTAAAAATAAATAAATTAACAAATACAAAAAATAAACAATAAAAAATAATTAAAAAAATCAAATTAAAAAATTAAAAAATTCAAATTAAAAGAAAACAAATAATATATAAAACAACTGTTGCCTACAGGGTTTTGGATAGAAAGTGATCGAGTGCTCTTTTAAAATGATGTGAAGTCACCAATTCAATTCTCTATCTCTATCGAAATGATATATTAAACATAATAAAGATGTAGTCTCACCACATTTACAAAAATATATATATAAAACTACTTAAAAAAATAATATATAAAACACTACTACAAAATAATATATAAAAAACTATTAAAACCAATTAATTTTTTTTTTAAATAAATAAATAAATAATTTAAATACTTAAACTAATCAACGCTTCACAAACCATTAATGAATAAAATTTAAAAAAAAAACTTTGCATAATAAAAAATCCAATCTGTTTTTCTACCTTTACCATCACGTTGATAATTGAAAATTCGATATATCGAAACAATTACAAAGATAAAAGTTTCATGAGAAAGACGAGACACTCTGGAATTATATATATGAATGAGTTTATAATATGTTTTTTTTTGTTTTTTCTTAATTTTTATATTTCATATACATCTGGTTTTTTTATTTATTTTTCATATTTATTTATTTTTATTTTTTAATTAGGTTTATAATTTCTTTTTAGTAAATTTTTCATTTTTGAAATTTCTAATTTTTTAATTGTTATATATGTATATATTCCAAATTTTTAAATTTTTTTTGATTTGTTTCTCAAAATTTTGTTTTAAATATATTTTATTTATTTATTTTTTAAATTTTGGTTTTAAATTATTATTTTTGTTTGTTTGTTTTGAAATTTTATTTTAAACAATTTATTTTTATTTTTTACTTTTGATTTTTTTTTAGTTTTAATTGAAGTTTGATGTTAATCATCATTTTTGACCAAAAACAAATTCAAATATTATCATTTTTGGACATAAAATTCATAAAAAAATTTGTAAAATTTGATATGTTTTTCTATTTTTATGTTCAATTTTGTTTCTGTAAAAACCCTTTGTAACCCTTTGTTTTAACATATCATTTCTAGCAAATAGGTTGCAAAATGTGTATTTCTTTAATTATATTTATATGTGAAATGTGCATTTTATTATGGAGTGTTTAAAATTATTATTTTTTTACTGAAAATTATTTTGTGTATTGAAGTATTAATTAAAAATGCATAAATATATAAAAAACTCTAACTTCAAAATATTATTTTTTGAACTTTGCAAAAAAATTGAAAATTTCATTACAAAAAAAAACTTTGCAAAGAAAAAAAAAATACAAACTTGAAAAATTCTTTAAAAACAAACATCTGAGGAAAAAAGAGAAGAAGACAACTTGAAAAATGGTTAAATGACCAACATTTAAAAAAAAGTTTGCATACTTAGACACAAGAAAATTTAAAGTGTCAAAATTATGCCCTTTCTCTGTCCCCCCAAGAAAAAATGGTTGATGCTACATCAATGCTTTTCAAAATAAGCATGAAAATCATCAACATTTTAAAAAAAGTATCCATACTGAATACATTAGAAAATTTAAAGTGTAAAAAATAAGCTCCTAAAAAAGGGGATTGATGCCGCATCAACACTTTTCGAAATCAGCATGAAAATCACTAACATTTAAAAAAAATTGTTCATAATTAATATATAAGAAAATTCTAAGTGTCCAAAATATGCTAAAAAAAAGGTTGATGTTGCATCAACACTTTTCAAAATCGACATGAAAATTATGAACTTTTGCGACCTCTAAAAAATGAGTACTCGGTACAATTCTCGTTAAGTTGGTAACTTTGTTTTAAAGGGGAGAGATTGTAACGCCTCTTTTTAAATCCCAAGTTTTGTAATTTTTTATTAAGACTTATAATGCTAAAAATGACTAGTTGAATATCTTTATGAACTTTATATGATGTAGTGTGCATTTTATTTAATATATTTCGAAAAGATGAAAAAGAGAGCAACCAACACAGATCCCAATTCCCAAAAGGAAGTTCTTGGGGGAATTGGGAAGTTTTTTATTCATCCTAAATCTAATGTACAAATTTTCCCTATTTCTTAGATTTCATAGTTGGTAGTTGAACTACTCAACTGCTAGCAATTATGAGAAAGAATGGGAGTGGTATTGAAATGCTTCAGAGGGGCAATGTACCCATTTTCGAGACTTCAAAATTAACCACAATATAAATTGAGGATCCCAAATTCTCAAATAGAAGGTTTTGGTGTGGTGTGACGAAGTTAGAGTAGAGAGGAGAGTGTGTGAGTGTGGTCGAAAATAGAGAGACCAAGAATAAAAGTGTGTATGATTGTAGGACAACCTACGAAAGGAGAACATAAAAAAAACCACACATGGGTGTGGATAGCATGACTCTGAGCAAAAGGTGACTTAAATCCCTTTGAGTCACAACAACTTGTGTGGATTTGTGATTTTCACTTTTTTTTTTTTATTACACACCAAAATCCAACTTTCTTATTACGCATAGCTTTAATAAATACATTCGAGGTTTCTTCCAGATCCTTGAGAATAGGATCATATGAGCCATTTTTTGCTTGAAATCAAGTTCTAAGCCTTTCCTATAAAAAAATAACAAAAATGATAATAATAAAGATTACATAGAAAATTAATCTAATTTTTCCTAACAAAATGCAAATATTGAGGAACCAACTCCTCTTGTAAATTATTTTGACCTTCTAGAGGTCCAAATGGAATTTGACTGATGCTCCTACATCGCTGTATTGAACAATATGTGATATATGGGTGAGATAAAATTATCAACAATTTGATGGTACTATCCCCTGTAGTTCATATCCCATAGAAGTCTGCAGTAAAGGTGCACAGGTGGTACATCTAGAGCTAAGTTCCACCTCCATCCTAATGCCTCAAAATGACACCTGAAACATATGGCATCAAATAGATACAATGCCATGTAAAATTTAGATTTATCCCCCTCAGACACCTGTTTGACTCACTTTACATTAGCCTTGATAGAGGATGCTATAATGTCTACCCAGTTAAATATTTTCCCTTCTTAAGCAAAAGAATACATCATCGGTACCCAATCTTCTTCAAACAATTCAACATCCTGTCTCCCATATAACTTGCAATACATCATTGCTAGCATTTGGTATGCTTTTCTCAATAATTTAGTCTTATAAATACCATTATATCTATATCAAAACTTTCTTGGGTCCTGCTACCAAGTCTTGAGGATATCCTTGCTAGCCATAAGAAAATTGTCATACCATTTGGTAGTAAGGGCCAGTTGGTGACGTGGCATCTTGTAATATTCCACGATATATGTATGATGCTATCTCTACACCACAAAAATTTCTAATAGTCATATATTTCATATCTATGCTTTTGATTATCCACCCGATGGTTTTAGCACATGGCATGACAACAGGATGTGTTGCTATTTTGTGAAACCACAACTTCTTGACATTAATGTAGACTTCATGATCTTCTTCATCTTTGGGTACCTCCATGTAAGAAAATGTTTGATACAGCACTAACAAATTCATCGACACAGATTTGTCTATATGGCAAGTAGTGTATGTATATAAGGGAACTAATATGATAAGACTTTCAACCACCCCTTCTATACTACATTATGCAGCCTCCTTGTCTGGTATTTTATTTGTGGGTGGAGCCATGTCTCCCGTTAATGAAGAAATACTGAAGCACTCTAGGTCCACGGCACCTGGCATCTCAAATATATTCATAATGAAAAAATAATGTTAGGCAAATAAACTTTTAAAATAACAAGTTTCACAAACTACATCAAGAGGACACATTGCACTGTAAGGAGTCTCCGTGTTTAGAAAATTAGTGTGTTGTTGCGTAGGTTGCATAGGGAGGTTGTGATAAAGGGAATTTAGATGACATGATATAACACATCACAAGTAAATCAAGTAAGATGCACCAAAAAGGTTGCACCATCACATAGAGTCGAATTAGAGCTTGATGTTGCAACAAATGGAGAATAACAACCACGGGGAAATATGTAGCAGGAGAGTCCAGCTTGGGTGCATCATTGTGCTTAGAGTAAGGTTATGGTGCACAATAGTGCATAGAGTTGAATCATGACGCGATGCTGCATTGAACGAAGGGTAGAAATGATGGAGAAAATATTAGCAGATAAACTTGACTTGGGTGGTTGTTTCACAAGGAAAGGCTAAAGATCTACTGAAGAGATTTCTGCCACTCTCGGGTTCTATTTATGCAAAGATTAAATGGATGAGAAGTTACTAGACGAAGAATTGTATTAGTATGCACTATAGGGCCAAGGTAAAGGGATGAATGGATAAGGGTCGAAGGAAAATGAAGATAGAATAAGGCCAAGAGGAGGAGAAAGGAAGGGTAATGTCTAGGTGTACTGAAAATATATAAAGAGTTTAAGGGTAGTTGAAAAATCAAGGGATACACAATGAAATTTCATGAATGTGAAAGGACATCAGAGGAATGCAAAGAGTTGGAATACGAAGAGATGCGAACAAATGAATTAGGGTGCGATGACTTTTTAAAACCCTATCGTGACAATTGATCTCCTAGCGATGGCACAACTTCCAGCAATAGATCGGGATAAGCTCTACTTCTTTGCGTCGATAAGCCGAGGACTCAAAGTGAGGAAAAAGAATGGTAAGAATGACAGGTGGAGTCAACCTTATATAGAAATTTCACACGTGTGAAGGCATATGTGTGCATTAAATGCACTTTTGTAACAATTCTTGCAAAGACAAATAAGATGGTGTGATGAATTTTGAATAGTCGCGCTCTCGCAGAGGAAAGTGCACTATCAAGATTTTTTATGTGAAAATTTGCATTTGGGAATCGTCTCACATAGTTCTAATTAATTTTTATGTGAAGCAGTAAAGTTTAGTGTGACACAACAAGTCATAGAAACTTGCGATAAGCTCATTAGCAAAATTTAGCAAGTGTAAACATTTTCCACTTAACACACTTGAGGGAAACATTACGATTTATGACTTGAATACTCAGAGTAGGGGAATCCAAATTTAAAATAAAAGGTTGTTGTAGCAGCTACAACATTCCCCATACAAATGAATTTTTCATCAAGGTACAATTATCCTATTATTATCTCATTTTAACTTTCACTCTTATGTATATAGGAATGAATTTGCGTTTTTATGCCAACCAATGAGAATTCATGAGAATAACTTAAGGAAGATTCAAACATATATTCTTGAAGCAAAAATAAAGGATATTTGCTTCAACACCCTTTTGTGCAGCTGCAACACCTTTATGTTGTAGAAACACCTTTATATCGCTACAACACCTTCGATACCTCATTGCTACAATACAACCAGGGTGTAGGTGCTGCAACAATGAATTTCCCATCCAAAGGTTGACCATTTGATCACCCAACATATGAAGCAACAAGAGGTGATTTCCCACCAAGGAAATATTGACCGCAACAAAATTAGACTCAACTACCACTTATCACAACAACTAAATGAGTCAACATTTGTCTAATTTCTCTACATTTTGGTGAAATTGTTGTAACAAAGAGAAGGAATAGCCTGATAATATGAAGATTCTTATGGCTATCCCTCAATTTCTTGATTAAATTAAAACTGAATCATTTTGTATAAAAACACCTTGCTTTTCTCAAGATTAGGGGGTGGGGGGATGGGGGGTAGATTGATTGTAATTTGTATTTTTAATTTCTGCTAAATAAAAAGTTCGAGGTTCTATTCCATTTCATTATGATTTGTGCATATGGTGTGCTAATAAATTAGGAATTCTACTACATTCATAACCTACACCTTTGCCAAAAGAGATAGGGCCCCATCCTTGGTCAGGTACTTCTTGTAATTATATAGAGTAGATTTAAATTTATTTATATTTCTATTAATTTAGTGATCACTCTATTTGTTTATGCTATTGAAACTCATTAATTTGATAAGTAATTCTATTTATTTATGTTGCTACAACTCATTAAATTTGATATCTGATTTAATCTATTTATGAAAGATTGTGTTGTACTTATTTTTTTTTCCTATAGTTGTAGTGCTTTCTTTAATACATCTTATTGGATTGGATTCTGTATATTAAATTTTGTCAACATTCCATCAATTGATATGGATATTTTTGCAAGGATCAGGATCATCAAAAACCTTGAGCAAGTCACCACTTGACTATCTGTGTGATTTACTTCTGCCTATGTGGTTTGTTCTACTTGTATTGAGAGTAACAATGTTAAGCTTTCTAAGCCCACTAGGTAGAAGTGTGCCAGTTCCTTTCCTGCAAAAATATATTAGTTATTCTACCTATGTAGGGGGCTATAACACTAAATTTCCTAAATGTACCACGTAGAAGTGTGATATTTCAATCCTGCAAGCTCAACTTTAAATTTCTACAAGTGTGGTTTGCTTTCCATGGTGACTTGTAAAAGAACATTAATATATTTCTTTGTAACACTTCTTTAGGATAATACAACCTCATTAGCAGTTAACATAATCATACTAGAATATGTAGTGTACAATAGTTTGCAAGTTCCATACATACACTAGACTGATAATTAAACACACAATATCTCATTTATTTATGAAGTAATTAGGAGGTAATTGAAGAAACCATCAATGGTCCACTATGATACCTCGATGGTTTCTTTCACAAATAAAGTTGATTTCACTTGATCTTGAAGGTATGTTTAAGGTATGTATACCATGAGAACACTTTTGCCTTTGCAACATCAACGTTTTCGTTCCATGGATCAATGTTGGACCTTGTGGAGCTCCACATGGATGTATTATCCCCTTTCACACCCCTAGACGCCGAAACATTGAACCAAGAAACCAGGGTGTTAGCTTGATGGATGATGTGTCATGTAGGACCTAAGATTCCCCCAAAATATCCTTATACCTATTTTATTGGCGTTTCTTTATTCTAGTTTCCACGTGACAATGGAGATCACCTGAGATACTTTGGGAGGGTTGACACACTCCATTTTGAGGTTAATGTTATGCGCTAAAGTTTCCATTTCACCCATGCATGCCTTAGGAGGGTGGCATAATGCTTCTTGAGGATAGCCCCTTGGATGAGGCAGTGTTACTTGGAGATGCACCCATGCATTTTAATGTCCCTTGGAGTGAGACATAGCGCTCCTACAACCACTTTGTCACTTTTCTTGATGGATATGCCCATTTATGGAGGATGACATCATATTTATGACATTTTATTATGATTTATCTATTTATAAATCTATCTTTAGGTCGACTTATAGTCCATTAACATTGTTGAATACTTTATGCAAACCCATTACGAAATTTCATTGTAAATTTGGGGAAAATGACTTGGTTGCATTCATATAAATAGAGAGAAGTCATTTTCTTTTGGATTATCATCACAGATTATTTTCTTCTCTTAATAGAATGCACTTTGGTACTTCTTCTTTTTCTCTTGGATGCAATGACCAAGTAGAGTGTGAATTGTATTTGGGAGGGTATTTATTGCATCAAGAGACTATCTTATGGATTGATGAAGTGATTCTTGTTTAATGGTGTAAGTTTAATGATATTTTCTTCCATTTTGCAAGTAATTAGGGTTTATCTCTTGCCATATTAAAAAGTGCAATACATTTTATGAAATCTTGTTTCTCCATAATTATGCAAACCTTTCCATTCAAGAATCCATCGAAGGGATTTGTTTTCATGCATCTTTTAACCTTAAATATCATATAAAAGAAGTCGCTAGAGTTTTCTAATGGAAGTGAATTGTCTTCCACCCTTCTTGGCATTGACCTAATTGGCTCCATTGCCCAATTGAATAAAGACAATAGTCTTGTTGTGTCCATTATTCTAGATTTTCTCTTTTCTTTATTTCATAATAATTAGGGTTAGAGTTTGGTCAAAATTTGTATCTAATAGTATTTTTATAATTGTACATTATTTTCCTTTGGGTAGGAATTTGTAGTTATCATGTTTCAATTTCATAATTTATAATTCACCCAAAATTCATAATTCACCTTACATTATGTTTTATCAAAGAATGAAATCTCTTTTTATTATATATCATAAAAATTGCTAATTTTTTTTCCTCCACATATTGGAGCCATGAACAAGGTTCAAAATGACAAAAATTCTTTCATGTATCATTACAAATTTCTTGAACAATCTAATTATTATAGTGCCACATTGACCACCTTTTTGCTTTGACATTCACATGTTGAAATAGTAAGGCTTCCTTAAACTATGGTTGACATCAAACCCATAAAAAATTTAGATAGTTGAAAATGGCGCGCGACCCAACACTTTAGAAGTATGAAACTTTACAAGTTGATTGAAAGATATAAGCACCTTTTGTAGAATGATGACTTACAAGTTGGTTGAGAATCATAAGCCAATTCAGGATATGATGCTTGGTAAACTCTATTTCCGATTTCTCAAAATATAATATAAAGGTTGTAAGATAACTTAGGCATTCTACTACATTCATAAATAATTCCTTGCCAAAAGAGATAGGGTCTCCTCTTTGGTCGGGTACTGCTTGTAATTATATAGATTAGATTTCAATTTATTTCTATTTCTATTAATTTAGTGATCACTCTATTTCTTTATGCTATTGCAACTCATTAATTTGATAAGTAGTTCTATTTCTTTATGCTACTACAACTCATTAATTTGATAACTAATTTACTTTATTTCTGAAAGATTTTGTTTCACTTACTTTGTTTTCCTAGATTTGCAGTGTTTTATTTAATATGTCTTGTTGGATTGGATTCCATACTTCACATTTTGTCACATTCCATCATTTGATATGTCAAATATTTGTTGCAAGGATCAATATCATCAAAATCCTTAAGCAAGTCACCACTTGACTACCTTTGTGGTTTACTTCTTCTTATGTGGTTTTCTCTAATTGTATTGAGAGTTATAATGTTAAGCTTTCTAAGCCCACTAGGTATAAGTGTGTCACTTCCTTTCTTGCATAAATATATTAGTTATTCTACATGTGCAAGGGGTTATAACACTAAATTTCCAAAATGCACTAGGTAGAATTGTGATATTTCAATCTTGCAAGCGTGAAATTAAATTACTACAAGCGTGGTTTACTTTCGATGGTGACTTGTGAAAAAACATTAATATATTTCTCTGTAACACTCCTTTAGGAAACTACAACCTCATTGGAACTTAACATAATTATACTAGCATATGTAGTGCATGATAATTTTGTAGGCTAACCAAAGTAATCCCAAAGCTTTTAGTGCCCAAACCCTCCCAATCTCCAAAGTTAAGGTACTGCTAGAGACCTATTAGAAAGACTGGGTCAAACTACCTGGAATATTACCATTGATATATCAGATACACTAGATTGAAAATTAAATGCACAACATCTCATTTATTTACGAAGTAATTAGGAGGTAATTGAAGAACCCATCAATGGTCCACTATGATACCTCAATGGTTTCTTTCACTAATGATGTTCATTTCACTTAATATTTAAGTTATGTTTCAAGTATGAATGCCATGAGAACACTTGTGACTTTGTAGCATCAACATTTCCCTTCCATGGATCAGCTTTGGGCCTTGTGGAGCTCTGCATGGATGTATGATCCCCTTTTACACCCCTCTATGCCAAAACATTGAACCAAGAAACTAGGGTGTTAGCTTGATGGACGATGTGCCCCATAGGACCTAAGATGACCACAAACTAGCCTTATACCTATTTGATTGGTGTTTCTTTATTCTACAGCCCACATGACAATGGAGATCACCTGAGATACTTTGGGAGGGTTGACATACTCCATTTTGAGGTTAACATTATGCACTAGAATTTCCATGTCACTCATGCATGTCATATGAGGATGGAATAATGCTTCTTGATTATAGGCCCTTGGATGAGTATGTGTTACTTGGAGATTCACCCATGCATTTTAATGTCCCTTGGAGTGGGACATAGCATTCCTACAACCACTTTGTCACTTTTCTTGATGGAGATGCCCATTTATGGAGGATGAGATCATGTTGGGGAACTTTTCCTCCGACGCGTGGAATATTTATGAAATTTTATTATGATTTATCTATTTATAAAGCTATCTTTAGGTCGACTTATAATCCATCAGCCTTGCTGAACTCTTTAAGCAAACCTATTAGGGATTTTCATTGTAAATTAAGGAAAAATGACTTGGATGCCCTCATATAAATAGAGAGAAGTCATTTTTTTTTGGATTATCATCACATATTATTTTCTTCTCTTTAAGAGAATGCACTTTGGTGTTTCTTCTTTTTCTTTTGGATGCAATGGCTAAGTAGAGTGTGAATTGTCTCGAGGAGGGTATTTATTGCATCGAGAGACTACCTATGTAATGATGAAGTGATTCTTATTTCAATGGTGCAAATTTAATGATATTTTATTCCATTTTGCGAGTAATTTTTTAATTTAGGGTTTATCTCTTTCCATATTAAAAAATGAAATATCTTTTATGAACTCTTGTTTCTCCATATTTATGAAAAATTTTCCATTCAGTAATCTATCAAAGGAATTTGTTTTCATGCATCTTTTAACCTTGAATCTCCTATGAAAAAGCCACTATAGTTTTCTAAGGGAAGGGAATTGCCTTCCACCCTTCTCGGCCTTGACCTAATTGACTCCATTTCCCAATTGAATAAAGGCACTAGTCTTGTTGTGTTGAGCACTCTAAATTTCTCTCTTTTCTTTATTTCATGGTAACTAGGGTTAGAGTTTGGTCAAAATTTTCATTTAATAATTTTTTTTACTTGTACTTTATTGTCCTTTGGGTAGGAATTTATATTTATTAAAGTTTCAATTTCATAATTTATAATTCACCAAAAAATCATAATTCACCTTACGTTATGTTGTATCAAAGATTAAAATATCTCTTTATTATATATCATAAAAATTGGTAAAATTAGTTTGTTTTCCTCCACATATTGGAGCCATGAACAAGGTTCAAAATGAAAAAAAAGAATTCAAAATATCATTACAAATTTTATGAACAATCAAATTATTATAGAGCCACATTGGCCACCTTTTGGCATTGACATTCACAAGTTGAAATAGTAAGGCTTCCTTAACCTCTATTTGACATAAAATCCACAAAAAAGTTTAGATACTTGAAAATGGCGTGTGACCCAACACTTTAGAAGTATGACACTTTACAAGTTGATTGAAAGCTTTAAGTAAATTTTGTAGTATGATGCCTTACAAGTTGGTTGAGAATCATAAGCTGATTTTGGATCTGGTGCTTGGTAAACTCAATTTTTTATTCCTCAAACTACAATATACAGGTCGCAAGATAACTTAGGCATTCTACTACATTCATAACCAATGTCTTCCCAAAAGAGATAGGGCCTCCTACTTGGTCGAGTACTGCTTGTAATTATATAGATTTGATTTCAATTTATTTATATTTCTATTAATTTATTCATCACTTTATTTATTTATGCTATTGCAACTCATTAATTTGATAGGTAATTATATTTATTTATGCTTCTACAACTCATTAATTTGATAACTAATTTACTCTCTTTCTAAAAGATTGTGTTTCACTTACTTTGATTTCCTAGATTTGTAGTGTTTTATTTAATACGTCTTGTTGCATTGAATTCCATACTTTACATTTCCTCAACGTTCCATCATTTGATATGCATCTTTGTTGCAAGGATCAAGATCATCAAAAACCTTGAGCAAGTCACCACTTGACTATCTGTGTGATTTAATTTTTCCTATGTGGTTTGTTCTACTTGTATTGAGAGTTACAATGTTAAACTTTCTAAGCCCACTAGGTAGAAGTGCTTCAATTCATTTCTTGCAAAAATATATTAGTTATTCTAATGCAGGGGTTATAACACTAAATTTCCGAAATGCACTAGGTAGAACTGTGATATTTCAATCCTGTAAGCGTGAACTTTAAATTTCTACAAGTGTGGTTTGATTTCCATGGTGACTTGTGAAAGAACATTAATATCTTGCTCTGTAACACTCCTTTAGGATACTACAACCTCATTGGAACTTAATAGAATTGTACTAGCATATGCAGTGCATGATAGTTTGCAAGTTCCACACATACACTAGATTGACAATTAAATGCACACTATCTCATTTATTTACGAAGTAATTAGGAGGTAATTGAAGAACCCATCACTAGTACACTATGATACCTCAATGGTTTCTTTCACTAATGATGTCGATTGCACTTGATCTTGAAGATTTGTTTTAGGTATGGATGCCATGAAAACACTTATGAATTTGCAAAATCAACATTTCTCTTCCATGGATCGAAGTTGGCCCTTGTGGAGCTCCACATGGATGTATGATCCGATTTTACACCCCTAGGCGTCGAAACATTGAACCAATAAAATAGGGTGTTAGATTGATGCATGGTGTGCCCCAGATGACCTAAGATGCCTCAAGACTAGCCTTATACCTATTTGATTGGTGTTTCTTTATTCTAGAGCCCACATGACAATGGAGATAACTTGAGATACTTTGGGAGGGATGTCACACTCCATTTTTAGGCTAATGTTATGCGCTAGAGTTTCCATGTCACCCATGCATGCCTTAGGAGGATGGCATAGGTATTCTTGATGATAGCCCCTTGGATGATGAGGTGTTACCTGTAGATGCACCCATGCATTTTAATGTCCCTTGGAGTGAGAAGTGCTCCTACAACCAATTTATAACTTTTCCTAATGGATATGCCCTTTTATGGAGAAATTTATAACTTTGCTTGATGGAGATGCCCTTTTATGGAGGATGACATCATGCTGTAGAACTTTTCCTCCCATATATGTGGAGGATTTAAGAGAGTTTATATGATTTATCTATTTATAAAGGTATGTTTAGGTCGACTTATAATCCGTTAGCCTTGTTGAATGCTTTAAACAAACCTATTAGATATTTTCATCGTAAATTAAGAAATAATGACTTGGTTGCCCTCATATAAATAGAGAGAAGTCATTTTATTTTGGATTATCATCACACATTATTTTCTTCTCTTAAGAGAATGCACTTGGTGTTTCTTCTTTTTCTCTTAGATGCAATGGCTAAGTAGAATGTGAATTGTCTTGGGGAGGGTATTTATCGCATCGAGAGACTATATTATGGATTGATGAAGTGATTCTTGTTTGAATGGTGTAAGTTTAATGATATTTTCTTCCATTTTGAAAGTAATTTTTGAAAGTAGGGTTTATCTCTCACCATATTAAAAAAATGCAACATCTTTTATGAACTCTTGTTTCTCTATATCCGTGCAATATTTTCCATTCAAGAATCCAACAAAGGAACTTGTTTTCATCCATATTTTAACCTTGAATCTCCTATGAAAGAAGTCACAAGAGTTTTTGAAGGGAAGTGAACTGTCTTCCACCCTTCTTAGCCTTGACCTAATTGACTCCATTGCCCAATTGAATAAAGGCACTTGTGTTATGGTGTCAATGACTCTAAATTTATCTCTTTTCTTTATTTCATGGTAGCTAGGGTTAGAGTTTGGTCAAAATCTATATTTAATAGTATTTTTTTACTTGTACTTTATTGTCATTTGGGTAGGAATTTGTATTTATTAATGTTTCAATTTCATATTTTGTAATTCACCAAAAAATCATAATTTACCTTACGTTATGTTATATCAAAGATTAAAATCTTTCTTTATTCTATATCATAAAAATTGGTAAAATAAAAAAATTTTCCTTCACATATTGGAGCCTTGAACAAGGTTCAAAATGACAAAAGCCTTTCATTTATCATTAAAAATTCCATGAACAATCTAATTACTATAGTGCCACATATACCACGTTTTGGAATTGGCATTCACAAGTTGAAATAGTAAGGCTTCCTTAACCTCTGGTTGACATCAAACCCACTAAAATCGTAGATAGTTGTAAATGACGCACGTCCCAACACTTTAGAAGTATGGCACTTGAAAAGTTGATTGAAAGCTATAAGAATTTTGTAGTATGATGCCTTACAAGTTAGTTGAGAATCATAAGCCAATTTAGGATATAATGCTTGGTAAAGTAAATTTTTGATTTCTCAAAATACAATATAAAGGTTGTAACATAACTTAGGCATTCTCCTACATTCATAACCAATGCCTTGCCAAAAGAGATATGGCCTCCTCCTTGGTCGAGTACTGCTTGTAATTATATAGAATATATTTCAATTTATTTCTATTTCTATTAATTTAGTGATCTTTCTTTCTTTATCATGCCATTGCAACTCATTAATTTGATAACTAATTCTATTTTTTTATGCTACTACAACTCATTAATTTGATAGCTAATTTACTTTGTTTATGAAAGATCGTGTTTCACTTTCTTTGTTTTCCTAGATTTATTATGTTTTCTTTAATACATCTTGTTGGATTGGATTTCGTACATTACATTTTGTCAACATTCCATAATTTGATATGCATCTTTGTTGCTAGGATCAAGATCATCAAAAACCTTGAGCAAGTCACCACTTGACTACCAGTGTGATTTACTTTTGCCTATGTGGTTTGTTCTACTTGTATTGAAAGTTACACTGTTAAGCTTTCTAAGTCCACTAGGCAAATGCGTGTCAGTTCCTTTCCTGCAAAAATATATTAGTTATTCTACCTGTGCAGGGGGTTATACACTAAATTTCCAAAATGCACTAGTTAGAAGTGTGATATTTCAATCCTACAAGTGTGAAATTTAAATTTCTACAAGTGTGGTTTGCTTTCCATGGTGCCTTGTAAAAGAACATTAGTATATTGAGTTGCAACACTCATTTAACCTCATCGACACTTAACAAAATTGTACTTACATATGCAGCGCACGGTAGTTTGCAAGTTCCACACATACACTAGATTGATAATTAAATGCACAATATATCATTTATTTATGAAGTAATTAGGAGGTAATTGAAGAACCCATCAATGGTCCACTAATGATGATATTGATTACACTTGATATTGAAGGTATGTTTCAGGTACATATGCCATGAGAACACTTGTGACTTTGCAACATCAATATTGCCCTTCCATGGATCAATGTTAGGCCTTGTGGAGCTCGACGTGGATGCATGATCCCATTTTACACCCCTAGATGCCCAAACATTGAACCAAGAAACCAAGTTGTTAGCTTGATGGATGATGTGCTCCAAAGGACCTAAGATGCCACCAGACTAGCCTTATACCTATTTGATTGGTGTTTCTCTATTCTAGAGCCCACATGACAATGGAGATCACTTGAGATACTTTGGGAGGGCTAAGACACTCCATTTTTAGGTTAATGTTATGCGCTAGAGTTTCCATGTCACCCATGCACGCCTTAGGAGGATGGCATAGGGATTCTTGATGACAACCCTTGGATGATAAGGTGTTACTTGGAGATGCACCCATGCATTTTAATGTCCCTTGGAGTGAGAAGTGCTGCTAGAACCACTTTGTCACTTTTATTGATGGAGATGCCCATTTATGGAGGATGACATCATGTTGGGGAGATTTTCCTCCCACACATGTGCAGGATTTATGACATTTTATTATGATTTATCTATTTATAAATCTATCTTTAGGTCAACTTATAATCCATTAGCCTTGTTGAATGATTTAAGAAAACCTATTAGGGATTTTCATTGTAAATTAAGGAAAACGACTTGGTTGCCCTCATATAAATAGAGAGACGTCATTTTCTTTTGAATTATCATCACACATCATTTTCTTCTCTTAAGAGAGTGCACTTTGGTGTTTCTTTTTTTTCTCTTGGATGCAATGGCTAAGTACAGTGTGAATTGTCTTGGGGAGGGTATTTATTGCAACGAGAGACTATCTCATGGATTGATGAAGATTCTTGTTTGAATGGTGTAAGTTTAATGTTTTTTTCTTCCATTTTGCAATCAATTTTTGAAATTAGGGTTTATCTTTTTCCATATTAAAAAGTGAAATATCTTTTATGAATTCTTGTTTCTCCATAGTTATGCAAAATTTTCCATTGAAGAATCAATCAAAGGAACTTGTTTTCATGCATCTTTTAGCCTTAAATATCGTATGGGAATTGTCTTCCACCGTTCTTGGCCTTGACCTAATTAAATCCATTGCCCAATTGAATAAAGGTACTTGTCTTGTTGTGTTGATCACTCTAAATTTATCTCTTTTTTTTATTTCATGGTAGCTAGTGTTCAATTTTGGTCAAAATCTATATTTAATAGTATTTTTATACTTGTATGTTATTGTGCTTTGGGTTGGAATTTTTATTTATTAATGTTTCATTTTCATAATTTGTAATTCACCAAAATTCATAATTTGTCTTATGTTGCATCAAAGATTAAAATATCTCTTTATTCTATATCATAAAAATGGGTAATTTTTTTTTTCCTCCACATATTGGAGACATGAACAGGGTTCAATATGACAAAATGCCTTTCATGTATTGTTACAAATTTCATGAACAATCTAATTATTGTAGTGCCACATGAACTACCTTTTGGCATTGACATTCACAAATTGAAATAGTAAGACTTCATTTACCTTTGGTTGACGTCAAGCTCACACAAATTTTAGATAGTAGAAAATGGTGCATGACCCAACACTGTAGAAGTATGATTTTTTACAATTTGATTGAAAGCTATAAGCACCTTCTATAGTATGATGCCTTACAAGTTGGTTTCGAATTATAAGCCAATTTATGATATGATATTTGGTAAACTCAATTTGTGATTTCTCAAACTACAATATAAAGGTTGTAATATAACTTAGGTATTCTACTACATTCATAACCAATGCCTTGACAAAAGAGATAGAGCCTCCTCCATGGTTGGGTAATGCTTGTAATTATATAGAGTATATTTCAATTTGTTTATATTTCTATTAATTTACTGATCACTCTATTTCTTTATGATATTGCAACTCATTAATTTTATAAGTAATTCTATTTCCTTATGTTGCTACAACTCACTAATTTACTGTGTTTTTGAAATATTTTGTTTCACTTACTTTGTTTTCCTAGATTTGCAATGTTTTCTTTAATATATCTTGTTGGATTGGATTCCATGCATTACATTTTGTCAACATTCCATCATTTGATATGCATTTTTGTTGCAAGGATCAAGATTATAAAAAACCTTGAGCAAGTCACCACTTTACTACTTGTGTGATTTACTTCTACTTATGTGGTTTGTTCTACTTGTATTGAGAGTTACAATGTTAAGCTTTCTAAGCCCACTAGGGAGAAGTGCGTCAATGCCTTTCCTGCAAAAATAGATTAGTTATTCTACTTGTGTAGGGAATTATAACACTAAAGTTCTTAAATGCACTAGGTAGAAGTGTGATGTTTCAATCCTGCAAGTGTGAACTTTAAATTTCTACAAGTGTGGTTTGCTTTCCATGGTGACTTGTAAGAGAACATTAATATCTTTCTTTGTAACAATATTTTAGGATACTACAACATCATTGGCACTTAACTGGATTATCTCATTTATTTATGAAGTAATTAGGAGGTAATTGAAGAACCCATCAATGGCCCACTATGATACATTAATGGTTTCTTTCACTAATGATGTTTTTTACACTTGATCTTGAAGGCATGTTTAAGGTACATATGCCATGAGAACACTTGTGACTTTGCAACAACAACATTTCCCTTCCATGGATCAACGTTGGGCCTTATGGAGCTCCACATGGATGTATGATCCCCTTTTACACCCTCGTGCAGGCGTGAACCGAAACTGAGGTGTGCTGTGGATGATGTGGCTGAGAGGACCTAAATGCCCCTGGAGCCCAACATACCTATTTGCTTGGTGTTTCTTTATTCTATAGCCCACATGACAATGGAGATCACTTGAGATCCTTTATGAGGGTTGACACACTCCATTTTGAGGTTAACATTATGCACGAGAGTTTCCATGTCACCCATGCATGCCTTCGGAGGATGGAATAAGGCTTCTTTATGATAACCCCTTGGGTGTGTTACTTGGAGATACACCCATGCATTTTATGATCATTGGAGTGAGAAGCACTCATACAACCACTTTGTCACTTTGCTTGATGGAGATGCCCATTTATGGAGGATGACATCATGTTGGGGAGATTTTCCTCCCACACGTGTGGAGGAATTATGACATTTTATTATGATTTATATATTTATAAAGCTACCATTAGGTCGACTTATAATCCATTAGTATTATTGAATGCTTTAAGAAAACCTATTAGGGATTTTCATTGTAAATTAAGGAAAAATGACTTGGCTTCCCTCATATAAATAGAGAGATCATTTTCTTTTGGATTATCATCACACATTCTTTTCTTCTCTTAAGAGAATGCACTTTGGTGTTTATTCATTTTCTCTTGGATGCAATGGCTAAGTAGAGTGTGAATTGTCTTGGGGAGGGTATTTATTGCATCGAGGGAATATCTTATGGATTGATGAAGTGATTCTTTTTTAAATGATAACAAGATAACAACGATCATAAAAGCAGGTAAAAATTGTTGGGTGTGTGTTATATTCTTTCCACGACTAGTCCTACACGATGTATGTTGTGTCGGGTGTAACGGGTGGGGGGTGGGGGGGAGGGGGGTCACAAGGGGGCAGTAGCCCCGCTACCCCAGGAATTATTATTTTTTATGCGGACCCAATAATAGTTGGGCTTACCCCAAGGATGGGGGGTAGAACCAAAGATGGTGGGCGAACCTACCCATGGTTTTGTGCATGGGTTTTTCACATGGTTTTGGGCATCATGGTTTTCTGCCCATGGTATTTTGTGTTAGGATATTCCGACACATAGGAAATAGTTAAGTATAAATTGGTCTAGTGTAGAGTTAGGTAAAGTGTGTTTCTTTACTATGTACATTTGTAACTTATAATCCGACGGTCACAATTTGTAGTGATTTGATGGTTCACTCTCTCCTCGGTATTAACGACACTTGATCCGTGGCTTAGCACCCGATTGGTCCATGATCTCTATTTAAAGAGCATGGAGGGTCATTTTTCCGATAACTGTTTATGAGAGAAACATATATAAACTTTATTTTTATATTAATAAATTGCCTGAAGTGGCCACATTGGCTCAGGTCGCAGACTGTTTCCCTCTTCGAGGGTTTTAACCATGTGATATACTGGTGTACTGATTTGTGGTCTGTTTGTGAACGGTGACCTTTGGTGTTTGATCTAAGGAACTTACACAGTAAATTCCTACATGGAATCAGAGCCATTTTGAGGGCAACTTCTGTTGTTGATCCAAATTTGACGCCGGTTTGACTGCATGTGACTGCCGTTTTTCAGATCTACTATTTTTGACCACTTTCGGGTCGGGAGAATTGCTTTGTTGTGTCCGGAGCGTCTGTTATAGTGAGGAACCCCTTTCGTTTTATGCAAAAAGGTTTCCGGTTGCCCGAGTTATGTCATTTTAGATCTGGAGGTATACAGTATCTTTTTTGCAGTTATATTTGTTAATCGTTCTGCTTATTTCGGTTCCCTCTGTTTATTTTGGTTTATAGTTTTTGTTTATTTGTTAGATCTATATTGTCTTCTCTGTGTATGCTCTTTTCTCTGCGCTCTCGGCAAATCAGAAACAGGAAGAAGAGATTTTTTTTGCTACGTATGCTCTTTCCCCGTGTCTCTGTGCGATCTCGGGAAATGAGAAATAGCAAAAAAAGATAGTTTCCTGTAAGGATAATAAAAAATCTAACGTTGTGCTGTAAGGCTTGCATTTTGTTTTTTTTGGTGCTTGGATTTTGTGTTTTTTTTTGCAGGGAAAAAAACACGCACATCGAAGAGTTTAAAAAAAGAAAAAGAAAAAAAGGAAAAATAAAAAATAAAACCTTTTCCTCCTTTTAAACAATTACAAAATCCTTTTACCAGCTCACTTGGTGTAAAGTTGGTTTATGAGAATAGAGGTATTGGGTTCAAGTCTCTTTCTCAAGCTTCTTTTTCTAAAAAGCTTTTTCTTAAAAGGGGGGAGTTGACCTTCTTCATCAAATTTCAACCGTTCCCATAACTATTCGGCATCTACAACACATTTTTTTCAAAAAGGCATAACTTCTTCATCCGAAAGCCGTTTTCAAGCCGTTTTTTTTTAATCAGCCTAATTTTTCGAGATCTTTCCATTGGAGCAGTTAGTTTCAGCCCTTTTCAGCTTCAGTTTAAAAAAAAATGGAAAGTGCATGCCCAATTATTCTTAACAACACCAATTATTTCCAATGGCTATCTCACATGGTAGATTTACTTAGAAATAAAGGGCTTTATAGAATAGCCACATGACAAGAAACTAAACCTACCAATGCAGATAAAGCCGCTAAATGGGAAAATAAACAATATCAAGCACGAGGGTTGATAGGAATTTTCGTTGCTCAAGATCTTCGATTTCATATCCAAGAAGTTGACACCCTTGATGCAGCTATGAAAAAGATAAATATTTTTTTTGGCATTCAAAATGAAATCAGGGCCCACCAGCTTGAAAACGAGTTGCTTACTTTGGACCCCAATAATTTCTCCTCTATTGAAGATTTTTTTTTCAAATTCAAGACCCTTAGACTTCTTTTAGAATGTTGTAAGGTAAAAAAGGAAGATGGTAGCCTTATCTATTCCATTCTTGCTAAGCTTGGACCTGCATACTCTGTATTTGTTTCCACCTTCCATTCCATTAGAGAAGCCCTCATTTCTCAAGGAACAACCTACAAGTCCCCTTCTTTTGATGCCTTTTGTGATTTTTGATAAGAGAACAAGAAAAACTCTTACACCTTGGTCTTATCAATACTGGAAATGCCTCTAAGAAATCCTTAGCAGCCCAATAACAACCATATCAAAAGAATCCCAAGAAGCAATATCCTAAAAAGTATGGTCCTAAACCAAACAAGGATGTTAAGCAATTTCAGCCACAAACTGAAAAGCAACTCACCAAACTGATAAGGAAAATATAAACAAAGGGAAGAAAATAAATAGAAATTCCAACTTTTGTAATCGTGATGGCCATGTAGAGTCCCAATGTTTTAAGAAAATGGAAGCCTTGGAAGCAACAATGAAGAAGCACCACATCAATTTGGAGAACTCTTCAACTTCATCTTCAGGAATGGCACTTTCTGATTGTGGTTGTCAAGCATTTGGTTATGCATTAAATGTATCTTCTTCTTCTCATTCTCATGAGTGGCTCATTGATTCTGGAGCTTCTTACCACATGGCAAAAAATAAAGCCATGTTTTCTTCTTTAAATGATTGTAACACCGAACATATTTATGTTGGTGATGACAGATCTCTTAGTGTTGTAGGATCTGGAACCATTCATCTAGATAATGGTTAGCTTAGTGATGTACTATGTGTTCCTACCTTGTCATGCAACCTTCTATCTGTTTATCATATAACTCATTTAGGTGAAGGGAAAACAATAGAATTATCACCTCGTGATGTTGTAATCAAGGACCTCAAAGATCCTAGACATATTTTAGCTACTGGAATTGCTGATGATTCCACAAGGTTGTATAAGTTTGACAACTTTGGGTCATCATGTATTCCCTCCGTTTTTGTTGCTCATAATGATGAAGTGATCAAACTTTGGCATGAGCGATTTGGTCACTTAAACTATCACTCTCTTCAAACTCTATGTAAAGAAAATATGGTGACAGGTCTTCCTATGGTATCTTGCCGAGATGGTGTTTTCTCCGGATGTGTACTCGGAAAACATCATCGGGATAGTTTTGACAAACATGCCTCTTGGCATGCTTCAGCCCCTTTGCAGTTTGTGCATAGTGATTTATGTGGTCCACTTCCCGTTGTTTCTTTATCTGGTTGCAAGTACTTCTTAACTTTCACTGTTGATTTTTCCAGATGCACTTGGGTATACTTCTTAAAACTTAAGAGTGAATTTTTTAGCATGTTCTTGGCCTTTAAGGTCTTTGTTGAGAAACAATATGGACATCAAATTCTTAAGTTAAGACTAGACAATGGAGGAGAATATGTTAACAATAAATTTATCAACTTTTGCTATTATGCTTATTCAATTATATCTTATTCTCTGCTCACAACAAAATGGTGTAGCTGAAAGGAAGAATCACACCTTAAAAGAAAAGGCTAATTGTATGCTTCAATCTAAAGGACTTAGTCTCAATTTTTAGGCAGAAGTAATTAACTGTGCAAATTACATAGTAAATTGCACTCCTACTAAGGTTTTGAATAATATAACTCCAGAAGAAGCTTGGAGCTCAATCAAACCAGATGTAAGAAAATTTCGTGTTTTCGGAAGTGATGCTTGGGCCCATATTCCAGATGCGAAACATAAAGCCTTAGAACCTAAGAGTGAAAAATGTATTTTTGTTGGATATTCTGAAGATGTAAAAGGATATTGACTTATTCAACCAAAATCCAAGAATATAATCATTAGAAGAGATGTAAAGTTTTATGAATATATCGGCCTGCGAGCGTAGTTCAGCGGGTGTGCCACCTTTGGCTTGCAAGCCTGATTCTTCATATGTGCCACCTCTCTCTCTCTCTTCTATTTTTAATAGCATTCCTTCTAGTTCAGATGATGACAACGAGGATGACAATCCTCCTCCACCTCTTGAAGATATTCCTTCTGCTTCACAACTTCCAAGATGGGTCTGCTCTACTCGGGATGTAGTAGGTTCTCTTGTAGGTGACCCTGCAGATCGACGACGTACACATTCTCTGTTCGAAAGAGCCTCTTCCTTATTGGCTCAAGTTCCAGAAAAAATTGATCCAGAAACCTTTGAAGAAGCCTCTGGTCATCCAGATTGGGATGAAGCTATGAATGAAGAGTATCATTCCTTATTGGCAAATGATACTTGGGATCTTGTTCCTCTTCCAAGGAAAAGAAAACATCTGGATGAGTTTAAAAACAGGTACACAAGATGGAAAAGTGGATAAAAGACATAAAGCTCGTCTTGTTGCTAAAGAGATTTTCTGAAATTTGAAGGCATTCCAAACTATCTTGAAACCTTCTCCCCTAATTGCCAAAATAATTCTATGCTTTGCTTTTCTTACTTTTCTTTGTCTCCTTTAAATAGAATCATAAGATGGATGTTAAATCCGCCTTCTTACATGGACTGTTGCATGAATAAATCTACATGGGAACAACCCCCTGGCCTCCAAAAACAACTCTAGCCTTGTTTTCACTTAAAGGAAGTCTCTCTATGGTCTCCAACAAGCTCCGTAAGACTTCAGTATGCATAGAAAATGAATGAATTGCATATTAGATAGCGGCTTTTCTGGGTGTCATTCGTAACTCTGTCTACAGAAAATTGGGTAATTCCTTCACCATCCTTTTTCTTTATGTTGATGATATTATCCTTACTAGTAGTGATCCAAACCATCTAAACCATGTGAAGTCTAGCCTCAAAGAGAAGTTTGAAATGACAGAATTAGGACACTTTCATTATTTCCTTGGTCTTCAAGTCTTGCAATCCAAGGAAGGTATTACCCTCTCTCAGTCCAAGTATGCCTGTGATATTATACACCACTTTCACATGGAAGACTGTAAGCCATCCCCTTCTCCCGTTCAGTTTGGAGTCAAGCTTTCAGTCACTTGTACTACCCCTAAAGTTGATGCTACCTTATACCATCAACTTGTTGGTAAACTTTTGTATCTAACCCATACCCATCCTGACCTTTCTTTTGTCATTGGTCTTGTCACTCGGTTTATGCACCAACCTCATGAAAGTCACTAGAAAGCATCTAAAAGAATACTTTGATATATTCGAGGTACAGTTCAGTTCAGGATTCATTATAGTGTAGGAGCATCTCCATTGTTGCTTGGTTTCACTAATTCTGATTGGGTTGGTGACCCTAATGATCGAAAGTCTACTGCAGGATATGTATTCACTCTTGGTTCAGGACCTATTATTTGGTCTTGTAAGAAACAAAGTTCTATCTCTCTTTCTTCGACAGAAGCAGAGTATCGTGGTGCCATTGAAGCCAGTAAGGAAGCCATGTGGTTTCGTCAGATCCTGTCTGAATTTGGTCTTCATTAGCAACATCCAACTACACTTTGATGTGATAATCATAGTGCCATTCAACTATGCAAAGATCTAGTTCAGCATCAACGTATGAAACACATTGAGCTTCATATACACTTTGTTGAGCCGCACTTTTGCCCAAATTTTTACGATATTTATTACATCATTACATGCTTGTACCTAGTGTTTTTAATCATTTTTAATCGTTATGTTGTTAATTATAGGAATTTAGAAACAATATTTATTATTCATGTTTTTGGTTAATTCGATGAGTGTTTTTAATAAATTTCTTCTGGCTCGGTGCACGAATGTAGTTGAGTATAAATGCAATGAATGCATAAAAGCAGTAGCTGGGCAGTTGAATTACTGTAGGTGAAAATATCAAATTTGCGACCAAATGGAGCAGAATCTCTAAATTCCGATACGTGGGTTGTGTTCAGAGCACCATGTTTCCTATAATCCAGAAACCGTTTGACGAAATTCAGCTTCGTGGAAGACTTATTGTCAGAGGAATTTCAGGGCTGGTAGGTCCATGCAGAATTCTCACTTGCAGTGTTATAATAAGTTGAAACTTGTTGACAAGCATCAGCAGCACGGAAGGAAAATATGGCAGTAAGTACGAAAAAAGAATTTTCCATCTCTTATGTCTACAACTTTCAAACCTGCAGCACCTCCTTTCCCATGGGTTTCACAAATTCCAATTCTGCAATTTCCTGCCTCTGTCTCTATTCACGAGAGCTTTTACAGTTCTACACATTCTTCTTATTCATCAGAAGTGGGTAGAGATAAAGGAGGCCAATACACACTTCAGCAATATAATTGGATGCCATGCCCTTTAGTGCAACCTTTCTATGGTTCTAGAGATAATACTTCTCCTCTGCATCCTTTGTTGGAAGGTGCTGAATGTAATGCTTATGCTCTTCATTTTGAGATACTGGGATTCGCACACAATGTGAGACCTACTTCTGAAGTTTATCTACAAGTGGAGGATGCTGTTGAATGTGTCCGCAAAGTAGTGAAGTGCTTGTGCCCTGAGAAAGATATTGAGGTATTTGGCTCCTTTGCAACGGGACTCTGCCTTTCTCACAGTGATGTTGATTTGGTCGTGATTGACAAGTCATATGAAGCTCCAATCTCTAAATTGGAAATTCCGACCGCGGAAAGAGGACCAGCATTATTGATTAGAGTACTTGCTGAGCGTTTGAGAGAATGCACCTGGTGTGAAGGGCTTACTACAGTAGAATCTGCACATATACCAGTAATTAGACTTAAATGCAAGCCAGCAGCTGCATCTGAAGACAAAGTATCTCCTTTGGAAGTTGTTGCCATTGATATTACAATTCAAGGAAGAAGAGACCAGTCTACTAAGACTGAAAGTGATCGCCAGTGGGATGAAAGGCCCAAGGCTGAAAAATATACTCATAGTGGTGCAGATGCAAGGGAGTTCATTTTTAAGAAGTTGCATCAGTTCTCACCTTTGGCTCCTTTGGTTTTCGTACTTAAATCATATTTGCATCATCAAAGCTTGAACAATGTATATTCTGGAGGTCTGGGGTCCTATTCTCTATACTTGATGGTAGTGTTCTACCTAGAGCATGTTCTTGCTTCGGCTGTGGATGTGCCTACATGTCCTGCAACCTTAAATCCAGTTGAATCATGGTCTTCCTTTAGCGAAGATTGATCTAATCTTTCATCTAAGGTGTCTACAGAGCGCACCTCTGTATCCAATTCAACTATTCATCATGAACTTGGAAACGGAGGTGTTTCAATCAAATCTGCAAGCAATAGTTCTGTGTCTGCCAAAGATTGTTCAGTACCATCAAATGGTTCATCAAAAGGAGGAGCTCCTGATGCCAGAGTTGCAAATTACAAAGTCTGTTGCCCTGACATGCTGAGAAGAAATATCGTATGACTAAGCTTGCATATTATCTCATCCAGTTGTACGATGCTTCCACCAGCTATACGAAGTCAATTTCTTCCAGAAGCCAAGAACGCATCTCCCAGCAACAGAAGAATCCCACAAAACGAGGACCATTTTCCTAAATTGACAATCTGTTTTAAACCAATTTCTCATTCCGGCAATTTGTAAAATAAATTATTTTCTCTATTTCTGGGTTGAATCTCCAGTTTTGTAATCAGAAAAAATGTATATATATCAGTTGCAAAAAGTCGATGAGGAGATAGATAGGTAGTAGTTGTGCATTAGAAGAGGATTAGATAGATGGAGTGATGGTCAGCGTTGTGCGCAGATATGGGTAGTCGCTGCACATTCGATGAAGTCGATCGATTAGATAAGTGCATTCGGTCCATTGGGATTCAGGAGCAGAGATGTAATTAAGGGGATGGATAAGTGAGTCCGTCATTTAGAGAGGGAATTTCGCTGATGTAAAAATAGATCTCTTAGATTTGGAGAGGGCGCAGAATCATTGAGCCCGCTCAGAAATTAGGGAGATTTCTCAATGAGAAATCGACTTCTCAGATATAAATCCAGCAGCTGATGTATTTGTTCATTAATGGTTTTGATTTAATTTAATAAATTTTGGTCTGCATTTGTTTTTATACAAGCACTGTAATTTTATTTATGCTGAGCTAGTTCAAGACTTGCTCCAGGGAGTGGCAAGGATCCACCACAACCTGGAGTCGAGTCTTCACTCTTTTTAGATTTAAGAATTCTGCGTTTGTTTAGTTTGTAGAATTGTGTTTTTTTGTTTTAAATTGTTAATTTTAGAATTATGCACTTAGTTCACTATTTTGTTTTTCAATTTCTGACTATGCAATTAGAATAAAATGTAATGTTTTAAAATTTGAGTATGTTAGCTTTCTTATTTAAAATATTAAGTCATTGTTTCATTTCTTTGGATGTTTGTAGGATTTAGACATTTGTTCAAGCATGATTTTATTGAAAAATTAGATCTATTTTAATTAGAATTAGTTTTATTTTAGATTTCCTTTTAATTAGTTTTATTTCGGATCTCTTTTAATTAGAGTTGTTTTGTTTTAGAATTATTTTTAATTATATTTTAAATTATTTTGTTATAGTGTAATCATTTTTTTTAAGAGAGCAAGTTTGAGTGCAATTTTGATAGGTTTATTTTTAGTCGGGATGGTTTTTGTTTTCGTGATATATTTATAAGTGCAAGATTGAGCATAGATTTAACTATGCATGCAGCGTGATTTAGTTTTAGCTATTCAGTTACATGATTCGATTTGAAGTAGGCTCACTCTTTAATAGTTCATTTTCATGTAGATTAAAATATTTCAATGGTTTTTAATCAGATTTGTAAGTTTTATTTTATAACGTGAAATGGTTTCTTCTAGCAATAGATAAATTTGTCATTTGATTAATTTGAATCTTATTGTGAAGAGTATTTTGAGTTAGTTTAATGTGTAAGTTATCATTAGAATCGTGTGTGTCTTTTGCTTGTTTCAAGGCTAATTTCAAGTGCTAATGTCAAGTGAGTGAAAGGAGTTAATAGATTGAGGTTTTTAAGTTATCATAGGAGATTTTTAATGCGAGTGCGAGAATGATTGAGGATTGTCTTGAATTTCATTATAGTTTAATCGCATTTGCACTGAGCGAAACTGATTAAGTAGGTTTCCTTTTCACGATTTTTTTTGTTGCAAGCTAACGTGTGTTTCATTCCAGTGTTTAATTTATCATTAATAAGGAATACATTTATACTTTGATCAGTAAGCTGAGCCAATACGCAGTACAACTCGTGTTTACGACTCCCGGATTGATAATTAATATTGAGAGGTTTAATCCGACAATTAAGCCGACCAACACACTTCATCAGAAAGCTCATTCATGATCGTGTTCTTGAAGTACAATATTGTTCAACCAATGATCAAGTTGCCGATATCTTTACAAAGGCTCTCACAAAAGCGAAGTTTACCAAACTTCATTTCATGCTTGGAGTTTAGGAAAGTTATCATTAAGGGGGGGATAAGCTCTAATGCCTCCTTCCTTCTCCTATTGTGTCACCTTTGTAAATCCTTCAATCCTATCCCAAGTTGTTCTTAAGGGGGGGTGTTAGGATATTCCGACACATAGGAAATAGTTAAGTATAACTTGGTCTAGTTTAGAGTTAGGTAAAATGTGTTTCTTTACTATGTACATTTGTAACTTATAATCCGACGGTTATGATTTGTAGTGATCTGACGTTTCACTCTCTCCTTGGTATTAACGACATTTGATCCATGGCTTAACACCCGATTGGTCCATGATATCTATTTAAAGAGCATGCAGGGTCATTTTTCTGGTAACCGTTTATGAGATAAACATATGTAAACTTTCTTTTTATTTTAATAAATTTCCTGAAGTGGCCGCGTTGGCTTAGGCCGTGGACTATTTCCCTCTTCGAGGGTTTTAACCACATGACATACTGGTGTACTGATTTGTGATCTGTTTGTGAACGGTGACCTTTGGTGTTTGATCTAAGGAACTTACCCTGTAAATTCTTACATTTTGTAGATCTAGTCAAGGGATCTACAATTATTTTCTAATACAAGGTTATGGATTGATATTGATGAATGCTTCGACATGTATATATATGTATTGTAACATTGAAAGAAATATAATGAAAAACCAATTTGATAGTCCCGATTTTGGGATTCAGGGGAAAATATCTATGTATATTTGTTTTATGTTTTTAGTTCTTGCCATTGTTTATTTTTCTGTTTTAAGAATTCGTTTGCAGGTAATTTTTGTATAGGGTTAAAACCTACAACAATGCACATTCAACAAGATCTATACTGAATCCAACGATATAGTTCATTTTCTTTAGTGTATGAACACCAACATATATCGAAAAAATTAAAATAATAGTATTACAACATCCACGATACATGCATAAAAGTGGGGCCAACTCTGAGAGCTTCAAATATTAAGTGAAAGTTCCAAACTGCACAAATGATGCAACACTTGCCCCAATAGTGGAACATTAAGTCACTACTTGCTCCTCCAAAGAATGATCTTCTCTCCTATGCCAAGCTAGAGAATCCAAGGTGAAAAGTCCATTTGATTGAGGCATGGGGGTTTATTTATAACAAATGAGGTGGCTCTTCACCTCCCCATGTGACTCTTGAGCTTCCATGTGAATTTTCGAACTTCTAAGTGACATTTGTACTTCTACATGACTGTAGGAAGTCCTAGTGACTCTTCATGTTCCATGTGTGACCCTTGGGCTTCCACGCATTTTACATTTTTTCATTTTTTAAATTACATAATTACACTCCACAAATAATGTGGCAAAAATAAATGAGACCAAAGAACACTCTTGTGTTGACACTTTGAATGACCATAGTTTGTTGTCTATGACATGAGACTTGATGGCATTGTATTGATGTGAGGTATCCTTTCTCCATTGGTATGTATTCAACTCTTTATGGTTAATCTAGGATGTGCTTCATATTCATCCTCCAAAGGGTCTGGATGAGTGTTGGAGCCTTTTAAGTGAACATGAGTTTTCATCTCTTTGTCTTAATCCAAGATTCCTTTACTCCCGCATGATAACATCTTTGTGATTCATATCCACAAGTGTTCTTCCTGTAACCTCTTCTTGCTAACCTCCTTGAAAATCATCTTATCATGATAGGGTGATATCACATGTAAATAATGTTCATTCATGACAAGGCACCATCATCCCATAAGCACATATTCTATATGTGTTCACTCATGTAACATGCTAACTATGATGGGACATTGCGCAAGAACTTAGAGAAGGGGCCTAGGAATTGCATAGTTGAGAACTGCAAGGACCAATGGATGGCCATGTTGTCATCTGTAACTATGAAATGCACAATTAGGGAAGGATCATCAAGGTTTTGTGGAATGGGCAAGTCCAAGATACACGGGTGATGGGCTTGCTTAATGCGGATGCAATGCACAATGCTCAAGGAAGAGGAAGCAAGGATTGCACAGTTGAGCTCTTTAAGGACTGAGGGATGACCCTATTTTCCACTAGAACTGCGCAATGAGAAGTTGAGGAAAGGTAGAACAAGGCATTGCACAGTTGAGCAAGTGAAGGAGACAAGGGAGGCAAGGCTAGTTATTGTAACTGCGCAATGCACAATGATTGAGGAGAAGACTTTGGGATTGCACAATTGAGCATTGTAGTGACCTAGAGATGCACCTACTAATCACTATAATTGCGTAATGCGCAATTGGAGGCAAATATGATCAAATCGTTGAACAAAAGGAAGAGGCAAGCAACAAGAATTAGGTCACTGTGCTATGAGATTGGTCAATGCTCAGTTGAAGAGGTTGTCCTCAAAGATTGTGTAGAGGAAAAGTATAAGAAATAAGAGGCTCATGAATGAGACTTGGAGGTGCACAATGTGCTCATCACTTGTCCAGAGGCTGAATGTTTTCATGAGTTTTGCAAGATGTGAGGATAGAAAAGGACTCCAAAATCTACTAAGTGGGAGATCAATGGGACATGAAAGTAAGAGCATATAATAGGTCCCGAACATGATCACACACACATAAACACCCAAGCACATGACAAGAAGACACATAGTACCTAAAACCAACAAGCATACAATGAAAGGACAATAAAACGACGCTTCTCCAAGTGCGACACTTAAGATGTACCTTTACGACACAAGTATCACAATGCAACCAAAAGGTGTGCTATGACATAAAATGTGTCCAACACATGTTCTAATGATAAATATCATCAACTAGTGTGGAAGAGTGTGTTGTAGCTACCTTTAGGAGGTGTGCCATGGTGCTCTTAAGAGGTGTGAAAACAAGCGAAAGCAACAAATGGAAGAGTGAAAACGACACTTGCTAAAAGAAAACACAAGTGACACATGCAAGAATGAAAGTAGGCCAAAGCGACACTTGTAAAAGATAGAGAAAGAAAAAAAGACACATTTAAGAGAAAAAAAGAAGCAAAAGAGACACTTGCAAAAGTGAAATCGACAATTGAGAAACTCACTCAGAAGGTGGGGCATTTATGACCATGCCATCGGAGAGAATGATCCTCATACCCCAACAATGCATAAAGATCAAAAGCGAAATATGAATATAATCATGAGCTCTGGGTTGGAATCTTTATATAGGGAGAGAAGACATGCAATTAGGGTTAAGATTGATGAGTGCACTTAGTGCATGTCCGGAAACTAGGAGCCAAGAGTGAATTGATTGACTTGAAGAAATACACTCTCACTGTCAACCAAGAGTGTGCAATCACTATCTGCAAAGGATTCCCTTACACTTTCATTGTCCATAAGGATTGTACAGTCTCTGTCTCCAGGAACTGTGCAAGCACTGGCATCAAGGACTACGCAAGCACTATCCACAAGGATTGTGCAAGCACTTTCATCAAGGATTGCACAACCACCAGTTCTAGAGACTACACAATCACTGTCATTAGGCACTGTGCAACTACTGTCATCAATGACTGTGCAATGCTTGAATTTCGAGGATACACATCCACTATTAGGCTTGCTCAAAAGGAGTTTTCTATGCAAACATCACAAGATAAGCATGTACAAGCAGATCACTTCGATACTTATAATTCTTAAAGGAAGATTTGAACACTTGAACAATGTGACTAAGCATGACATAATGACTTGAAATGAAGGATGACATGGTCATAAGGAGGCTCCAAAATTTGGATGTAGGAAAAATTTTGGAGGGTGTTTTTCACAATGACAACACTTGGTGACACACTAGAAGAACTCCAACTTCTCTCTTTAGGTCTAATATTAAATACAAGGTCTAGCCTTCTAGAAGTATTGTCCCATCCTATTGATCACCCTAGCTTTGTTACTTAGCCCAGTTACAGATGTAGTCTCTTCTATTCCTCTTGTCGGCTTAACACACCCACAAGACTAATCAAACTCCAGTTGTTTCGATTAGGGAGTAGGAGATGTAAATTCCATGAGTTTAAGATGTTCAATGTCTTATTATCATCTTTGGTGCTGCCCCGCTGCTAGTAGGGTTGTTCAGTACCCCATCATAGTTACTTCAAGGAACCACAACCGTTGTTTAGTTTCCATCGAGCCTGTTTAGTGTACCTCGTCGAAGTTGCGTGCTTCACCTCTCTGCACAGGAAGTCTCTCTTCTTTCACCCTCCGTTTATTTTATTAATTTATGCTCATTGGAATTTCATGTGTTTATTTCGCCAGGGGCAGAAGAGGGATCCAGACTTATTTTACGGGCAAGAGAGGTTGTTCCTTGTTTTGAAAAAGCTCTTATATATATACCTTTGAAACCAGTATGCTCGCTTAAGTTTTTCATCCTTTCCCTTCTCTACTCAATTGAGTTGACACGTTAAAACCAATTAATACAAATGGTCAATTGAAAGAACATATATCCTATTATAGATACGAGCATCGTAGATCTGCTAAGGTTTTCGTGAAACATATTTCCCGTACGTGTGTCATTGACCTTAAATTATATTTAGGCCCAAACAAAGAAGTAGACCAAAGATAATCCAAGCGTTGCTAGTTGTCACAGTTTCCCTTTCGACTTTTTCCACATTACCATAGAGCCAAACAAAACAACTTTCATACATAGTTTTATTATTAAAAAAAAATGTGAGTAAAGACATGAAAGAAAACATGATACTACATAAAGACACAACGTAAGAAAGCGAAACAACATCTAAAACTAGTAAAGGGCATGCAAAGAAAAAAACTCAAATGAAAAGGGAACGCAGGAAAAAGTATTGTAATGCAATGCAATGCAAAAGTAACTAGGATGCAAATAAGCAAAAAAATAGAACTAAACCTAAATCCTAATTTATCTAAAGTAAAAGGTCAGGATTATGTGAAGTCAAAATTCCAATGTAGCCATTCAAGTTGTTCTTGACCTACAAGTAGAAATATATAAACGATTAGCAACAATATAAAACAATGTACATAAATAAAGATTTCAACATGAATTCTTTGCACATGAAATCGAAGGTCTTTCCTATTGGCATAAAGATGTTCCATAAAAACTAGCTTTAACCAATATGTAGCTTCACCTTGTTGATTAGAACAATAATCATACAAACCTTGAAGGTTGTTTATGAATATACATTCGTCAGTATTTTCAATCTCAACAAACATCAAGAAATATCGAAACTTATTATTAGCAACAAAACTTGCTTGATAAGACTCCTCTAGCCAATCCTAGATTTGGTCATAGTATTTGAAATGATTGATTTGGAAACCCTTTAATTCTTGGAAAGATGAACTTTCAATCATCACACTCGAATTACAAAGAGAATCTTGCGAGGGAAATTTAATTTGATCTTGTTCATAAACTTTGTCAAGATCGTGAGGACCTGACATAACCATCATCAGATGTACTAGTGGAAAAATGATTAATCAAGTGACAATTGTTAGAACCAATGTTATGATTAGATTGATGAATTAACATATAAGATTCTCCATTCTCCAATGGTTCCCTTTGTACTGGATTAAATACTAAATCAATAATATGAGAGCTTTGAATATTAAAAACGATCGTTGGCAACTTAAATCCGAGAAACCAATTAGGATACCATGCTAACAAAAGATTAGAAACATATATTAAAATCAAATCCAATATCCATATCAACATGAGGAATTTGATCCATTGAATGATTCAAGCATTGAATGATACTCAAAAGGACCGATTGTGCCAGAAAAAATAATTAACTTCATAAGATACACTAGAGACATAAGCAATTGATTATTCATGAAAGAATTGGATAGGAAGGAATCTTTCGGTCGATGATAATCTCTACCGCGATAATCAAGATAGGCTTCAAAGTTGTGTGCTTTCGTAAATGATATGCACTTCAACCCTAGATTTAATACAAGAGATTTGCATGAAGAATTAACCAAACAAGAATTTTCTATTTGATCAGAGACTATATCTTGAGGATTAAGAGAATTAACTTGAAAACACTGGAAATCCTTCAAGAGTAAGCTTACATCTAGTGAGAAAACTTTGAGACGAGAATTATGCAAGAATATTCTAATCTAACCTAGTTCAGAGATCCCATCAGGATTATGAGAACCTGACATAGCCATCGACCATAGTTTAAGTGCCTCGACTTTCTGACAAGTCCCTGAACTTTCAAATATTGGAAGATTAAATTTTGAAGGCACGGTCAGGTCAACTTTTGTATAAAGACAACTATAATCAATTATTTTAGCAAGATCATTGTGAGTCAGATGGAAGCTATTAGAATCAATTGTTTCATCGATTGTACCAACATCACCAAATAGATTACCCAAACTGTAAGAAAAATGTTCAATGATTACCACATCATCTTCTTCATCACGGGAAACCTTACGACCTTCATCTAATTCATCAGAATGAAAATTGGAAGAACATGATTTATCAGTTGATGCATTATACATGTCTCTACATAAGGGTTGGCGAGATGAGGAAGAAATTCCTATGATAAACTATTCTATGATCAGATCATATTTCAGATTAAAGGTTTACAAATCCAATTCTTCTTGCGAAAACAAGAGATCATGCAATGCAATTGGGTTTTCATCACCATATATAGTAAAGGAGTCATCGGTGTCAGGGTGATGGTTGTCCAAGGCTTTATTTTGGTCAAGAGCTTTGGTTTCGTTCGAATGATTACCACGAGTGAAAGATTCTTGATCAACCAAGAATGTAGAAACATCTTCACATAGGGGACTTTGAAAGAGGGAAGAAAGATGGAAAGTGTCTTCACTATTTTTCTCCTCTACGTATTGAATGTGACCACCTTGTACTTGATTACCATTTGGACCAACAAATTGAGAATAAAAAATATTCAGAGAAATTACTGGTAAAGTGGATTGACTAAGTGAATCAAGAAAATCCACTAATGATTCACCGAGTTTCATTCTAAGTTGATTAATCCTTTTATTCACTGTTAATCAAGGTTGTCATTGATGTCAATGTGGCATTGACCGAGATGTTAATATTCTTGAGATGCTTGGTTCCGAATGATGTGCTTACTCTTGAATCTTGATGAAGAAGCCTACAACCAGCGTGATGTCAAGATGGCGAATATTCTTAAGGTGCCAAGTGTCAGTCATGTAACTTGGTAACCTAGAAGACTATACTTAATGATGTTGTACACGATGACATGGTTGAAGTCTATATGTTGACATGGAGGACCATTTGATGACATTGACAATGATTGGTGACATGACATGAAGTGACTTGGAGATCCACTTAATTGGCATTCATGGAAATATCATTGATGGAGGTATATATACTTGATGAAGCTATCCATATACACTTGAGGAGTTCATTGTTCAGCCTACTGTTCATCCCTTCATGCACAAGAAATACAAGGACAATCACCAAGAAAATACTTAAGAATATCTCTCTAAATAAAGGCTCACTGTCCATCATTTTTATGCACAAGAATACAAGGACAGTTAGCAAGAAAAATGATTTTTTTGGGGACCTTAAAGGAAGGATATCAACATGAGCCCTTGTCCATCTTAAAGAGGACTCCTTCCTCTTTCCAACGAGCCCTCATATGCCCCAAAAATCCCTGTGGTTAGAAAGATATTGATTTTTGAAGTTGTGTAATATTTTTTTTGAGCCGACCTGTCCTAACCTCTCAAGTCGGCCTACATAACAGTGACGTGTCTCTTCGTTTGTCATCACAATAAAGACTATATATACATAGTCTGAAATTCATTTCTTGGAATCAATTTGGCCATACATCCACAAAAAAGTGCAGATTAAGTTCACATCTCATGAACCTAAAGAATAACGAGGAGAACAACAATTCTATTTGGGCTTGAAGTTATTTAAACCATAAAATCCTGTGAAAATTTTTGGACTTATCACAATGGATTCATTACAGTGCTGTGACCTCTTGTGGCTCAAACTTATAGAAGTCCAACCTGTGTAGAGAAGCTCGGATAAGCAAGCACGAAATTTATAGAAAAGTTGTTTCTGTACCCTTCATACCTTGACACTGTTGGGTGCCCAGAAAAGTTCGAACCTAACCACAAAAGATCGTAGGACTGTTTCTGGGTTCCTATCTTTTGAGTAGACTGCACTGAGAAATCAAAAGTGGCTGAAGCTTGTATTTATGTGCCTCGAACTTGTGGTTATCTACCTGTGATACTATTTATTCGGACCTATATCTTATTGCAGTATCTCAGTCATTGAAAGGCATATATGCCTCAGATAGATCTAAATCAAACTTATAACTCGGTGGATGATGACAGCATCGAAGATCGATTGTGAGGGACAGCCCTGTTGAGAGCTTGGTGTAGATCTTGGAATGGTATTTGAAGACTCAGTTTTTGAAGAAACTATACTTGTTGGAGTGTTGAACCATTTGAAGAAAATTGAAGCTTTAGACAGTGAAGAACTCTCTCTTGGATAATGGGATTGATAAAGTGAAGCCCAGTAATAAAGACAACATAGTAAAGCAAAGTGATCTTGAAATTGAAGTCAACACAGTACAACAGAGTGATTGACCAAGTAAAGTCAAAATCAAGAAGTCTTGAGTTGATTTAACAATGAAGAATTTGGTCAAGGACATACAAGTAAGTACATCACTCATCATAGTATAGTGAAGGTTTTTGGAGTCTTTGATTAAATTGTTTATGAAGTGATCTTGAAGAAGATCCCAGATTGGAGCCTTCTTGTCAAGTAGCCTTGGCTGACCTTGGAGATAATATTGAAGACATTCTTAAATACATGCTTTGAAGACCTTGTAGAGATAATGTTGAAGATCATGATGCATTAGCCATCATGAGGTAACTTGGAGGATTTGATTGGGTATGATGAAGAGCAGCGGTGACACCTTCTATGAAGAAAAAGTTGTCATTGATGACGTGATGTGTAGATTACAGTGAAGAGTAAACAGAAGATTGTCAGGGCTCGTTGAAGAAGACATTTGGAGCCGTAAGTATAACCAAATATATCTTGACGAAATGAAGCAGGAGGTTGGAGCCTCATAAAGACAAGGTTGGTGCCTTGGAAGATAGGGTTGGAGCCCTAGAGGATAGGAGTCCTCAAGAGACCAGGTTGGAGCCTGTACCAGATATCGGGTTGGAGCCCTTGAGGTTGGTGCCTCAAATTGACAAGGTTAGAGCCTTGGAAGTCCAAGTCGGTGCTTGGAAAATATAGGTTAGAGCCTAGGAGATTGAAGATTGGTGTCATCATCTAGGGTTGGAGTCCTACATATATTGTACTTGATTTATTGTAAAGAAGAAATTAATAGAAACATTTATTCTTACTGTTCATTTTGTGTTCTAAATATAAGTGATCTAACTGGTAAAAATAACAATTGAAAAGAAATACTGATTCACCCCCCTCTCAGTATTTCCAACAATTGGTATCAGAGCCAGTACCTTCACTCAAAGCCTAACAGCTTGAAGGTTGATCATTAGAACACAAATGGAAAATCCAAGGAAGAAAGTCTCCAATCCTTCTAAAGATGTGTCTTCCTCAAACATTGAAATTGAAGTAAATCAATTTGCGAAGGCTCCATTGTTCAATGGAAATTTTGATATATGGGTGGCAAGAATGAGGAATTTCTTGAAGACTCAAGGCATTGAAGTCCGGAAATCGGTGATTACTGATAGCATGATGGAAGGAGAATCCAATGAGTATAATACAAGAGAAATGAAAGCAATCTTGAATGGGCTACCTGATTCTATGAAGGCCAATTTGCAAAAATGTTCATCAGCAAAAGGCATATGGGACAAACTTCATGATCTTCACTCAAAAGGAGCATTGACAATGATCTCTAGTCAAGAAGATGATGAAAAACAAGAAAGAAGTCCAGAATCCATCAACAAAGCTGGAGATAAGAGAGATGACAACAAGGCTAAAGAATACCTAGAAGATGAAGACAACAAAGAAGACTTTGAAGAAGATCTCCTAAATAAACTTATGGTTTCCATGGAAGAGATTAACAATTTGAAAAAGGAAAATGAGGAGCTCGCCAAACTTAAAGAGGAATTTCATCTAAACAAAAGAAAGCATCATGAAGAAGTCATATCTATGACAAATCAATTGGATAAGGCAAAGAAAAGGGAAGAAACTTTGTCAAGCCACCTTGAACAAAGACTTAAGAGATTGAACAATCTTGAAGCAGAGACTAGTCAATACAAGGAAGAGGTATCCTCTCTTAGATCTCAACTAGAAGAAGCAAGGAAACAAGCGCAAGGAGCCGAGAAGGTGATGGAAACTTTGGCATTCATAGAAGGACAAGTTAATGAAGCAGAAAAGGAGAGAAACACCATGATATGCCAACTAGAAGAAAATGATGAAGAAATCTTGAAACTAAAATCAGATATCAATCTTCTCAAGGCCGAAACATGTGAAGCTAAAAGAATAAAAGAAGAAATGGAGAGCAGTCTAGCAAAGGAGAATGAAGAAATCTTCATAATGAAATCAAATATCATCTCCCTTAAAATCGAAGCACATAAAGTAACAAGGATGATGGAAGAAATGAAGAAGCAACTATTTATGAAAGATGAATATTGTGAAAAGTTGAAAGGAGAAATTGTCTTTCTTAAAAAGGAAGTTGACTTGCTGAATAAGAACTTGAAAAGCTCTCAAACCCTAGATGACATCCTAAGTCATCAAAGGTCTCCCCTTGATAAATCAGGTCTTGGCTATGCAAGTGAATCCTCAAGCAAGAATGATAATGCTTCAAACAACAAAAATGTGAGGAACCTAGAAATAAATGTTGATGCTCCCAGTTCCAGCAAGGGTAAGGAGAAGAATCAAGACAACAACGGAAGAAATTCTATTCCAAGGAGACTTGCAGATGGTGTCAAGAATACAAAAGGCAATGAATATCATCAAAGAATCCCAAGGCAAAAAGACTTCAGAAGTACATCAAGGAAAACTCCATCTCCGAGGTACCAAAGTATATTTCTTGGTTATTGCTATTCTTGTACAAACTTTGGGCACATGGCAAAACACTGTAGGGCATATCACAAAGACAAATATAATGGTCCCCGTCAATCTCCTCGAAGCAATTTTGCAAGAAGAAGCCATGATTTATTATTCATGAACAAAATAGAGTGCTTCAATTGCCATAACATTGGACATATGGCACGCGATTGTAACTTGACTTGGGCCCCTGCACAAGCTAGAACCATGCCAGAGAAGAAAGCTATACAAATATGGAGAAGGAAGAAGATTGGATCCGAAAGTCTCTTGAACACTCCAGCGAACAACACATGATGTTGACTAGATGAAGTCATCCTTGATATTCCAAGAATTTGATGATGAAACCCTGCCAAAAAGATACAATGCATACAGTTAGGGAGAAGTTTGCGATTCTTAAGTATTCTTGCAGAAAGTGATCCGTGAGTGGGCCCTATGAAATCCTTGATGAGATACACATGGACAATCTTGATAAATCATCTCTCGAAAGTAACTCCATTGAAGAAAAACATGATATTATGATGATGCCTTCTACTTGATCACACAAGGTGAGAAATCCTTCATGAGCTAAAGGAATTTGTGCAGAAAGGGGGAGATGGTACATCACACGAAGAAATACAAACACATCTATCATGGAACATATTGCCAGAAGAAAGAGCACCATAGCAGGGGGAGTAACATACCTATGAAGGACTACAAATCATGAAGAAAAGAAGCAGCTTGACAAGGGGAGTATTTGGGCACCCCGTTTGCCATTGATGTCAAAGGGGGAGAGAAATTAGAAGGGCAATAATATTGCCATCAATGATAAAGGGGGAGATTGTTAATCAAGGTTGTCATTGATGTCAATGTGGCATTGACCGAGATGTCAATATTCTTGAGATGCCTGGTTCCGAATGATGTGCTTACTCTTGAATCTTGATGAAGAAGCCTATAACCAACATGATGTCAAGATGGCGAATATTCTTAAGGTGCCAAGTGTCAGTCATGTAACTTGGTAACCTAGAAGACTATACTTAATGATGTTGTACGCGATGACATGGTTGAAGTCTATATGTTGACATGGAGGACCATTTGATGACACGGACAATGATTGGTGACATGACATGAAGTGACTTGGAGATCCACTCAATTGGCATTCATGGAAATATCATTGATGGAGGTATATATACTTGATGAAGCTATCCATATACACTTGAGGAGCTCATTGTTCAGCCTACTTTTCATCCCTTCATGCACAAGAAATACAAGGATAGTCACCAAGAAAATACTTAAGAATATCTCTCTAAATAAAGGCTCACTGTCCATCATTTTTATGCACAGGAATACAAGGATAGTCAGCAAGAAAAATGATTTTTTTGGGGACCTTAAAGGAAGGATATCAACATGAGCCCTTGTCCATCTTAAAGAGGACTCCTTCCTCTTTCCAACAAGCCCTCATATGCCCCAAAACTCCCCGTGGTTAGAAAGATATTGATTTTTGAAGTTGTGCAATATTTTTTTTTTTTTTGAGCCGCCTGTCCTAACCTCTCAAGTCGGCCTACATAATAGTGACGTGTCTCTTCGTTTGTCATCACAATAAAGACTATATATACACAGTTCGAAATTCATTTCTGGAATCAGTTTGGTCATACATCCACATAAAAGTGTAGATTAAGTTCCCATCTCGTGAACCTAAAGAATAACGAGGAGAACAACAATTTTGTTTGGGCTTGAAGTTAATTAAACCATAAAATCCTGTGAAAATTTTCGGACTTATCACAGTGGATTCATTATAGTGCTGTGACCTCTTGTGGCTCGGACTTATAGAACTCCAACCTGTGTAGAGAAGCTCGGATAAGCAAGCACAAAATTTGTAGAAAAGTTGTTTCTGTACCCTTCATACCTTGAAGCTATTGGGTGCCCAAAAAAGTTCGAACCTAGCCACAGAAGCTCGCAGGACTGTTTCTGGGTTCGTATCTTTTGAGTAGACTTCACTGAGAATTCGAAAGTGGCTGAAGCTTGTATTTATGTGCCTCGAACTTGTGGTTATCTACCTGTGATACTATTTCTTCGGACCTATATCTTATTGCTGTAGCATCTCAGTCATTGAAAGGCATATATGCCTCAGAAAGATCTAAATCAACCTTATAACTCGGTGGATGATAACAACATCGAAGATTCACTGTGACGGACAGACCTGTTGAGAGCTTGGTGTAGATCTTTGAATGGTATTTGAAGACTCAGTTTTTGAAGAAACTATACTTGTTGGAGTGTTGAACCATTTGAAGAAAATTGAAGCTTTAGACAATGAAGAACTCTCTCTTGGACAGTGGGATTGATAAAGTGAAGCCCAGTAATAAAGACAACACAGTAAAGCAAAGTGATCTTGAAATTGAAGTCAACACAATACAACAGAGTGATTGACCAAGTAAAGTCAAAATCAAGAAGTCTTGGAGTTGATTGAACAATGACGAATTTGGTCAAGGACATACAAGTAAGTACATCACTCATCATAGTGTAGTGAAGGTTTTTGGAGTCTTTGATTAAATTTTTTATGAAGTGATCATGAAGAAGATCCCAGATTGGAGCCTTCTTGTCAAGTAGCCTTGGCTGACCTTGGAGATACTATTGAAGACATTCTTAAATACATGCTTTGAAGACCTTGTAGAGATAATGTTGAAGATCATGATGCATTAGCCATCATGAGGTAACTTGGAGGATTTGATTGGGTACGATGAAGAGCAGCGGTGACACCTTCTACGAAGAAAAGGTTGTCATTGATGATGTGATGTGTAGATTATAGTGAAGAGTAAGCTGAAGATTGTCAAGGCTCGTTGAAGAAGACATTGTGAGCCGTAAGTATAACCAAATATATCTTGACGAAATGAAGCAAGAGGTTGGAGCCTCATAAAGACAAGGTTGGTGCCTTGGAAGATAGGGTTGGAGCCCTAGAGGATAGGAGTCCTCAAGAGACCAGGTTGGAGCCTGTACTAGATATAGGGTTGGAGCCCTTGAGGTTGGTGCCTCAGAATTGACAAGGTTGGAGCCTTGGAAGTCCAAGTCAGTGCTTGGCAAATACAGGTTGGAGCCTGGGAGATTGAAGATTGGTGTCATCATCTAGGGTTGGAGTCCTACATATATTGTACTTGATTTATTGTAAATAAGAAATTAATAGAAGCATTTATTCTTACTGTTCATTTTGTGTTCTAAATATAAGTGATATAACTGGTAAAAATAACAATTGAAAAGAAACACTGATTCACCCCCCTCTCAGTATTTCCAACATATACATCTTTATAATCGTACCTGTCAAAAGCTTCACGAAGCTCCTTAACAAGTTGCTCAAATGAACGAAAAAAAGAAACGATATGACACCAACGCTTGACACGACCTTCGAGTGTGTGGGTGAACAATTTATCCTGGACATCATTACAATCTATTCCATTAGGAAGGAAAAATTGAATGAATAAAGCATATGCCCAAACACGATTGTTGGAACCTTTCCATCAAACTTGAGATGTGACAAGTTATGAATGATTTCCGTGGGGATTGTAAGATTTGCTCTGTTTGAAAAACATCTCGAGATTATGATTTGGGAAGAAGCCATTCGAGGTAAGATATTCAAAACAGACTAAACAAACTCAACATGTCATTTGGCCCTCCTTAGCATTAAATCTGTTGACGGTGCTAGAGGCCGCCAACAGTAAGGTGTCTCCCTGGTATAAAGTCCCAACTAGACCTCACACTGTTTCGAGTAGAATCCCCATGTAGATAATAGGCCCAACTGTCATAACTTAAAGATTTTCCTTGGCTGCAATAAACAATATAAGAGTGTATGCAAACAACCTTTGAAATAAACAAGTTAACACTGTGAAGCATACAATTGCAATGTATATAAGGTACTTTCACAGATGGGAGAGAGAAAGTGAGCCTTTAAAAGAAAAGTACTAGTACTATCCTAATAAAGACACACGGGAACATAGCATTATCGTTAATTAATTTTCAACATAGTTCACAAGATAGCAACGAAAAAAAAAAAACAAGTAACAATGCACATTCAACAAGATATATACCAAAGCCAATTGTTGAGGAGGTAAATCCCCTCTGCGGACAGAGGCGATCCCTACTAGCCCAGCAGGGGTCTAGCAACAATCAAACAATGTTACGACGCAGGTTCCTAGTTACGAATGAAAGGACTAGAGATAGAAGCCTACCTGGATTCCAATGCTATGATCTAAAGAAGAAGCGTCCTCGTTCCTCAGCCTCGGCAGATCACGATCCCTTCACGATCCCCGCGGATGAACACCTGCACATGGAAGAAACAAACAGATACAAGCATAAAATCTAGCATACGTAGCTAAACATCAGTCAGAAAGGATGTTACTCATGTTAACATGATGGAAAACAGAGTGGAACCATAATCGTAATCATCTATTAAATAACAAACGAAGAGAGATTACAACCAAGTTCTGACGTCGCGGTCTCCTTCGGATGGGTCTCCAGTCATCCACGTCTCGCAAAGCTTGCCAAGGAAAGGGAAAACCTCTCCGGAGTCTCTCGACGATGGTCTCCTTACTTGAGTCGGCCTTAAGGGAAAGAGAGGGCTCTTTACAGCACAAAGGCTCTTGGGAATATGGAGATTCAAAGCTTAGGCACTTCAAGACTCTCAGCCTTTCAGCCTTTCAGCCCCTTCATCAATGGATGAAGGCTATATTTATAGAGGAGAGGAGGAGGTTGGGATCCCTACAATAGTGGAAGGGAGGCCTTATCCTTTGGGAGGTTCCCCATATGGTGGAAACAAGAGGCCAAAGGAGGAAGGCCGTGGTTATTCAGTCGAAACCACTCCCGATGACTCATCCACGAAGTTGTTGTAATCGAAACTTCGCCTCCTTTATTAAAAAATTTTCCATAAACAGAGTGGCACGGGTGCAACACTGGGACAGAGCACCAATTGGTGCAGGATTAGTGTTAATTTTCCCCCATTGGCGCGAGTACATAACGGGCTACCAACGCCAAGGCAAAAACAGGTGTTTTTAGGGGTCTGCTCAGGAAATAATTAACAGAAGGAATGTTGTCCTCATGGAAAGGGATGCAATGATGGTATTTGCAAGGCATGACACTGCTTATTGGTCACAGAAATGAACCTGCAATGGGCGAGACGGGGATTGCAGGGATGGTGACAAATTACTGTGTAACAGATGCCCCCCACGAACAAGGGTAACCCTACCACCTACAGGAAATGGCGCGACTGTCTGGCTGTGATCCGCGCCAGACAGGGGATGGCGCGAGTGATAAACTGGCAACCTGAGCCAATTGGCGCGACTGTCAGGCTAAAAACTGCGCCAATAAAGACAACCATTAAAAGGTGAAAATTCGGAAAAGTAGAGGTCAGATATGATCCTCTGGGGTTGAACCAAAAGCCAAAACACAAGAAGAGCCAGCCCAAAAGGCCAACCAAGCAAGGAAAACCATAAAACAATCAAAACGATACAATCTAAACGAGACAGTGAAATCTGGACGATCCCCAGCGGAGTCGCCAAATTGTTGAGGAGGTAAATCCCCTCTGCGGACAGAGGCGATCCCTACTAGCCCAGCAGGGGTCTAGCAACAATCAAACAATGTTACGACGCAGGTTCCTAGTTACGAATGAAAGGACTAGAGATAGAAGCCTACCTGGATTCCAATGCTATGATCTTAAAGAAGAAGCGTCCCCGTTCCTCAGCCTTGGCAGATCACAATCCCTCCACGATCTCCGCGGATGAACACCTGCACATGGAAGAAACGAACAGATACAAGCATAAAATCCGGCATACGTAACTAAACATCAGTCAGAAAGGATGTTACTCACATTAACATGATGGAAAACAGATTGGAACCATAATCATAATCATCTATTAAATAACAAACGAAGAGAGATTACAACCAAGTTTTGACGTCGTGGTCTCCTTCGGACGGGTCTCCAGTCGTCCACGTCTCGCAAAGCTCGCAAAGGAAAGGGAAAACCTCTCCGGAGTCTCTCGACGATGGTCTCCTTACTTGAGTCGGCCTTAAGGGAAAGAGAGGGCTCTTTACAGCACAAAGGCTCTTGGGAATATGGAGATTCGTGCTTAGGCACTTCAAGACTATCAAATTTTTCAAATTTTCCATCAATGGATGATGGCTATATTTATAGCAGGAGAGGAGGAGGTTGGGATCCCTACAATAGTGGAAGGGAGGCCTTATCCTTTGGGAGGTTCCCATAAGGTGGAAACAAGAGGCCAAAGGAGGAAGGCCGTGGTTATTCGTGCGAAACTAATTACGACTCATCCATGAAGTTGTTGTAATCGAAATCTCGCCTCTTTTAAAAAAAAACTTTCCATAAATGAAGGGGAAAGGGTGCAACATCAGACAGCGCCAATCAAGGCCGTTCCGTTGTTAATTCTCTCATCAAGCGAGGCTAATACCAACTACCAAATAAGCCAAGGCAAAAACAGGTGTTTTTAGGGGTCTGCTCAGGAAATGATCCACAGGAGAAATGTTGTCCTCATGGAAAGGGATGCAATGATGGTATTTGCAAGGCATGACACTGCTTATTGGTCACAGAAATGAACCTGCAATGGGCGAGACGGGGATTGCAGGGATGGTGACAAATTACTGTGTAACACCAATGAAATAGTTCGTTTTCTTCAATATGTATGAACACAAACATATACTGCAAACATTAAAAGAATAGTTTCACAACATCCACGATACATGCATGAAAGTGCATCGACTTAAAGAGCTTCAAATATTAAGTGAAAATTTCAAGATACACGATTATAATGATGCAACACTAGCCCTAATAGTGGAACATTAAGTCACTATGCCAAGCTAGAAAAGCCAAGGTGAGAAGTCCATTTGTTTGAGGCATGAGGGTTTATTTATAACAAATGAGATGACTCTTGACCTCCCTCATGACTCTTGAGCTTCCATATGACCTTTAGAACTTCTAAGTGACCTTTGAACTACATGACTCTAGGAATTTCTAGTGACTCTTCATGTTCCATGTGTGACCCTTGGACTTCCACACATTTTACATTTTCTCATTTTTGAAATATTACATAATTACATTCCAAAAATACATGGGACCAAACAACACTCTTGTGTTCACACTTTGAATGACCATAGTTTGTTGACTGTGACATGAGACTTGATGGCAATGTATTAATGTGAGGTTCCTTTCTTCACTACTATGTCTTCAACTCTTGATGGTTGATCTAGGATATGATTCATCTTCACCCTCCAAAGGGTATGGACGAGTCTTCGAACCTTCTACGTGAAAATGAGTTTCCATCTCTTTGTCTTAGTCCAAGATTCATTTACTCCTGCACGATAGCATCTTTGTAATTCATATCCACAAGTGTCCTTCCTGTAACCTCTTCTTGCTAACCTCCTTGAGCATCATCTTGCCATGATAGAATGATAACACTTTCAAATAAAGTTCACTCATGACAAGACAACATTAGTACCATAATCACATTCTATCTAAGTTCGCTCATGTAACTTGTTGACTGTGATGGGACATTGCGCAAGGACTGAGAGAAGGGGCCTAAGAATTGCGTAGTTGAGCACTACAGGGACCAAAGGATGACCATGTTGTCCTCTGGAACTACACAATGCGCAATTAAGGAAGGCTCATCGAGGTTTTGCACAGTGGGCAAGTCCAGGAGATAAGGGTGATATGGTTGCTCATTGAGGATGTTTGATGCTCAAGGACGAGGAAGCATGGATTACACAGTTGAGCTTTGTAAGGATTGAGGGATGATCCTATTGTCCACTAGAACTATGCAATGCGTAGTTGAGGCAAGGTAGGACAAGGCATTGTGCAATTGAGCAAGTGAACGAGATAAGGGAGACAAGGCTAGGCACTAACTACACAATTCACAGAGATTGAGGAGAAGACTCTGGGATTGTGCAGTTGAGCTCTCTAGAGACCTAGAGATGGACCTATTGCTCACTAGAATTGTGGAATACACAATTGGAGGCAAATCTGATTAAAGCATTGCGCAGAAAGTAGAGGCAAGCAACAAGAATTAGGTCATTGTGCTCTAAGGTTGCTCGATGCTCAGTTAAAGAGGTTGTCCTCTAGGACTGCACAAAGGAAAAGTATAAGCAACAAGAGGCTCATGACTGAGGCTTAGAGGTGCACAATGTGCTCATCACTTGTCCGGAGATTGAATGTGTTCGTGAGTTCTGCAAGATGCGAGGACAAAATTGACTAAGTGTGAGATCAATGGGACATAAAGTAAGAGCATATAACATGTCCCAAACATGATCACTTACATATATACACCCAAGCACATGACAAGAAGACACAATACCTAAAACTAACAAGCATACAGTGAAACGATAGTAAAACAACACTTATATCCAAGTGTGACACTTAAGATGTACCTTTACGACACAAGTGTCACAATGCAACCAAAAGGTGCACTATGCCATAAAATGTATCCAATGCATGTTCTAATGATAAATATCATTAACTAGTGCAAGGGTGTGTGTTGGAGCTGCCTCTAGGAGGTGTGCCATGATGATCTTAAGATGTGTAAAAACAAGCAAAAGAAACACAAGGAAGAGTAAGAACGACACTCGTAAACACAAAGAAAACACAAGCGACACAATGAAGAATGAAAATAAGCAAAAATGACACTTGTAAAAGATAGAGCAAGCAAAAAAACACATGTAAGAGCAAAAGAAAGTAAAAGCAACACTTGTAAAAGCGAAAGCAACAGTTGAGAAACTCACCCAGAAGGTGGGGCATTTACAACCATGAGTGAGAGAATGCTCCTTCTACCCCCACAATGCACAAAGATCAAAAACGAAAGATGTATATAAGGATGAGTTATGGGTTGGACTCTTTATATAGGGATAGTAAAAACATATAATTAGGGTTAAGATTGATGAGTGCACTTAGTGCATGTTGGGAAACTAAGAGCCAAGAGTGAATTGACTGACTTGAAGAAGTACACGCTCATTGTCAACCAAGAGTGTGCAATCGCTATTTGCAGAGGATGCACTTACACTGTTACTGTCCATAAGGATTGCACAAGCACTGTCATCAAGGATTATGTAGTCAGTAGTTCTAGAGACTACGCAATTATTGTCATTAGGCACTACACAACTACTACCATAAAGGATTGTGCAATGCTTGACTTGTGAGCATACACTGATTGTTAGGCTTGCTCAGAAGGAGTTTGCTATACAAACATCACAAGATAATCATGTAAAAGCAATTCGCTTCAACACTTAAAATTCTTAAAAAAAGACACACACTTGAACATGACTAAGCACGGCATTAATGGTTTGAAACAAAGGATTACATGGTCTTAAGGAGGCCCCAAAATTTGGATGTCGACAAATTTTTGGAGAGTGTTTGTTGCAACAACAAAAAAGCCATATGGCAATTTAGGCTATGATGCTTGGTAAACGCAATTTGTGATTTCTCAAACTACAATACAAAGGTTGTAAGATACTAAATGCAACATGAGGAAAATCAAAACTATGTTACACTATGGATAATTGTTAAAAATGTTGTATGTTGAAATTGAATAATTTGAAAACCAAAAATTCAACATGAAAAGTAGAATGCTGATCATAATTGCACTCAAGCCCCAATCAACCTCACCATCAAATAAGTGTTTTCCATCCATAATTATTCTCTTAAGCGTTTAATGTTTACAATAGACTTCATTTCTTAGACTATAGCAAATAGACTATCTATAATCTTAGAATCTCACAAGTTATTGTGATATAAGATTGAATATAAATAGGCTATCTATAATCTTAGAATCTCATAAGTTATTGTGATACACGATTGAATATTGTAATACTTTTTTATTATTTTCACCAATAAAATATAAGATTGATTACTTCTTGAAATTCTATTTACCTTACTTTGAATGCTTTGATCTATTTGCATTGACATATAAGATTGATTATTTCTTGTCATTCCATTTAGCTCATTTTGAATGCTTTGATCTATTAATCAAGTATGTTTTCGCCTTAATTCATATCATATCAAAGCTTTTCCAAAATAATTTGGTTGTTCCTCAATTTTACATCATATCATATCAAAGCTTTTCCAAAATAATTTGGTTGTTCCTCAATTTTACATCATATCATATCAAAGCTTTTCCAAAATAATTTGGTTGTTCCTCAATTTTACATCTAATGCTTTCACTTTTGCATAATAGTTTATTGAATGTACAGAATATGGCTCAATCCATATATTACAACGAAGAACTACTTCAAGAATATTTGGTTGTCACTTAAGTCTACAACATCCCATCACTTAATCTCCACAAATGAGTGCCAGAAATCACATAAGCCAAACCTCTAACTGAGAAAGTTACAATAAATTCTCAAAACTATACTTAAAAAGTTCATTAGCAAAATTATATTATAAAAAATAAAGTTGGCTTGAACTTAAAATTTGCACAATAAACAAAATAAAGTATAATTCATGAAACACCTTACAATTAGCACCCATTTCATAGGGTGGAGGAAGTAAGAATCCCTTATCAATTTGACGGATAAAATATAGGCACACAAGATTCAACTCATTACTATTCAGAAAAAATAAATCTTTTATATCTATTGGATATATATCACACATAGGCACACAAGGTTCAACTTGTTTTTATTGCCAAATAAATCTATTATATCCATTTGATATAAATCTAGGCACACAAGATTCAACTCATTACTATTCAGAAAAAGGTAAACCTTTTATATCTATTTGATATATATCACACATAGCCACACAGGGTTCAACTTGTTTTTATTGCCAAATAAATCTATTATATCCATTCGATATAAATCTATCATGAGTACATATTATTGAACTTAATTTATAGAGAAAGAAGAATCGATTATGTGATTATGAAATAACATCATCCATGAGTTGCCAATATTTGCTATATAAAAGAAACTATAATTTATCTGATTGCACTGAGAAAAGCGATGTGCTATTATATCAAAGGGTGGAAGAGATTTCCTTCTGAAGAGGTAATTTTCATAAAATAAATTGAAAAAAAAAATGACACGGTCAAAACAAAAAGGGACTTGACACAGTATAAACAAACTAAATAGACTATCGCAAATCTATCTTAACCCTAATGCCAAGTGGGTTGCAACTAAAGCTCTTTTTGATCCCTCCTAGTACTTCATAGATCCGGGATTAAAATGGATCTATACTAGTTATTGGAGAACAACATCCAAAATGCAAATTTGTTGCACAACTTTCATGAAGAATTGAAGTAATTGAATTCACACCTGTTTTGAAAAGTGTGTTCCTCTAGAGAGTTCATGTCTGATAACAAATATAAGGGCTTAAATATAGGTATCAATACATAAGAATTAGTTTATGTGTGCCACATTGCTAATTTTGTATCCTTCACGCTATAGTTTGCTATGTTTTCCAACAGTTGCAAAATAAGAGAATTTACAGACTCGATTTGCATTGCCATTTGGAAAATCTGTCAGCGAGGATGGCCATTTATTATGACTTGAGAGTAAATTTAATGTCTATGAATGAAGCAGTGATGTTATTTTCTCCTATGGATCAAATGGATTATATTATTTTATGCTACCTGAAAATCTATAGACAGTTTGCACTATGAAGCACATATTTCCTGCCTTAAAGTGACAGGATTGTTGCAATATTACAAATTCTAGAACTGCAACAGTAAAGACAACAACGGAATCTGTCTTAAATTCTAATGATTGTTGATCTTACATAACACAAAAGAAGAAACTAAGCAAATTGAATTAGACTATGGTCTCGTTGAATTGTTGGGCATGTGGAAGCAAGGAGTAGGTGATAATTCTGCATTACACTTCCAGACAAAGTTCTGTTAACACTGGAGCAGCACGTCTCCTTGTTCTTTGGGTGACTTTCCATTTCTCGACCAACACCTTCCTTATATTTATACAACTAGAAACTACAGTAGCAACCCCAGCAGCAGTTATTGATGGGCAGTACACCATATGACATGATTCAAGTTTTGTGCAGTGTTTTACCAAATAGCCCAGACCGATATCAGTGATTTTCCGACAATGAGATAGCACAATGTCTTTTAGATATGGGCATCCTTCACCCAATGCAGCCAGTCCCATGTCACCAACATTCTGCGAGCAGCAAAATAGACAACCGTTAATGAGATAGAAACAGTGAAAACCAACATTTTCATGACCGAAATGAAAGTAGATGAAAAATTATTGTTACGAGTTATTTCATTGCCTATGAAATGCAACAGATGTGGCATGGGCTGGCAATACTAATGGTCTATTATGGGAGAATTGTCAAATCCCATCATTAACAATTAAGTATAATGGGTGCTTTTGAATTGCTACTATAGAAAATTCAACACAGGACAATGGCAGAGTCTGAATTCCAGATAGTTACCATAGATGGATAGTACTGATTTTATGACATTTATTTTGATCTGCTGTTACTATGTATATGACTAGTCAGTGAGTTTGTACAAAATGCATTATCTTATAACACATTTATTTTGATATGCTGTCACAATGTATATGACTGATCAGCGAGTTTGTAGAAAATGCACTAATTTATAAAGCCTATAATGCAACTACTATCTCATACGCCACTTCGCCTACCAGACAGTAAAATAAAGTCCCACCATTTCTCCAAAGAAAGATTTCAGGCATAGTAACGCATAATTAGCAACAGGAATTACACATGCTTATGTATGAGATATATAGGAGTTGGATACATCATGGAATATTCACCATAACAATAAAGTTGTTTATATAACAATTCTTCACATTTCTTCAAATACTTAATAAAGTTTCAAACGAAGTTATCTTAAATACCAATTTCCTCTTCTTGCTTTGTGTATACAGAGTCCTAATATCATCCTTTAAAAATATGATGTGCCATTAAAGTAGGCTGGACAGAGATTATTGTTAGAAATAGAACCACATTTCTCCACAATGCAGTTAAGTGTCTTGTATTTCCCTAGTTGTCAATAGTTAAAACACAAAGATTATACTTATTATTCAAGTTACAAACAAAAATAAGTCATGAGATTATAGCCCATAACGATGCAACTTGTCTATTTGTAATAACTTACCTGACACACACTAACATCCAGATGAATTAGAAGGGGGCAGCCTTTTGAGATGGCGGTAACTCCAACATCACCAACTCGATAGCAGCCACTAACATTCAATTGGCGCAGAGAAGCACAGCCATTCCCAATAGAAATGAGAGCATCATCCCCAATTCTAGCATAGGGCACAACATATAAACATGAAAAGGGCTGTTAGAGACTTTTCTTAGCAAATTCAGAACAAATATATTCACTAGCTTAGCAGTGGAATTCGTAGAACAGATAACTAAAAACGTTCAGAATCTTGTTTGACTCTACTTCAGAACTTGCAAAACTCGAAAAGAATTTCAAAGGTAAATACTATGAACAAAGCCTTGAAAATTGAAATGTTATCAATGGCCACATAAAAATACATTATAAGAATGCAGAATTAGTAAATTCTCAAAAGGAAGCCATGACCATTTGTCAGTGCAGTAGCATCTATCATTTTAAAGCATTTAATCTTTAAGCCACAGTCGAACTTGGATGTAAGACAAAATAACATAATGTTGACAAATTTTAATACTCATGCTATACTAAGTAAATGATTATCCATGATTATTGCAGGGCATTTGGCTAGGTCTGTGCTGGCAGGTGCCTAGTTTGAATCCCCCTAGGTAAGCCACATTAGTTTATGCCAACACGCTTACTAGGGATGCCATCCACAAACGTGGAGGAGCTATCCCTTGGGTCTCTCCGCAAGGTTTTCGTTGGAAAAAAAATCAATTATCCATGGTTTTTCACCCAATGGGATCATATACAATTAAACTGCAAAGAAGATGAGTGACGAAATACAAACTTGATTGGATCCTATATAAAAATTACTGGAAATTTTAAGCCTACTTTTCTCTTTCATTTCAGATTGATTTATTGAAGGTAAGAAATAGATTATTCACAACATTGTGCATTTCCAGGTTTCACATGTTTGACTGTTTTTTATTGGTCTAATTGGTGAAGGATGATGGCTGTTTTGTTAAAGAGAGATCATTTTAATAAAATATTGGCAAAATTACCACATCCAAATATTGAGGAGCCAATAGACGTACCAAAACAAACACAAATTCTTCAGGACAACCACAAGTGCTCTAGGAGAGAAAGTAGTAAGAGAGAAAACTGGTTGGACAGGCGCTATATCTGAAGCTAATCAATTCTGAAAGTTAAATATAAAATCATCAGAGTTAGCCACAATAAATAGCTGGTCACTAAAAGAATCTCACCAATATTTTAGAGTTGTAAGTACAAAGTATAAAGATAACAGATTCATAACTTAAGAACTCAACGGGGTCAACTATCACTTGTCAAGTGCTTTACTTTCACAATGACCATTGACACAATCACATGAACAGCGTGGGAGCGGATGCCAACACTCCCTTATAAACTTGCTCACTAATCTAACATGAAAGGATTAGAGCGATGTATGAAGATGGACGAAAGAAGAATGAATGTACTAAAAAGTCATTGATCAACCTATCTAAATTGGCTATCCATCTCTTGTAGAATGCAAATGGAAGTCTACAAAGAAACTATCAACAAATATTTCAGACTTGGAATAGAAACCCTACAACCATGCTAAATCAACCAAGAGAGTAGCACCTAGCTTCAGCTCGTCTGATCCCATCCCTCGCCTAGAAAAGTGAACACAAACGGAATCTCCAAAACATGCATGAAATTTGCCTCAGAAAAGCTGCTGGAACCTCCAAGGGATGCTCATGCACGATCTTCTTGGAAAGAATAGAATGAGTGAAACAAGGAAGAATCTACAAAACAAGCACTGCACTACAATACTGCATTAAAACCTAGGATGGAGGATGCACTAGCCAACTTCCAAGTAGAGGAAAGGTCTGCCAATAATAACTGTTAAAACTTGCCAAGGATAATCTCCCTAAGTGGGCACACCAGTCAACTATCAAGTACAAATGAAAGAACTGTGATCTGTGCCATCAATATTCCTATTTTCCACAAGAGTCTGGGACGGGGGGATATGGGTGTGGGGAAATGCACAAGGGGGACATATGGGAGGACCCTCAAATTTTAGGGAAATTTAGGGGGCATGGGGGTACATTGGGTATATATATATATATAATGAAGGCATAAATAAATTGATCCATACATAATTGAATTATAAAATGAAATACACTGATCCATACTCATCATTCATCCATATACCACGAGATTCAATAATGAAATTTATTGATCCATATTCATCATTCAACATTCTAGATTCTAAATTGATTTAAAATTTATATTCATCATTCATCATTCTAGAATCTAATTACTACTAAGAAAAATAGACTATATTAGATATTGAAGTCTGAAGAATGGAATAGTAAATTGATATAACTCAAAGTCAAAAATAGTAAAGAGTGAGGAGTCAAAGGATCAATATGAGGTCATCAATCTCTAGAGTCAAAACTCAAAAGTTGAAACTGAAAATTAAAAATGGACAATGAGCATTGAAGCAGCATTGTGGGGAAAGAGAGGCAATAGTTAACTGGTAAGTCAGATAGCACTGTGGGGTAAGCTAAGTAGAGGTAAGCTTGGTAAGTTGAATGAGGGAGTTAAAGATTGTTAGTTTTTGTAGCACTGGAGGTGTTCTAGTCTCGAAACTTTGTGGAGAGGCTAAAATACAAGAGTTCTCCATAACCCATAAATTGTTTCTGGAAATTCCACCTAGAAGTGTCTCAATTAGATTATTAGCCTATTTTTTAATATTTCCTAAGTCTAAACTTAGGAAATCTAGTTAATTAATTAGTATTAAATGAGAAAGGTGAGAATAATCTAGAAACTCACATGGATCGATCCAGAAATGATCTTAGCCATTGATTAAGATTTAATCTTTGTCGTTGGAGTCCCAATTGGAGATTAGAAGAGGAGGTTGATGGGTAGATGGAGATCACACAAGTGCAGATACTCAGTGATCTAGACAGTTCAATTTTTCTAGTGCAGCTGATTCAATAGGTGAAATCGAGACAGGGTTTGAGTATCACGTGGCAGAGGGGTAGCGTAGTAGATTTCCAGAGGATTTTTCTAGTTCCGGAGGAGTTAGAAGAGGAGGCTGACAATATTCTTCAGGAGGGCAAGGTTGTGGTTGTGTCGTGCTTCAAGATAGGGAGTTCGATTCAGCCATAGCAGGGGTCGATTCATCTTCCAGTGGTCGGGAAAATTCCCAGGAGGTCGAAAGAATCACTTCCAGTGGCAGCAACAAGCTAGACGTCACATCAAATGCAGTTTTTGGGTAGCAGGAGTGGGGCCTGCGCAGAAGGATGACGCGGAGGTGTTCCGCAACCAGTTCTAAGGCTCAGTTTGTTGCAGGATTGCTTGAGGAGGAGGGTAAATTCCCTCAAATTTTTTTGCCAGTTTTTCTCTTAGATAGAAACGCTAGTTTCACGTCATTTTATTGTACTCAGAATTTTTGCCGCTGCATAAATAATAAAACCCTCTATTGTTGCATCGATTTTCCAAAAATAATTGTGTCAATCTTTAATGTGTGCGCTAGCATATTTCTCATTTTCCAATGCTATTATTTTCCTCAGTGTTTTTCGGAAGATTGCAGTGTCTTAATTTCATTGTTGTCATAGCAATAAACTGCTAATTTAATTAACAGTTAGAAGAAATAATACCCGTTTCTGCGATAGGATTTCAGACTTGAAATTTTAAAATGGTATCACAGCAAGATTGATCTAACAAGGAAGCTCAGAAGTGGAAGTAGAAATTCGTTGTTCAAAGGAAGTAGCAGAAATAATTTCAGGAGGCTGCGCAAAGCCTAAGCCAGGTAGTTTGAATTGTTGGGCAGATCGATTTTTCAAGTGCAAGTTGGCAGAAAAAATCGGATTGCCAGATTCAGTGATTCCAGCAGGCAAAGGGAGCAACAACTCAGTTATTGTCGTTGGGCAGATTCCTTGTTTGGGCGCAGAAGGGTTTTACAATAGTTTGCAGAATCAACGTTAGGTGGAAGAGAAATAACACACTGAAGTTTACCCAGAATTCTCTAGTATGACCATGGATCGATTTGATATTCAAGGGGCTTCAAAGTTGTCTTCCAGATTGGAAAACAAAAATTCTTGCTTATTAGGGTCAAGCTTCACAAGGTGTCTGGTATATAGACAGTGGAGCTTCAACTCCCATGACAGGGATTAGAGAATATTTCTCTAGCTACAATGAGGAGCAGATGGATTTCCAAATTACGATGGGAAACAAAACGAAGTGTACTCCAGTGGGGAGAGGTACCATCGATTTTCAGAGGGAGCTAGAAGAAAGTACCAATGCTACAAATGTACTGCATGTGCTAGGATTGGGTATGAACTTGATTTTAGTATCCCAACTACAGGATAAAGAATATGATGTTCACTTCAAAGGGAAGAGGGTGCTTGTCAAACACCCAAGGTGGAAGAGGGTAAGACAGATTGGGGTTCGAAGCAACAAGTTATACAGGTTGCAGCTCGATTCTCCAATGGCACTGGTAGGTCGTGACAGTTGCAGTGGGAAGGAACTGAATGAGCTATGACATACGAGAATGGGACACTTACATAATGGAGCACTCAAGATGCTTAGGGAGACAATAACAAGGGTTCTAGAACTTGGCACGAAACACAATGATGCGTGTAGAGGGTGTGTGCTTGGGAAATATGCTAAAGCAACATTCCCAAGAAGTGACAACAGAGAAGATGGTATGTTAGGACTTATACACTTAGACATTTGTGGCCCAATATCCACTAGATCTCTTAGTGGGGCCAAATACTTCGTCACCTTTATTGATGACGATTCCAGGAAAACCTGGATCTACTTCTTGAAGACCAAGGATGAGGTTTTCGATCACTTCAGGGAGTTTAAGTCTCTCGTGGAGAATGCGAAAGGGAAGAAGATCAAGGTTCTTCGCTCAGATAATGGTGGAGAGTATATTGATAAATACTTCACAAATTTTTGTGTAGAGGAAGGCATTAGAAGAGAGTGGACAACTCCATAAAATCCATAGTAGAATGGGATAGGGGAGTGGAAAAGCAAAACTATAGCAAAACTATAGTCGGGGCTGCAAAAGCAATGTTATATGACTAGGATTTGCCCAAGTTTTTTTATGGGTAGAGGCATGTGTGAAAATTTCTGAATCCTTAATACGGAAACCCTACTGCTAACTGTTGATTTACTTCTCCTACTTGATTTATTATACAAGTTATTTAACTGAATATTCGGAAAAATAGCTAAGTAAACACAAATAGCAGCCTACACAACTACATATCATTTACTAAACATCACACACATATGACAAAATGACACGGATTTTTCGGACAAATGTCCTCGAGAAAACCAGTATAGTAGCTCTAGAGGTTTTTATTATTATGCAGAATTTGAATACAACATTCTGGGCATCAGAAACGGTTTGCCCTACAAAGAAATTACACGACAGTTGTACCTTATCACTCAGAGACAAAAAAATATGGCTGAATCACACCCTCAGTCGGGAATTACAGATAAGGAGCCCTTTTTGGCCCACTGGAACCCCAACACTGCCTCTCCAACTTTTATGTCAGCCTCTACTGGCCAGCATACCCACTGTGTCACCCTGATTGGTGCTGCGCTACCTCCGCGTTGCCCTGGATGGGCATGCATCACCCCGACTGGGTCTCTACTGCCCCTGCACTGCCCTGGCTGGGCCTGTATCACCCTGACTGGACTTATGCTGCCTCTGCGCAGTCCTCTGCATGGTCCTGGCTGGACTGCGTCCCTTTGGCTAGCCTCTACGTTGCCTGGTACAATGCTGTTGTATTCTCGACCTTGGATCAGATTATCCCTTGCCGATCTCTGCCCTCACTACACTGCAAACTCACTTCGAATTCCTCAACAAACCTCACCCCAGAAATTCGACTTAGCTTTAGTGCTTCTGCTTTGTGTGTGTCCTCCAACTAACCCAAGCCCTTCCTTTATACTTTTCTCGTTGGCAAACCAACGACCGTGACCTAATCTCTAATCGACAGCTGAGATTAAAAGAATGCTTGATCCACGTGACTTAGATCATTCTCATCACGTGTAAATTTATTCACTTTAAGTTTTTTAATTTCCCTAAGTTAGACTTAGGGTCCCCATTAAAAAAATTAATTATTAGAATCAAGGTTACGAGGGAGCAGCTCCCCCCCTTCAAACCTGCTCCCGAAGAGCGCTCCCTCGAACCTACTCCCGGAGCAAATGCTTAGAGGGTGATATTAATGACAAAGGTCCCTATACAGATCTAGAGGTAATGACAAAGATACCTCTGGATATTGATACTTAGAGGGTGATATTAATGACAAAGATCCTGATTTTCCAACAAGACTAAAAAATTAGACATTTCTCGTGCAGCAAGAGGCCCAAGCATTGGCTATAGATAACAGATTTACTTGTCTTTTCTAGTTTCTAGTAGTTTTTATAATTGTTGACTCTTTCATATTTATTATTGTAAACAATAGATGACAATTTAAGTTTGAAGTTTGAAGTTGGCAATTATACCTCATTGGTAATGAATTATGAATACGATGCTTCCTGAAAGTTGAAAGTTGTTTCATTTCATTTCATTTGATAACATTTCATTTCATGTTAGATATTCTTTGTTGTAATGGTTACACTTAGCTTACAAGTACAACTTTGGCGATCAATGATGATAAATGTTATATATTGAATCTTGAAAGCTTGAAACTTTAAGATTGATAAATCATGAGACAAAATATGTTGTATGTTATTAACTTGTGGACGTGGTTGATGAAGATTATAACTTCTAAATGATTGATGTTATATGGTTCAATCTATGTTGTTATGCTTTTTTATATCTAATTCATCATTCTACATGCTTTCGTTGACATATATGCATCAAAATATAAAAAATATATATTGTATAAAAATTCGCTCCTTGAATCGCTCCCGAAACGGGAGCTTCTAAAAATGTCGCTCCCACTCCCGCTCCCTGTTTTCACTCTCGTTCCCAAGTAACCTTGATTAGAATAGCTTTTGCACCAAATGGAATTTCTCCAAACGCTTTCTGGGTCTTGGAGATCTCGTGTGTCCCCGCCCCTCCACAAAGTTTCGGGGCTAGAGCACACCCGATGCTACCCTAAAATCTCAACACTCCCTCTTAGCGAGGAGTGTGCTCTAGCAATACTTCCATATTGAAGCATTGTCTTGGTCTCTGGCATCGGTCTCCGCGTTGCTAATGCTTGGCCTGCTTCCCTCCATCCACTGCACTGTTGCTTTCTATACTGTTGCTAATGTCACTGTCACTGACACTGCCAAAACTGTACTGCAGCTATTTCTCAAATTCCTGCATCATGCTGCCTATAGCACTGCCACTGCCAACTGCTGCACTGCAATTTAGTTGTTGAGAAGTAAGCAACTGAAGGACAATCACCCAACAACTGACAGACAAGTCATTCGGGTTGCATCTCATCACTGAAGCACCCTCTGTTGCTGCTCTGCGCTGTCTCTCTGAAGCACTGCATTGTCTGTTGCACTGCACTACGTAAGCATTGCCTCTGCGCTATTGAAATCCCATCAGCCTCTGCGTTGCTGCTTCCATACCACTGCTGCCTCTCCTCTACGCTGCTCCAGACTTTAGCATCCTAGCTCTGCCTCTGCTTCTCCATGATCTTCTGCACCCACTGCTCTAGTCATCCTACTACTGTCTTAAGGCTCCCATAGCTCGTATGTGATCCAAGAGTTTGGGCACATCAAGGATCCTGCCACACATTTGTAGCTGCTCTACAGATCAATATCGCCCCACCTCTTCTCTCAAGGGACATGAGCACTCATGGCCACATCATCCTCACTACCATTGTCCCCTTTTGTTGCTGCTGCCTTGGAATCAGATGCTTCCTTTTCCTTCCGCTTAGGACAAGTGTTGGCGAAGTGTCCAAGTTCACCACACCTGAAGCAACGGACCTTGGAGAGGTCCTTCTTCTTCTTCCCTTGCTGCCTCTGTCCCTTAGATGCAAGGGCTGCATCTTCCTCCTCTTTCTTCACCTTGACTCCTCTGCTACTGCTTTGCTTCTTGGTTATCCTCTTGACGGAGGATTTCCCACATGTCCACCCAAGATGGTAGCATTGCTCAACCAAAGATACTTTGGACAAATGTCTCCCATTCATCGGTGACTGCATTCAGGGCAGTCCTCATCATGAGCCCTTCATCCGAGGTTGACCCCATGGCAATCAATTGGTCACGGATAGTTTGCAGTCTAAAGAGGACGGGATCAATTTCCTACCCCTTCTGCATCTGGAACAACCGCATCTGATTCTCCAGAAGCATCTTCCTCTGGACGGAGCTTCCCTAATACATCGTGTTTAATGCTGTCCACATCTCGTTTGCCATATTCTTTCTTGCAATATGTGGTACCACGTGATCTTTTATTCCATCCATAATCAAGCGCTTAGCCCACGCTTGATTCTCGTTGAACTTCTTCAGAGGGTTAACATCGGTTGGAATAGCTAGGACATTTTCTGCATGATCCTTGATGCCGTACTTATCCAGGACAGTCAAGATTCTGGGTCTCCAGATGACAAACTTGGACACACCCTCCAACCTATCCTGATCTCTCAATCCATGAGAAACCATCTTTGCTCAATCTGTCGAAACACAAACTCTTCTCCCTTCTGATGCTGCTATACTCAACAAAAGACTGGATCTGGGGTTCTTGGCGAAAGAACCCCTCTAGAGAATGTGCTCCCTCCGACAAATGATTTCCCTCTTGGAAATCCATCACCCATTCTGATGAATCAGTCCTCTATGATCACTCCTCTTAATCAAACTCAGATTCCTTGGCTAGAGAATCTGTCGAGTGACTATTCTCCTCTTGCTTTTTTCACCTTTGCTAGGCACTGTTCTGCACTAATAGAACATGTGCCACACCAGCAACTTCTGAATATCAGAAACTACACTTTTGGTCTTGGCAAACTGCACAACAACTCCCCAACTCGGACTACATCAGCCTCTACGTGAGGAGACTGGCTCAACGTCCCTCTCCTGGTGCTGCACCAACCTATGCGTGAGCAGATTGGCTCTGCGTCACCCTTGCAGGGTCTACTATCCCTCTGGTGCTGCATTGCCTTCTTCCGGATTTGTGCTGCTTCAGCTGCCCTTCCTGCAGCCAATATCTTCAGCCGCTTTGCTGATGGATCAACTTGATCTGCAATGCTCTGATACCATGTGAAAATTTCTGAATCCTTAATACAAAAACCCTATTGCTAACTATTGATTTACTTCTCCTACTTGATTTATTATACAAGTTATTTAACTGAATATTCATAAAAATAGCGAAGTAAACACAAATAGTAGCCTACACAACTATCGATCATTTACTGAACATCACGAACATATGACAAAATGATAAACAGATTTTTTGGACAAATGTCCCCGGAAAAACCCAATGCGGGAAAACCGGTGCAACAACTCTAGAGGGTTTTATTATTATGCAAAATCTGAATACAACATTCTGGGCACCATAAACGGTTTGCCCTACAGATAAATTACACGACAACTGTACCTTATCACTCGGAGACAAAAAATATGGCTGAATCACACCCTCAATCGGGAATTACAGATAACGAGCCCTTTCTAGCCCACTGGAACCCCAACGCTGCCTCTCCAACCTCTACGTTGGCTAGCGTACCCATTGCGTCACCCTGATTGGTGCTGTGTTGCCCTGGCTGGGCCTACGTCACCCCAGCTAGGTCTCTGTTGCCCATGCGCTACCCTGGCTAGGCCTGCATCACCTTGACTGGGCTTACGCTGCCTCTGCGTGGTCCTGACCGGACTGCGTCCCTCTCGCTGGCCTTTGCGCTGCCTGGTACAATGTTGCCTCCCTGCTACTGTATTCTCGGCCTTGGATCAGATCATCCCTTGTCGATCTTTGACCCTCATTGCACTGCAAACTCACTTCGAATTCCTCAGCAAACCCCACCCCAGAAATTCGACTTAGCTTCAGTGCTTCTGCTATGCGTGTGTCCTCCAACTAACCCCAAGCCCTTCGTTTATACTTTTCTCATTGGCAAGCCAACGACCGTGATCTAATCTCTAATCGACGACTGAGATTAAAAGAATGTTTGATCCACGTCACTTAGATCATTCTCATCACATGTGTAAATTAATTCACTTTAATTTTTTACTTTCCCTAAGTTTGATTTAGGGTCCCCATTAAAAAATTTAATTATTAGAATAACTTTTACACCAAATGGAATTTCTCTAAATGCTTTATGGGTCTTGGAGATCTTGTGTGTTCTCGCCCCTCCACAAAGTTTCGGGGTTAGAGCACACTCAATGCTACCCCAAAATCTCAACAGCATGTAACACATCAGTGTATATTCAGAACACAACTTTTCATAGAGCATTGGGGAAGAAAACACCATAAGGGGTCTTCACAGGGAGGAAGCCAGAAGTTAGTCACTTTAGGATCTTTGGAAGCGTTGCTTATTGCCATGCGTCAAATGAAAATTGCACCAAATTGGATCAGAATGCAGAGAAGGCGTTCCTTGTTGGATATAGCAAAACCTCAAAAACCTCAAATGAAAATCGCACCAAATTGGATCAAAATGCAGAGAAGGCGTTCCTTGTTGGATATAGCAAAACCTCAAAAACCTATAGGATCTATGTGCCTAGCAATAGGAAGATTGTGGTGAGACGAGACGTAAAGTTCATGGAGGATTGAGCCTTCAAGAGATCTCGCGAAATGCCTGCAGGAGATCAGAATCAACTAGCAGAAGCTCCATTGGTCCAACAACAGGGGCAGCTAGTGGTACCGTTAGTAGGACAATCACAGGGATCTAGTATAGTAACTAGTACCAACATTTTCTTAGGTGCAGAAGATCTAGTGAGTTCACAATAGACGGAGCAGCAAAGGCGGGATGAGGAGGAGTTGGTTGTACATCCCGCCACAAGTGGTCGAGCCAGCAGAGAGGTTCGTCAGACATTGAGAGATGCAGAGGAGTTTATTGGATCTCCTAGGACGAACAAGAGACAGTGCAAACAATCTGATAGGTGCCAAGCATTGGTGGCTCAGATTATAGAACCTTCTAGCTTTCAGGAAGTCGCACAACATTAGGTATGGGTAGATTTCATGGTACAAGAGTACAACTCTATCATAACGAATGTTGTTTGGGAGGTAGTACCGAGACTTGAGGATAGGTCAGTTGTAGGTTCTCGTTGGATCTACAAGATCAAGTACGCTGCAGACGTCAGCGTGGAGAAGTACAAGGCTAGGTTCGTGTCAAAGGGGTATGCACAGAAAGAAGGGTTAGATTATGAGAGACCTTCGCCCCAGTTGCTAGATACACTTCTATTTGGTCATTTATAACCCTAGCAGCTCAGATGGGGTGGCAGATTCACAAGATGGACATCAAGACAACATTCTTGAACGAGGTGGTAGAGGAAGAAGTGTACATAGAACAACTAGAGGGCTTCGAGACCCATGAGAGACACACTCATGTGTGCAAATTGAAGAAAGCTCTATACGGGCTCAAACATGCTCCCAGGGCATGGTATGGTCAGATTGATATCTAATTGTATTCAAATGGGATTTTCGTCAAGATCCCAACCTTTACTATTTGATGGTAGAGGGTGAGCCACTCATCTTAGTATTGTATGTGGATCATCTTTTCCTTACAAGGTCATCAGGGTTCATAGAGGACTTCAACTAGAACCTCACCGCAGAGTTTGATATGAAGGATTTGGGGTTGATGCACTATTTTCTAGGATTGGAAGTGTGGCAAAAGGACAAGGAGATCTTCCTTGGGAAAGGAAGATGTGCTACAAATAATCTGAAGAGATTCGAAATGTAGGATTGTAGACCCATGTCTACGCCCATGATCACCAATTGGAAGAAGATGGATGCATCCAATGACGAAGATGTTGACCCCACCTTGTATAGAAATTTCATCGGTTCTCTCATGTATCTCGTCAACACTAGGCCAAATATTTGGTTCGCGGTCAATACCCTCAGTCAGTTTTTGGTGGAACCGAAGAGGGTACATTGGACAACAACGAGGCACATTTTGAGGTATGTACGTGGCACAATCGAGTACGGGATGAAATATACCTAAGGAGATGACGTCAGGCCATGTGGTTTCACAAATGCAGATTGGGCAGGCAGTTTAGTGGACAGGAAAAGTATCTTTGGGTACTGCTTCAACATTAGATTAGGAATGGTTTCTTGGTGCAGCAGGAAGCATAAGTCAGTAACACTAAGCTCTGCAGAAGCAAAGTATATGGCAGCAAGCACAGTTACGTGCGAAGCTATATGGCTTTGGAAGCTACTAGTAAGATTGTTTAGGCATAAGATGGAGGTGACCAGTGTTTACTGCGATAATCAAATTTGCATAAACCTCTTAGAGAATATAGTGTTTCATGGTAGGTCGAAACACATAGATATTCGGTGTCATTTCATCAGAGATTGTGTGCAACGTGCATCCGTCCAGTTACAGTGTGTTCCCATAGATGAGCAAGTGGCAGATATACTCACGAAAGCTCTAGGAAGAACTAAGTTCGTCTATTTGAGAGAACAAATGTGTATGGTGGAGAACCCGTTTCAATAGCAGAGACAGTTTATTTTGGATGCTTCTAAGTTGCAGTTGTTGCAAGGTGTTGTGGCTCATTTGCAATATCCTTTATTTTAATTTTTCAAAAATACAAAAAAATGGAAAAAATATAAAATATGTGTTAAAGTAGAGCTTCCTCATACTTTAACCAAAGTTGCAACGTTTTTGTAAAATTTCAAGTTCAATACTTTGAAGATCCACATAGGTGGGACCTAATGCTTCGGTTAATGTTCGAGCAAGTAATCAAGCGAGATCCGAGGATTTTCTTGTCAGAGGTTAAAGACGGCAACTCGTGGGCACATTCAACGCACGGGTTAATGGGGAAGGTGCCTCTGCAGTTGACCCCGCTGACTGACTAGCCAATCTTAATCGACGGTCTGGATTCACAGCGTAGGCAAGGCCCCGATGAGCGCTCCCTACACCAAGGGCCTCCTACAGTGACGTAAGCTGCTTGTTGATGACAACTTTCAACCACGTCACGGTATCGTTAACGGTATCTTGTGAGTCAAATCAACATTTAATTTTAAGACCTCGCACCATCTATTTAAGCCTATTTTTCTTTTCAAAGGTTAAAATTTATTCCTTTGTATTTGTCAACCTTGATTACATTAGTGTTTTCCATCACTATTCGCCACCCTGAGCTATATTATGGTGAAAAGTTCATCTCTTTCCAGCTCATCTAGTCATATTCCTCTCATGGACAACGAGAGGGATATCCGAGATACCATTTGCTCTCTAGAACACCTCCCATTCTATCAGCAGGTCTGTTCAAATGACAAAGCCTGTCCTATTTTCTCCGCCATGGCTAGGTCAGTCGTATTGTTTGCATGTATGTCTAGGATTCATCTTTTTCTCGAGTTTGTGCACTGGTTGGTATCTGTCATGTATCCTGGTAAATGCTTTGTAATGAATTGCCTAGGAGAGAATGTTCTACAAGTCTCGACCTAGTTAGTCCGTCAAACCTTATGTTACCCAGAGTCTGAATCTTATGTTCAATTCACTGACGAATCATTGGCAACGTATTATGGTAATCTTGCAAGACAAGAATTCACCCAGTTCGCCTTCTTCCTAAGGCCAGACACAAAGCGGTTTGCACTAGGTAGTAAGGAGTTCTCCCTAGAAGTTTTTGATGCAGAAGTTTGGCCAGTGCTGAGGTGTATATTAAAGATACTGGGAAAGGAGGACGACAACCTAGTTGATAAATCAGTACTGGGACCATTTGCTTTGATGATGAAGCGGGGAGTAGTGCTAGACATCCCCTCTTACTGGCAGGAGGTCATCAATACTCAACTCATGAGTTTATCACTCACTGGGTCGTTCGGGTTCCCTTCTCTTATCACTTATCTCTTTTTATATCAAAATGAGGAGGGGGTGTTTGATTTTGCAAATCATTTCATGTCTACTGCCTATAAGATTTTGAATGGGGTTTTCCCCCCATGTTTCTTGGCAAAGGCTCAAGAATTTCTTCAGTTGGGTACTAATTGTAAATTTGGAGACTGGTATGTGTATGAAGATTACTCAAAGTCTAAAGATCAGAGTTTATGGAGCTGGGATAGAACCATATAGAATTCCCACATTTGTTCCTATGAGATTATTTGCCTTAGAATTCATTAGGCAGAGTTTGAATGTAGACCAAATACATTTTGTCCCAATGAAAAAGGGTCACATGTTTAAATTACCTATGTCAGTGGGTCCATTTACAGTCAACATGAGGTAGGCAGCTGATGAGGTTAACAAGATATTAGATAGTATGCACTTGTTATTAGGAGATAAATGGGCTTATGATCCTCATAAAGTAATTTCAAACAGGGGAGTTGAAAATGGTTACTCAGCATTTGTTCATGATAGTAGACTTGACATAGAGAAGTTAGCCAATAAGAGTTTTGCAGGTTCTGCTAGTTCTAGCATACAAACTCTTATCATATCTAAAAAATCAAGCAAGAGGAGTAAAGAGACAATTGTAGATTCCGAAGATGAGGAGAAAAGAGCCGAAAAGAGAACAAAATTCACTGAAGACATAGCAAGTGCTCAACTTGGTTTCCTGCTTCAACTAAGAGATTAACAAAATGTTCCAGCCTCACCAAGAAGGCATGGAGATGCTCAGGATCAAATACCTTTGATTAAACAAGTGTTTCCTCAAATTGCTAAAAGGAATCAAAAGATGAAGGTTAGCATGGAGGCACATGGCTGAATATCAAGTAACTCTGGACCAGACAAGATTGTTGATTGCCATGGATCTAGAAAAAGATCAGTTTAAAATTGCTCTCTCTCACCCTTCTGATATGACTATAGGGTCATCAAGTAATTTCAGAATTGTAAATTTAACTGTTGATGTGAGAAAGATTCCTTTGCTTGATACAGTCAATTTACACATGCAAACAGGTCAATTAATAGTGAATGATCTGACCAAGACAAATGCAATGGCTCTTAAGGCAGAGAATATGCTAGGGAAGGTGAACAAGCAACTAAAATTGGAGAAAGCCAACTCCAGGGCCCTAACAACCCAAAATGAAGAACTAAAGAAGATAATTGTGGAGATTGGAGTAGATCCAAATGATAGGTCTGCTATGCAGAAATTACTACAAAGTGCAGAATCAGAGATTTCTGTGTTAAAGAAAAAGTTGAAATTACCTACAGGGGAGCATTCGATGGCAGTAGAGGTGGCAGAAGTGGAAAGTGAAAAGGAAAGCCTTCTTCGGCAACTCTTACAAAAAGAAGAAGAAATTTCTAAGTTGAAAGAAATTGTACTGAAATTGCAAAGCCAAATTGATTCCCATTCCTGTACTATCATTATGCCATCTGGAAATGATGATCCAACAACACAGTTATCTTAGTTAAACACTGAACTAAAAATGGCAGAGAATGACCTCAGAAAGGCACAGAATGATCTGGAAATAGTAACAAATATAATGTAGGCCAAGGATGGAGAAATTAATAAGTACAACAGATTATCAAACAACCAACGCTGAAATTAAGAGTCTAAAGGAGAAATTGAAGGGAAATATAACTTTGATACAAGATAAAGATATCATCTGGAATGAAATCATTGGAGAGATGAAAGCAGCCTGGGAATCTTTGACTATTGTATCAGAAGAGAAAAGCATTTTCAGAGACTTTGAGGAGCAAGTTATGGCAAATAAGCAGAAGACCATTAACAGAGCCATATGGGCAAAGAAGTTTATTGATTTCATTGATTCAAAGAATGATCAAGAGTTAGAGGAAAATGATATTAAAGATAGGATATAGAGATTAATAAGTTGATTGTTAAAAATACTTGCAGGAAGACCGCTGAAAAGAAGTTGACAGAGATTAAAGAAGCAGTGAACAAATTTGATAATTTGTATGACAAAAGAGCCAAGGCAGGATTGCCATCATGTTGGGACCTTAAAGGCAAACTTTTATCATGGGATTCCTATGAACCATTATTGGTATTGGCAAAAAGTAAGGTGGATAACGCTCATGAGAAAACTCAGAGCCTGAAAGGAACAACAATTATTAACTTTCTTCAGAGGCATTTTCAGTTATTGTGGATGGTGAAGACTTTATTTATAGAGCGACCAACATTTAGCAAGATCACCGCCTTTAGGTTGGAGTAACACAAGCTGATCAAATCTCCTAAGATAAATATTGAAGTGTGGAAGAAATGCAGAGCTTGGATGGCTGTTCTACCTAATGATCCCTCATCTTCTAAAAAGGACAAGTCAAACAATCAGGAGAATGTAGCAGCAACGGAGCAAATTCATGTTCAACAGATAGATTAGAGTTTTAGTTTTATTTAATCTTTATTAAGAGAGTTCGATTGTAATGAGATACTTTGATGATATGTAACAGGTAGTTTAAATAGTTTCAAGTAGTTTGAGCAGTTAAGAGTAGTTTCAGCAGTTACAAACTGCTTTACATTGTATTTAAAGAGGACGAGAAGAAAGGAAAGGGTTCTGAGTTTTGGACCTTTGGACTAATGCAAATTTTGTACTCAATTTTCTGATGGTTAATGAATGAAGATCAAGATTGTTGCATCTGTTGTTGTTGATATGTTTTCCAGTTTCCATTATGTCTTTTTCCTTCTATGAATAAATGGAAGTAATGTAGTTGCGGGTCTCTTTTTACATATGTATGTAAGAGTTAAACATCCTTAATGGGCGCTCCTTCATTTTAACTATTCCACTCACATAAAATTCTTCTGAAGTTTAAAGTGATAGATCTTGTTTATCAACATATCAGTTTGAGCTTCCTTCATGTTCTTCCTATCACTCCAATTAATATCAACAAATAATGGCATTGTGAAGCATTTATTATATCAGATTCTTGAGGGTTTTAATAATTAATTTCTAAAGGTGATTAAGCAAAGACTATCTAAAATCATATTTTTGTGACATATATATATATATAAATGTCTTAAGCACTGATTCCTTACCACAACCAAGGGATTGTTTCTTGAGATACAACACAAGGAAAGTGGCTCAATTAGAATATTAGTCTGTTTTTTAATATTTCCTAAGTCTAAACTTAGGAAATTTAGTTAATTAATCAATATTTATTGAGAAAGGTGAGAATAATCTAGAAACTCACATGGATCGATCCAGAAATGATCTCAACCATTGATTAAGTTTTAATCTTGGTCGTTGGAATCCCAACTAGAGATTATAAGAGGAGGTCGATGGGTAGACAAAGATCACACCAATGTAGATACTCAGTGATCTAGAAAGTTTGATTTTTCTAGTTCAATTGATTCAGCAAGTGAAATCGAGTCAGGGGTTGAGTAGTAGGTGGAAGAGTGGCAACATAGTAGATTTATGAAGGAGTTTTCTAGTTCAGGAAGAGTCAGAAGAGGAGGTCGAAAATATTCTTCAGGAGGCAGCATTGGGGCTACGTAGTGCCTCAAGATAAGCAGTTCGATTAATCCAGAGCAGGGGCCGATTCAGCTTCCAATGGTCGGGAAAATTCCCAAGAGGTCGAAAGAATCACTTCCAGTAGCAGCATCATGCTAGACGTCACATCTGAGGCAATTTCTAATTAGTACGAGTGGGGCCTATGCACAGGGTTGACGCGGAGGTGTTGTAGAGCTAGTTCTGAGGCTCAGTTTGTGGCAGGGTTGCTCGAGGAGGGTAGATTACGTCAAATATTTTTGCCAGATTTTCTCTCAAATAGAAACACTAGTTTTACGTCATTTTATTGTACTCAGAATTTCTACTGCTACATAAATAATAAAACCCTCAACTACTACACTAGTTTTCCCACATTGGGCTTTTCCAGGGACATTTGTCCAAAAATAATTGTAATTTTTTTATGTGTGCTAGCATATTTCTTAGTTCCAACGCTATTATTTTCCACAGTGTTTTTGTGAATATTGCAGTGTGTTTATTTCGTTGTTGTCGTAGCAATAAACTGCTAATTTAATTAACAGTTAGAAGAAATAATAATAGTTGTTGCAATAGGATTTCAAACTTAAAATTTTTCACAGGGATTGCAAATTAGTTTAGGTTTTGATATTTCTTATGTATTTTTCCTTTTTTTGTGTTTTTTTTCAAGGGTTATTAAACAAAATTGAGGAGGCATGCCACCCTAAAAAAAAGTGCTTCTAGACATTTTCCTTTTGAGGGGGGATGCTTAGTGTTGAAGAATGTAACTAGTCCTTGTCTTCATAATTGTACTTGTCAAAAGCAAATTTATTATTAAAGAAAATGACTTTATTAAAGCATGGGTTTCATGCTTGGGTCAATATTTTCTAGGTTAAAGCCTCCATTGAAGGCTTCTAGGTTTTGTCTTGAGTCATTAGAGTCATTGTCATTTTTATTAGACCCTTTTTGGGCTTTTGTATCATGTAAAAAGAATTACTTTTGAGTCAAAAAGGTTATTTGTCACCTCCACACGAAGTCGGCTTTGTCCCCATGAAGTCGGCCTACACTAGTGCAATTCGACCCAATGGAAAAGCTATATAAAGAGAGGCAATTCAACCTATTTGGAGCATTCACTCAACAAGTTCGATGTTCAAGAAAGAGAGGTAGAAAAGAGAGCGAAGTAGCTGGAGAAGGAAGAAATTTGTTGGGAAGACCTAATTCGAGTTTTTGGGCTATTGCACTAGAAAAACATGGGCAGTTACTGGGGCCAAAATTCTTTGTCTATTGCAGGTCCGAAATTTCGTTGTTGGGGATCGAAGCTCTGTTGCTGGGGGCCGAAATTTGGACTGAAGCTGCCATTGGGGAGTTGTCACTTGGAAACTTTGACAAGGATCATCTATTGAAGGGAAGGGTTGACTTGTTGGTTGGGGGAGGTCTTTGTCTATGTCTAAGAAGTCTGGAAGTGTCTCATCTTGATTTGAATCTACTGAAAGAAGAGTTTGATTGAGTTTACCCCTTGTAGGGGCCTTGCGCTGGTTGAGCGCCTACATCTTGTGTCTTTTGTTCTTGTGGTCTTCATATACATATAATTTGGTAATTGCTTGATGAAAGATAAACTAATAAATAAGTAAAAGAAGCCAACATAATTCACAAGTAATTATCAAGAAAGAGGAATCAAACCCTAATTCCTATAAGCATTGATTTCTCAACATGGTATCAGAGCTAAGGTGAAGAAGAAGGAAAAAGGCAAACTGAAGATCTATTGAAAAGAAAGAGAGATAAGAAAATGGTTTCAAGGAAGGTCACAAGGAGTAGAACATAGCAATATGGCAAACTCAATGAAGGGAGAAAACAAACTAGAAGGAGCCTCCAACTACAGGGCATGGAAAAAGAGGATAAATCTCTTCCTCGCAAAGCACAAAGTTTTGGACCTTGTTCAAAGAAAAGTCAAGAAGCCTACAGATAAAGCAGAGAAAGAGAAGTTCTGATAAATTGAAATGTTGGCCATGAATCTAATAGTAAATGGAGTAATGGAAAACCTAATTCTATGCATATCCAACATAGACTTCGCTCAAGAAATGTATGAGGTTCTCTCTAAATTATTCACCATCAAGAACACTGGTCAAATAGCAAGCCTCAAGAATGAACTAAGGACAATAAGGATGACAAGGGACAACACTGTATCCTCATATTTTGTAAGGATATCTAGAATAAGAGATGAACCCCAAGAAATAGATGAAGTTGTACCAGAAAAGAAGCAGGTAATCGCTGCTCTTCTAGGACTACATAAATTTTGGAGTGCTTTTGCATCAAGAATTAGCAGTTGGAAGGATACTCCAACATTCGAAAAAATGTGGAATGCATGCAGTCAAGAAGAATCCTGAATATCATTAGTAAACAACAAGAAGGAGGATGAAGAAGAAAACACCTCTAATGCCTATTCTGTTCATCACAAGAAAAAGGGAACCTTCAAGAAGTTCAAAGGACCAAAGAAGAAAGTTGACCTACCCAAGGTTGAATGTTACAACTCTCATAAGATGGGTCATTACAAAACTCAATGTCCTGAGAATCCAAGGAATAAAGGGAGATAGGGAACAAGAAAATATTACCAATGAAGCTCCAGCTAAGAAGAACAAAACTGAAAAATCGAAAGTCAAAGACTTATACTACTAAGTGCTCTCTTACGTATCCTTTTTAGTCTTGTATTGTTTTCATTTATATTTTGATTTCTAGAATTTGTAGATCTAGCGTGTCTTGTTAAAACATTTTTGAATTATTTTGATAAGTTGTATAGGTATCCCTCAAGGTTGTATTTCCTTGGTAGGAAAGATTGCAAAATACACAAAAATTATGGAGGAGATTTCAAAGGATAGACTTCAAGCATGAAAGAAGTTATGTTGCAAAGGAACCATTTCAAGAATTGATGTCCTACAAGGTTTGTTAAAGAACAAAGGTATGTCTTAGATTAAAAGTTTTGTTACAAGGTTGTTGAAAAGTGCAACTGGGTTCGGTCTTCATAATGACATGTGTAAATATGATTTTATGTAATTGACGTAAAGAAGAAAATAAAATTAGTTTTTTAATGCTTGAATCATGGGTTTCATGATCAAGGAATTCTATTTTAGTTAAGGTTCCCATTGTGAGCTTTTAGGTTCGTCATCAAGTCATAAAAGTCTATTGAGTCAATGTCATGTATGTAAGACCCTTCTTGGGCATGTTACAAATATATGTGAGTCATTGAAAGAGTCAAAGAGACCCTCCAAGACCAAGCTCAAGCATCTCCATCAAGTCGACCTTAAATGAAATAATGAAGCTACTCCAAATGACATGTCTGCATAGGAAACTAGCAAGTCGACTTATCTCTCATGGGCAAACCACTATAAATATGGAGCTCGCCCTCCATTTGGATCTCATATTTTCAGTCAAGAAGTCTACAATAAGAAGTCGAAAATCACTAGGAAAGGAGACTCATAACCAACGAAGAAAAGGAAAGGAAGAGAAAAGTCTTTGGCATTGTTTTTGGGTCTTTTTTTGGGTTAAGTACACTCCATACGTGCGCAATTTCAGGGTTGTCTACTGTAGAAAGGGCCAAGGTATTTCAAAAGGAAGATTTGGGAAAGGATCATCAAGCCGAGTTGAGGAAGGATAGTCTCATTCTCAAGCGAAGAAAGTCTCTTAAAGTACCAAATCTAGCGCTTCTAAAGAAAGACCGAAAAGTGCAAATCTAAGCCAAGGACCGAAATTTGAAGGTCAACCGAAGCAGTGGGTGAAGGAAGAAGTTTGACTACCATTGACTGAAGGAAGAGGAAGTTGAACAAGCAAGCCTTGTGTCTTGGTCTTGGAGAGGTCATTAGGTCAAGGATCTTGGTCTTGGTATTCGTCAATTGAAGTCTCTATAAGAAGAAGAATTTGTTTGGGTTTTCCTCTCAAGTAGGAGAGGTTTTGGCCCTGGCTGATCGCCTACATTCTGTGTCTCTTGTCTCTTTATTATTTATGCATTGGTAGTTGTTTGATGAAGAAGAACACTATAATAATCTAAAAGAGAAGATCCTAATATAAAGAAGGTAAAAGCATTCACAAGCAATTATCACAAGAATAGAAATCACCTAATTGCTATGCCCTAGATTTCTCAACAAGGTTCTCTTCATAGAATAGGTATGCTCATTATTTTGAAATTTGCGTTATATTACTGACATTGTTATGTCAAGGATTTTGAATCTTAAAGATTCTTGTTAGGGTCATTAATCATTGGATTGAACCTACCCTCGTTATAATATCAATTTGATCATTCTTGTGAAACCCTAACCTTTAGGGTTCACTGTAAAACCCTAGCCTTTTGGTGTGTTACCAATAATGTTGAACCGTAGTCCTCTTAGGGTTGTTGATGAAATGATGAAAACTCTATTCTTTTGATGTTTAGGGTTTTGATATTGTACTAGCAAAAACCCTAGTCTTTAGGGATTGATGTAATTGTCCAAGTTATAAACCGAAACCCTATATCTTTAAGATTTAGATAAGTTAGGGATTATTGTTAATAAGTCAAAATCCTAGATTTTAGGGTTTGATGAATTAGGGTCTATGAGCAAGACCCTTAGCTAAAATAAGGTCTTAGGAATGAAACCCTAGAAATCCTAGATTTTAGGGTTTATTAGCAAGACCCTTAGCTAAAATAAGGTCCTAGGAATGAAACCCTAGGTGTGTATTCTTCAGCATAATCGGAGTCCTAGCTTGACTGAAATTGTTGTATATCTAACTTTCATATATTAATTTTTATATCTAGGGTTTACCCAAGTATTGATATAATTCTCTAGTATCTGATAATGTATCATAGATATGTATATGTGTGTATGCTAACTTAATTGTTAATGCTCATGTTTTAGTTTGTAAAATCTAGGGTTTGCAACAAACCTTAGTAAAGTCTAACATCTAAATTATATAGGCATATTGTTGAAACCTTAAATGTATAGTACTATGATTGGATTGTTATTGAATTGCTGATATCTAAGGCTTTATGTCTCAAATATGGAGTCTAGGGTTTATGAAAAAACACTAGCAAGAAGTTGAAGTCTAGTATATAAAAAATGTGTCTCTTGTTGATTATGAACCTAAGTAGGTTTAGGAATTCAATGTCTAAAGTTTAAATGTTTTGATGTTTCCATTGTAATAACATGATAAACATATTATAGTTGTCTTCATGCTTTTGTATATTTGTATTTGGTTGTACTTGTTGTTGAAGATTTGCAGGGACATAATCTTCAAGATATTCAAAAGTTGAAGATGATAATGATGAGCATGATGAAGAAAGCTATAAGAATAATGATGATCAAGATGACCTTGATGCCATAAGAAACAAATGAAGCCTTGAAAGAATGAAGTTTTCGCGATGTTACGAAGTTATTGATCTCCCCAAGTTGAGAGAGAGCCTGGATAGAATAAAGGGTGTATATCTCCAGTTGGGAGGGAGAACACATTATGACAATTATAATGAATACCTTGAAGTAAGAATGAAACTAAATGAATGATAGTACTATAGATGATTGTTCGTAATTCATGAAGTTATAAACCTATGTTGCAGGAAACGTGGATCCCACCCTCGTTTCAACAAAGAAGCAAAATGGAAACGCGTTTCGCCGTACCGTACAACTTGGAAACACGTTTCTGACCATACTAGTATGTTTCTCGTTGGGGAAACGTGGCTAGTACGGCCGGAAACGGGTTTCCAGGCCGTACGAACGCGTTTCTGTCGACTTAACCCTTTTTTTTTCCGGTTTGCGTGCGTTTTAATATTTTTTTAATTGTTTAAAGTGTCTTTTGTGTTGAGAATTTTGGAGGGGTTACGGTTAATGCAAATTCTCTTCTTGATAATTACTTGGGAGCTTGTATTCTCTTAGTTAATCTTTCATCAAGTCAATTATCAAAATGCACAGGACACAAATGTTTAAGCAGAAGTAACACTTTTATTGTAGCCTTACAATACACTTCAGATCTGCACTTCAATACTTCACATTAACCTTCAACACTTCAGGTTTTATACTTCGGATTTACCTTCAGACTTTTAGACCTTCAAACTTCGCTTTTACCTTCAAACCTCCAGACTTCGCTTTTTCCTCAATTTGTACCCTTCAATCTGCACTAGACTCTGTCCTTAGATCCACACTTTTTGGCTACTATAAAACCTCAGACAGATCCGCAAAATTATGTCTCTTCTACGCAGCATATGTAGGGTATAAATAGTTATTCTTGCCAGATAATAAGTCGACCTTCCAGTCTTTATGTAGGCCGACTTCCTTGCAGCAATTAGGCTTATCTTCAACGTTGAATATGGGCAGTCTTGAAGGCCATTCTTCCGCATTGTCTTGGAGGATATTCTTCCATTTACATGACTCTTAATTACACTTTTGTTCATAAGACAAAAACACATTTCATTATTTTTGACTTCTTCTTTACATAAGTACATAATTACATAGTCAACATGAAGAACGACCTAGTTACATTTTTCAACACTCCCTCTTAACTAGGGAGGTATTCGTACAAGTACATGGTTACTTTCAAATTGAGAAATCGGATTGGTAATTGCATCTGTATAGCATCATATCAACCAACATTGTCCTAGTGCAAGGCCTTGACTAACAACCCCATCTCTTCAACGAGACAATGGGCTTCAATGCTAGCGAGACACATGACTTATAGACACCTTCGTCATTGTCTCTCCAAGGTACATACTCCACTCAGGGGTTCCCAAAGTATGACCTTCTTGGACTATTCTTATCTTGGGTAGCTAGCCCTCAAAGAATATCGGTCCCCGACTACTCTTATCTTGAATTCCCTAACACATTCTCAAAGAGTATCGAATGCCAGATGATTACCCAATCCTCCATTCTATCTTCCCAAGACCAGAATGATGTGTCTATCTCTCCCTCTCAACCAGGAAGGATCTATTCCACAAGGGAATGTACTCATTCCTATACGAGGAATGTACCTAAGCTCATTCTTAGGAATTACTAAGTTTCTTCCAAGAAACTCATCATCAAGCTCCCTCTTAACTAGGGACCTCCAACAACAATGGTGAGACACCCAGTTGCTCATGAAGAATTCCTGTCCTCGATGTATTGGATTTCAATATTGAGGAATCTCCAACTTTTAGCTTCACAGGGCACAAATCATTCATCACTTTCATCCTGAGTCATGTCAGCTATCAGAGAGTGATTCATCAGACTTCCTCATCTGGTCCATTGATATGCCATGATGCGTTCCTTTGAATCATCTCCAAGGATCACGCATCCTTTCTTATGATTAGCAGCCCTGCACAAGTTCATTCAAATAAACATATACATATGAACTTTTACCACAAAAGTTACCTTAGTGATGATCTTTCACCATGACATCTTCCTGTGGGTATCGACATCCTTCATACAAATTGACACATCTCCTAATGATATGTTTTATCAAGGGTCTTTTTACCAGACTTTTGTCATAGTCTATATATCCTCCCAAGAGATCTCTTAGTCACATCTTCTTGGCTTCCGGATGATAACTACCTCTTGACATGGTTGCATTTCATGATCTTCTTCCTCTCTGCACATACCTGGGGATTTACACCCTTTCTAGTTTCTCGTTCATATACAACCACCTCATATTCCATGAGCACATATTACGTTGATTTCATCTGTCCGTGCACTGAGAAATACTCCTCCACAGATCATACTTCAAAATACAAAAATTCATTACCTGCAACCATATGACATGACTTCACAACATCCAATGTTAGCAAATAATATACATACTTTATACCCCTTTTCCCTTGAGTCATCCTGTAGCAATTTCTCAGGAATGAAGAGCTTCATTCTCTTGGCCTGCTTCATCTATATCACATCCCAGAAATATGTTTCCATGATGACCCTTGCTCTTGATGACTGCTTTCCATTAGTAATGTTATTAGAGGTTTTCCCCCGAAATTGATTTACCAAGAGCTCCTGCAATGTTTCGATCGGGATGCTACATTGCTTCCTATCATATAACCAACAGAAATCAATTCCTTATTCATAAGTTTGTGTGATTTTCCTTGAACTTCTTTTATTTAGCTTCCTCCATTCTTTTCGATAATATGGGATTCCTTTCTTTCTCCTATTGAGATTGTCCCTTTAGGACCATCTTTCTTGTAATGTCCATAAGTCTTCCATATTTCCTCAACAAATGTTTGAGTCTTTTATCCTTCAACATTTTTGCCCTTGATCTAGCATAGAGACCACAAGTTGAATGAGGTAATTTTCTTGTCTATTTGTTACGTTGTCCATCTTATCATCTTTTCCCGGTCTCACAGTTGAGATCTTATGAAGATATCCCTTCATTCTTTGATACCTCAATTTTGTGTAAATCGGGTCTAAGTGACATAACCTTATTTATTGCATAGAATAGTTCTTTTAGCTTATCTTATATTCTGTTGATGTCTCCAATCCTTCATAGGCTTTTCATGACTTTACTTTCTTCGAGGACTGTGACTATCCTCCTCATGCAAGGATTCTTGGTAACCCAACCAGCTTATAGATCTCCTTGCAAAAACAAAGTCATTTAACCAAATTTGATTATAGAATGAAAGATACTTAGATAAGTGAAGATAAAGTCTTCAGCTTGATTTCTTCAATGGCGGTGGAGAAAAGATGTGTTAGTACTTTCTCTTTGGATGATCTTCTTCAAGGGTAAGGATTAGATCCTTGTTGTAATGATGATAATGCCTTAGAATTACAATTCGCATCATACCAAAGGTTGTTATCACACCATCTGCATTTACTGGATAGAGACCTTAGGATTTCAGATCCTTAGAACTTCATGACAGAGCTTCGGATATCCTTATAACGGTATATTGCAGCATACTGGATTAATTTGTTATGCTCAAAACTGCATTAGACCCTCTTATATACTGAATCTGTTATAGATCCATTTCAGTGAATTCCCAAGCTCGACCTTCTTTTCTTTCCCTGCAATTTCGGCCTAATTGTTATAGAGGCTGCCTAAATAGATTGATATCAATACATTATTGTTACCCATGCACTCGCATCTCTGTATAGATTATTGTTATGTATCAATCTCCCTTCACATGTGAATCGTACTATAAGTTCTCCAAGATTGCAGTGTCAATATATACGCATCTTTGTTCCTTTAGTCATGAGGTGGTAGTATATATATGACTTGATCCTTTATTTTTATTACTTTGATGGAAATATAGAAAAGGTTTTACACTACGATTTTGGGACAGCTTGAATATCTCAGTTTGTAGTTATATAATACTTCTATCTGAAATAGTATTATGAACTCCCTCTCTAAGATATCAAACTTGATCTCTGAGATATATCGAACTCCTTTCTATTTTGCAATTGCACCGAACTTGTTTTATGAAGTTGCACTGAACTTGTATCACTGAAATTGCATCGAACATGTATCTCTGCAATTGCACCGACCTTGTATCAATACCACTGTGCTTGTATCTCTGCAATAGCACCCAACTTCTTCTTTGTAATAGCACCAAACTTCTTTTCTCTGAAATTGATCTCAGGCAGTAACTTTTATCTAATTCCAAAATCTTCTTGCCAATAAGGGTGATCTTATTTTACCATGGCTCTGATACCATGTTGAGAATTTTGGAGGGGTTACGGTTAATGCAAATTCTCTTCTTGATAATTACTTGTGAGCTTGTATCCTCTTAGTTAATCTTTCATCAAGTCAATTATCAAAATGCACAGGACACAAATGTTTAAGCAGAAGTAACATTTTTATTGTAGGAAGGTAGATTTACCTTCCTTACATTACACTTCAGATCTGCACTTCAATACTTCACATTAACCTTCAACACTTCAGGTTTTATATTTCGGATTTACCTTCAGACTTCGCTTTTACCTTCAGACCTTTAGACCTTCAGACTTCGCTTTTACCTTCAAACCTTTAGACCTCCAGACTTCGCTTTTACCTCAATTTGTACCCTTCAATCTGCACTAGACTCTGTCCTTAGATCCACACTTTTTGGCTGCTATAAAACCTCAGACAGATCCGCAAAATTATGTCTCTTCTACGCAGCATATGCAGGGTATAAATAGTTATTCCTGCCAGATAATAAGCCGACCTTCCAGCCTTTATGTAGGCCGACTTCCACACAGTTTGTAGGTTGACTTCCTTGCAACAATTAGGCTTAACTTCAACGTTGAATATGGGTAGTCTTGAAGGACATTCTTCCACATTGTCTTGGAGGATATTCTTCCATTTACATGACTCTTAATTACACTTTTGTTCATAAGACAAAAATGCATTTCATTATTTTTGACTTCTTCTTTATATAAGTACATAATTACATAGTCAAACATAGTCAACATGAAGACCGACCTAGTTACATTTTTCAACATTTTGGATGCTTCTAGATGGCTATCTCAACTTATCAAAAGACTCTCGCCTCATTCTCTCACCACATGAATTGAGCAAGTCGTTTCACTTGGAGAAGGGCGATTTTAGCAAGGAGAAAAGAGGAAGAGAGTAGTGCTTCAACTAGGGCGTTTTCACCAGTGAGCAAAGGAGATTTCAATAGCAAGAGAAAGAGATTTCAAAAGCAGATTTGGAGTGCGAAGTTTCCAGCTACGACATTCTTGGTTTTTGGCTCAGCTACAACCATATTTCTCTTGTTTTTTCTAGTGTTTTGGGGTAGCTTCAGCTACACAAAATTAATTTGGGTAAGAAGCATTCAATTTCTTGGTTTTTTTCCCATTGTTTCTTCTATTTTTCGAGGGTTTATGCTACCAAAATTATGAAAAACATTTTTTATTTACATATTTGTTTTTTTAATTTTTTTTGCAGCAATGGCTTCCATCCAAGGTTCAAGTTCAAGCCCCAAGTCCAACCCAAGGGCTGAATATTATCTTCTTTGGAGGCATGTTCAAAAGCTTCAAAGATGTGGAGGTGGTGGCTCATGGGAATGGCCATGTAATCTTTGCAATAATTCTTACAAGGGCTCTTACCCAAGAGTGAAGGCACATCTTTTGCATGGAGGAGGACAGGGGATTGTAGGTTGCACAAAAACATCAGACCCTGTGGTGAGGAGGGAATGTCAAAGAGAGCAAGATCAGATAGATGGAATTAAAAGAAGGCATGATGATCTTAGTCAAGCTACTACTAAAGCTCCAACAAACATTGAGCCAAGGATTGTAGCTGAAGCAAGGAAGAGGAGAGCCACTCAACAACCAGAACAACCACCATCCAGAGGGGCATTCGGTACAGTTCAGGATAGCAGAATTGCTAAATTGGTGAATGTGCAAGGGTACAAGGGACCCAACTATGAGAAAGTTAGAACTCATCTTCTAAAAAATGAGAAGGATCTTGTGGAGGATGTCTTATCACCAATTCATTCTTCTTGGAGTAGCTCTGGGGTTACCATAGTCTCATATGGATTGACATATACAAGGTGTAGACCATTGATAAATATTATTGCCACTTCACCAAAAGCCACAATGTTTTTAAAGGCGGAATACTGCTCGGGAGAGGTAAAAGATGCACAATTTATTGCTAATGTTATTATCAAATCTATTGAACAAGTAGGTCCTAACAAGGTGGTGCAAGTTATCACGGATAATGCACTAGTATGCAAAGCTGCAGGTTTGATTATTGAAGGGAGGCATGACCACATCTTTTGGACACCCTGCATTGTCCATAATCTTAATCTGATCTTAGAGGAGTTCGATAATAAAGTCCCATGGATAAAGGAACTCATAGGGGAAGCAAGGGATATTGTTAATTTCATCACCAACCACCACCAATCTCAAGCAATATTTCGAGAGTACTCCAAATTGGAGTTGATAAAAGTTGCTGAGACAAGATATGCCTCAAACTTCATAAAGTTACGCCGCCTTGTTGAGGTTAAGCAAACATTAGTGTCTATGGTGGTGAGTCAACTTTGGGCTGAGTGGAGATAGGCAGATTCAGAGCAGGGATAATGCGTAGATTGTGCCTTGATGAGGATTGGTGGAGCAAGATAGATTTCTTGCTACTATTCACAACTTCACAACCCCTGCATTTGAGCTTCTTCAGAATGTTGACACTGACCAACCTTTCTTAGGAGAGGTATATGATGGTATGGATTTCATGGTTGAAAAAACTATGGAAATCATTTCCCAAGAGTCTCCACAGCTTTTGTTTGTAGATGATCATTTTGCTGAATTAACCAAGAAAATCATTGTTGATAGGTGGAACAATTTCAACACTCCATTGCACACTTTAACACATGCCTTGAACTCCAAATTTTATGATGAGGAGCTTATTGCTCAAAGCAATGGGAAGAGAGAGGCACCCCATAAGGATAGAGAGGTGTCTTATGGGGTGAAAAAAGCCCTTATGAGAATTTTTCGAGCCCATCTACACAGGGAGGTGAAGGAAGAATTTGCCAGTTTTGCTGCAGGAATAAATGATTATTCAAATATCATCTTTAGAGACAAGCACCATGAATTCAGTTAGGTGGTGGATTTGTCATGGATCAAATGGTGTACATTTGCAAAACCTTACCATTCGCCTCCTTTCACAAGTGGCAAGCTCTTCATCAGCAGAAAGGAATTGGAGCACCTATGGTTTTATTCATTTTGGAAAGCGCAACAGGTTGGGCTAGCAGAAGGCAGAGGATCTTGTTTATATGCACTCCAACCTTCGCCTTGCATCTCGTAGGGGTCCAGAATATGGCAATGGTCCTTCTAAAGAATGGGATGTGGATCCATAAAATCTTGATTTGGAGCTCTCTCTTGCTGCCATGAATATTGAGGACTAGGAGCATAGAAGTGGAACTAGCCAAACATCTTCTTCAACTACACCATCCACTGCTGAGCATGCTTTTGCTGCTATTTTTGATGAGGATTCTGATAATGAGAATTAGTCTTTTGAATTTATAGTACTTGCACCCTCATAGTCTTTATTGTACTTGTAGCCTCATATACATATTAAAGGCTGATTTTGAGATTTTGATATATAATAAAGGCTCCTTCTTTGTATCCCGCACCACCCTTGGTTCTCAACCAACCCTTGATGCTAAATGGAAGAAAATAGAGAAGAGGGTTGCATATGAATGCATTGCTAGATGGTGGTATGATGCAGACATACCTTTTAATGCTACTAATTCTGCATATTATCAACCCATGATTGATGCTATAGCTTCATGTGGACCAGGCTTCAAAGGCCCTAGCTTTCATGATATTAGGGGGCCAATTTTACAAAATGAGGTCCAAAGAATAGAAAAGTACCTTACAGAGTTCAAGCAATCATGGACCAAAACTGGATGCACTATTATGTTTGATGGATGCACAATTGCTATTTCGTCTTTTGGATGAAGTAGTTATGGAAGTAGGTGTTGAAAATGTTGTACAAGTTATAACAAATAATGCCTCTAACTATGTTGCAACATGAAAGATGTTAGAGGAAAAACACCCCACCATTTGGTGGTCTCCATGTGCAGCCCATTGTTTGGACCTCATGCCTGAGGATATTGGGAAAATTGAGTGGGTGAAGAAGTGTGTGGAAGATGCAAAATCTATAACCAAGTACATCTACAACCACTCATGGGTTTTGAACCTTATGAGAAAGCACACAAGGGGTATAAAGCTTGTTCGATCAACCATCACACGATTTGCAACCAACTTCCTTTCATTGCAATCCCTTGTTAAAAAAAAATCAAACTTTAGAAAGATGTTTTCATCTGATGAATGGAATTCATCTCAGTGGAGCAAAAAGGCACAAGGGTAACAGATGGTTGACCAAGTATATGACAAAAGATTTTGGTCAAGGCAGAGGAGATTGTGCTATTTAGTGAGCCTCTTGTCAGAGTTTTGTGGATGGTGGATAGTGATAAATCTGCTATGGGTTTTGTTTATGAGGTGATGGATCAGGCCAAGGAACAAATCAAGGCAACATATAGGTGGCTATCTGCACCTATATAAATGAGAACTTTTGCATATTTGTGTTTAAATGGTTTGGATTAATATGGATGTACATGAATATATCTGGTTTTTCTTTAAAATATGAATATTTTATGTGTTTTTGGTATACCGATTTTTTTTTTCCGGTTTCGCTCCGGTTCCGACCGATTCCTGGTCCACAAGGTTTTCAGGTTCGGTTCCGATAACATTGTGATGAATTGATCAATTTCTCCTAAGAAAAGATTGATGGGTTTTTCCCTAGTTACGGTTTTCCCAGGGTAAAATATTGTGTCTCTTGTGCTTGGCTATTTCTTCATGATTCAATGATTCTACAGTCATTATTGTTTTACATATGAGCTTTTCTATGTATAATTACTAAATGATGAATGTGACAAAAAAATGATTAATTAAGAAATCATTGGAAGTAATTATCAATCTAGAAAAACATGAAAAATCAACAAGAGTTAATAGTTCGACACCTTATATATTATCCCTTTAAATTTTTTGTTTGATTTGCTTAGTCATTTTCCTTGTATGTTTCTTTGGCATAAGACTTTACGGGGTGGGCCCATTTTAATGAAGTGGTACAACACTAACTTCATTACTTTTTCATCTTTTGCTTTTACATTCTTTACTTGTAGCCCTTTTTGGCTTTATTGGACTTAGTCTTGCTTTGAACTTTTCTTTAATTTCATCATTAGACCTCATGGGGATGGTATCTTTTATGAACGAGATGGTAATGTATGGAAAATGATTAAAAGTGTTACGTATGGATAGGATACAGAACATGTTATTCACCTTAATCACCAGTCATACGATTGGGCCTAAGTCAAGAGACTTTATGTAAGGACAATTATGTACCCCAATGGTCTACAAGGAAAAACAATAAAGTATTTACTAGTTAAGAAGTATTATTTATTCAAATCCAATGTTTATTACTTTCATGACGAGGTTAGAAACTATCACACCGCGTCTACGTAAAGAACCCGCACATGAAATCAGGATGCATCAACAAACAGAGAGATCACCATGAAAAACCATCTGCAAGTGCACATATGATTTGACATGTAAGGCATAGCAACTAATATACCATGGTAGAGTCATATGAAAAGAGCTCATGCAGTCATCATGCATTTGACAGAAAGAAGAGGGAGAATGGATCTGAATCTCAAAAGATAAACAAGGTTTAACATTATCATGAAGTGACCAGTCCCTTCTAAGCCTTACGAACCTTTTGGTGATACACATTTCTCCCGTAGATCTTATACATTTTCTGGCCCTTGTGAAGCTTTTGATGAATTCCCTTTGATTCATAATTGATGCAATTATGAATAATCCTTTTCATCACCCCATACCCTAAAAACAAAAAATGTTTTTGGTAATGCTTCAAATGTTGTTCATTCTTCTCTACATTTTATTGGTAATCTTAGTCGTGATCATACATGCAGGAAATACCTACCCACTGTGTTCACCTTCGAGAGTCGATACTCTTGGCATATATGGTATTGTTTTCATTATGTTCTCGTACTTTACCAAACACCCTTTTAGATAACCATCCCTTTAGTATTAGAGACTTGTGTTCCCATCATTGTAACAAGTGCCTTTACTTTCATATTATAGAGATGTTGGAAAAGGTAACTGGTTTTGAACTTCATAATTGTCATTGTACTCATGTCATTATGTACATCCTATGTATCAAGCAAAAGAAGAAAGAAAAATATTATTTTCAAGCATGGGTTTCATGCTTCTCTTGATTGGTCAACTAGGTTAAGCATGTTCTTCACGCTTCTAGGGATTTTCATGAGTTAAGAAAGTCAAAAGAAACTTGGTCATGTATATAAGACCCATTTGGGCAAGTTCTAACATGTAAAAGAATCTATTTTGAGAATAGAAAGTCAAAATAAGCCTCCAAGCACAAATTGACCCTACCAATGAGAAGTCAACCTAAAGAAGGGTATTCGACCGCATGAAAAATATATATATAGAAGGTGATCCGACTCATTTGAAAACACACTTCTGCAATTCGATCTCTACAAGTAAGAAGTCAAAGATCAAGGAGAAAAGAAGGGAAATTCAAAACGAAGAAAATCTACCCTAGAAGATTTCACATGTGCAAAATTTTTAGGATTGCAAGAGTGTTACATAGCAATTTGTCACTGTCCCTATACTCCCTGTTCCTTGATCCTAGAGGACCCATTCAGTGACCCTTGTGTACTTTCCAAGCAGGGAATACATACCCCTGAACCACACTTTGTCTGCCAATTCATCTCCCTTTACAACTTTTCTGGAAGATCCCTATAAAAACCTGGTTTTCAAGGTCGAGGCTTTGTCTTAGTGTTTGGCCTGCGCCGATAGCAAAGATTTGCACTGAGACCCGCGCCGATCGACGCTTCGTCTTAATGTCGGACCTGCGGTGATCCTCTTTTGGAAAGTTTTTAAAATAGAAACGATGTTTCCACAGCTAGAAGCTTCGCGAGGCGACGAGCTGGAAGTTTGTTTTGAGGATATGGCCAAGGAATTCCCCTTTGGGCTTCTTGTTCCCAAGAAATAGGAACTACTGCAAAGGATAAGCTCTTTTCCCATTATTTGAGGGACCATATCCTCCTCCTCCATTGTTATATAAGGAGACCTCCTTCACTTCTACTGCCTTAGTTAGAGTTAGCTAGAGAGAAGAAGCAATTATAGCTTTGGGAGAATAGAGCAGAGTGTGATTGTTTTTATGAGTTAAGAACATAGTGAGATCTTAGACCTTTGTGTATGAGGGTGTTGCAAATGTGCTTGGATACGGACAAGGAGACCCTCAACATCAAAGCTTGGTTGTAAACTCCCCCTGTCTTTATCATAATAAAATGCAACTGATGTTTATCTTCCACTCTTGTTTACATTTATAATGAGATTTCTAGCATTCCTTAATTAGTTAGATAGGTTGTAATTGTTTTATGTTTGTCGTGATTTTACACTTGTCGTGGTGTCTTGATTGTCTGTACAGGTAATTGAATGTTGGTAGCAGCGTGTATCGAGCTTGAGAAGAGCGACAGATCAAAAAGCTTCGACGGAAGACGACAACATAGCATCAGAATAAGGTAGGTCATCTTCCTTGCTCTGAATTTCATTTACAATCTAGGAAGGTAGATGTTAGTATGTTCTTGTATTTGCTAGACCCACCCTAGGGCTAGAGGGATCGCCTCTATCCGTAGAGGGGATTTACCTGCACAACAAATTGGCGACTCCACTGGGGAATTTCCTTTGAGTTTGTCACTCTTTGAGGTCCTAGTCACTTGACGAGTTTAGTAGAACAACTATTTCCTTGTTTGTTCCTATGTTTTTCATCAATTACAATCTTTTAGTTTTTGCTTCAAGTGGTGAGTCTGGTCTTGGTTAGGAGAAATTCTTGTTTTTTTCTTTTTTAGGAATTGGCGCTCTTATTTGTCTGACAGTCACGCCGATTGGCACTAGTTGTCAGTTATAAAGCCGTGCCATCGGGCTATTGGCGCTAGTTTTAGCTCCTAAACTCGCGCTAATTCCAGTGTGTGTGAAAAAATAAGGTTTTTCCCTAAGTCTTTCACCAATGTGTCTTGCCTTTCCGGTCCTTTTCTCTGTATGATTTACATGTTCTCCCCTTCACTCAAGTTGGTTTGATTGGCTCGTTGGCTTGGTTTTTGGTTGTTTTTTGTTCTTTCTGTTGGAACGTGCATCCTAGCGCCCTAGGTCTTTCTAGGATTGTGCATCAATTGCATGGTTGCATGCTTTGCAGGACATCTCCCTGCTGATTGAGTCAGTCTCCTTTCTTAGTGAGCAGAGCCATCTCTAGTTGATTGCCTTCTGCTTTTTGGTTGATTGAGTGATAAAGTCTCAAGTGTCTGTCCGAGTTCATTTGGTTTGCTTGTTCTCCAGTGAACATAGATTACATTGCTCATCATTCAGCTGAAAAGTCTTCTTTGTATGGTTGCTTGATGTAAAAGGGAATGAATGCCATGTTTTGAGCTCATGCTTTGGAAGCCCTCTTTGTGCTTGAACTCATATGTCTTGTAGCTTTTTGAGGAATTTCGTTACAGAGTGTTGAAAACAGGATTGTATTCTTAATGTTTGTTGCATCCTTTTTGCATTAAGGAAATTTGCGTTCATTTAGTTTTCTTCTCAAATTTTGCTTTTCGTTAAAATGCATTAGATTAGGTTGCATTGAAAAGTCATGTTTGAAATTTATCATTGAACTTAGACTACATTGTTTAATGATTGAAAACTAAAAATTGCATTAAGTGCACTCTCTTTCATTAAAAGCATGCATTAAGTAGATTCTCATTTCATCAAAAAATGCATTGAGTGCATCCTTATTCATTCAAAAGAAAAAGGAAATTGTGCATAGATTACAATTGCATAGTTTTCAAGAAGAGAATTTTGCATAGATTACATTTGAATAATTCACATCTTTGAATGTTTTAGATTACTTTTGGATAGCGAAAGTCATTTAGTTAGGAAAAAGTTTCGTTTGCAGTATTACTATTTGTTGCATCATTGTTTGAGACTCTTCCCTTAACTAGATAGCATTCATCGAATCAAAAGATTTCTTTTCTCATATAGCTGCATATCAAAGTTCTCCGATGACAGCGGTAGGGCCTTGAAACCAAGACATAATTCAAGATCAACCGTTAATATTTATTCAATCAATCTAAGGAAGCATTGAAACTTAACGCTCACATTTATAAGTCTAGGCTAGTGACGTGTTCCGGCATTGTTAAATCTAGTAGCTGTCGTTCGCCATCTGGCATTAGACAGTGCTAGTACGGACTTGTGCTCCCCGTACTGTCGCATATATAAAGGGAGACCCCTATAGGTTGCAAATCCTTTATCCATAGGAAGCCGAGTTTGCTGCCTTGTAACCGTGATACACCGAACATAGCATTTGGGGAGATTAGCTACCGTACATCAAGTCCTTGGTCATTTCTCATTCATTTGATCACCAAGGTGTATATTGCAGTTCACGATTACCTAGTTCACCCTTTTGCTTAGAGTTCCTGAGTAGTCATTTTGATCTTTCCGTGACTCTTTAAAATTGAAAAGATCATCGAGCACTTGTCCTTTCAAGCTCGTTCAAACTAAAAGTGACTAGAGTCACCTTTTGTCCTTTTCTTGAATCTTAAAATATGAAAAGGCAGAGTTTTGTTTCAGTGTCTTAAAAAATTAATTGCCCACAAAATATTCCTGGTTAAAGTTATATTCCTTAGTGATTCTTTAGGGTTGATTCCAATGGCAACGTTTCCAAAGTTCACTAACCAAGGAAACCCCTCAGATGGGAGTCCTGGTCCCTTTCCTTCTTTTGGAAATGCTGGCTTCGCTTATATGGCGATGTTGTCCCTTCCTGGGCTAGCTATTGGTTTACCCGTTTGGTTATTTTCAACCTCAGTGGTCCCGACTGTTCCAACCTCTTTCCAACCAAGTTCTCCTCTGCCTGAACCATGTCAACCCCATGTTGATCCTAAGGTTGACCCCTCACCTTCTTCGCCTATTTCTTCAGCTTGTTCTTCCTCTTCGCCTGGTGAAAGTCTGGATTCTAGTAACCGGGTGGCTAAGAAGAAGAAGAAGAAGTCGAAGAAGAAGAAGAAAAATAAGCCAGGGGAAAAATCAACAACTATTGCTACCTATGCAACTAATATCGAGAAACCCCCCACTCTGTCTCGCAGAGTCAAATTCCCTTGCAAGCTATGTGAGGGTGACTACCTTCTTCGTGATTGCCCTGGTATTCCCAAGGTGCTAGAAGTGTTGTCCATTGACCCGATTCATCCTTCATCATCAACCTCTAGGCATCATGCTGATGATGAGCCTTCAGCTAAAGATAATGAGACTCATAAGAAATAGGGTAAGATCAAATTTCCCTGTAGGTTGTGTGAAGGGAACCATCCCATTCACCTCTGTCCTTATATGGATGATCCTTCTAAAGTATTGGATACCCCTTCGGCTTCTGATTCCCGTCTTCCCGTCGGTTACCAGAAGTTTTCTTCGAGTCCTCCAATAGTTGATCAACCCATTGATCGAGATCCATCTCTGGTCAATTCCACTCTCTCTGAAAGTCATTCTCCCGAGTCCATTCCCGACCAATCATTGGTTGCGAAAAAGCTCGACCTGATTCCACCTACAGTTCATTAGGTATTTTCTGTCGAGAGTGGGTCTCGTCCCAGTCAGGTTCTTTTTGTTTCCTCTAATTCTCCGGGATCGGAGGTCGGTCCTCCCGTTTCCATGATCTAGGAGGGTGGGCCTTCAACTCCCATCGCCACAGGTCTAGAAAGTGATCCTCCAACTCTCGTTCTCGGAGCCTAGGAGGATGGTCTTTCTGCTCCTGTAACACAGGGGGATAATCCTCCTATTCTTATGGCAACCCCTCCATGTAGTTTGGTTGTTTCCTTTGATTGGAGTCGATTCACGGGATACCGCCTTCCTTCTTACGTGCCCTTTGAGATCACTGTACAGGCCTACAATATGGTCGTACCGAGCACGATTATAGATGAAGGAGCCTCGGTTAGTATTCTGTCCTCAACTACATGGCAAGCTTTGGGTTCTCCATAACTTGTGCCAGTTACTCAGAATCTGTTGGCTTTTAACAGAGGAACAAGTCAACCATTACGGATCCTTCCGAAGTTGCCTATTACTTTGGGAGGGAAAACCATTTATGTAGATGTAATGGTTGTCCAAGGCCCCTTGGATTTTAATTTACTCCTGGGGCGCGACTATGCTTATGCCATGGGCGCGCTTGTCTCTTCCCTCTTTCGTGTGATCTGTTTCCCACATGAAGGTCGGATCGTGACCATTGATCAACTTTCATTCTTTGGTCTTGATGTGACACCTGGTCTACCGTCGTCCCTTCTTAGTCCTTTCCTGTCTGTGATATCTTCCCTGCCACAAGTCAATTATGTGGCCACCTGTTCCATGCCCACATCCACTGATAATTCAGTCAGTGCAGTAGTACACCATGTACTGGGGGCATTGGATCCTAATTTCCAGAGTGTTATTCTCCCGTCGGATGAGAAACTCTTGGAAGCCATGACTTCTTATTTGTCATGACTAGTTCTTTGGACCAGGGTTCGTTTTCTTGTGTCAAGCTCCTTAAAAAATGAAACAAATTCTTTGGAGCATAGTTCATTTTCTTGTGTCAAGATCCTTAAAAAATGAAACAAGTTCTTTGGAGCATAGTTCGTTTTCTTGTGTCAAGGTCCTTAAAAAATGAAACAAGCTCTTATGAGGACAGTTCTTTTACTATGTCAACCTCATTAAAAAATGAATTAGGTCATGAGGATAGTTCTTTTACTGTGTCAACCTCGTTAAAAAATGAACCGGGTTCCCTTTTCAATTCGAGTCTTTTGATCAGATCTCGTAAGATCCCAGTCGAGTCTTTCTCTTGATCTCGTAATTGAACCTTCATTCCATCCACTTGTTAGTAACCAACAGTCTACTCCGGTGAATGCCATCAAGCTGGGGGGCATGTACCTTGAATTGAGTCATCATGCTGGGGGCATGCGAACTTATTCCAAGCATAGTTTGTTTCCGTTTCAAGCTTGTGTAAAAATGAAACCGGTTTCAAGCATAGTTTGTTTCAGTTTCAAGCTTGTGTAAAAATGAAACCATTCTTATTTTACCTCTCGTGATTGCCATTTTATCAGCCTATTTTGCCAGATGAACCTTGGCTTTCTCATTCCATCATCACCATCTACTTCGCCGATCATACGTGTTCACTTGGTTGTTTTACCCATTCCTGAGGAACAACTGCAATAAGTGGTCTTGTTAGCTAGCCTCTTGACCTTTACTAGTTCTGAGCAGTTCCACCATCACCGGAACCAGTTGCTACCCTTAATACCACTTGTTCCTCCAGGAGGAGTCAACTTTCAGCTCTTTTCTGACTTTCAAAACATGAAAAGATTGCCGAGCTCTTGTTGTTTTGAACTCGTTAAAAGTTGCGAACATCGTTTACCCAGGGTGCGAGACGATTTGGTTTATCATGACTATATGCATGACTCTTCTGATTGGATGGCTGCGACCATACTTGAGTCTATTTATTGATCTTTCTTACTGGATGGCTGCATCCATACCTCGGATCTTATTTTTATATGTACTCTATTATGGATGGCTGCGCCCATGCCACATATTCATGTATCAGAGATATCAGTTGTACTTGTTCTTGCAGGTCTTCCAACGACAACGTTTGGTTTGAGCATGTTCTCATAAAGCATTTCACCCCTCCCTCTCTCTTGGACCTCATGCTTTAGGGGGCATCTGTTACACAGTACTTTGTCACCGTCCCTGCAATCCCCATCCCGAATATTGGAGGACCATTTCAGTGACTTCTGTGTATTGTCATACCTTGCTAAAAGTGTCTTTGCATCCCTTGGCATGTCAAGAAAATTTCCTTTGTTGATCATTCCTCAAGCAGCCTCTCAAAAACATATGATTTTGGGTTGGCGCTGGTAGGCAGTTATGGCCTCGCGCCCATAGAGAAATTAACACTGGGCCCCACGCCCATTGGCGCTCTGTCTCAGTGGGGCACCAGCGCCGAGCTGTTTTGGAAAGTTTTTTAAAATAGAAACGAAGTTTCCATGCCTAACCACTTCGTGAGTGGAGTCATCATGGTTTGTTGGACTGAATAACGTCGAGTCCTCCCTTTGGCTTCCTGTTTCCTACAATTGTGCAACTCCCCAAAGGGATAAGACCTCTCTTCCATCTTGTGAGGGATCCCAAACCACCTCCTCTCCTATAAATACTTCCTTCTCACATGGTTTCAGCTAGCTGAACAATCCTTACTGTAGCTGGTGTGAAGAATAAGGCAGAGAGGAATCCATTGTTGAGAGAGAGTTTAGGCCCATTGCCTCACCAAGCTTGATCCCCGACGAATGCTTGAGACGCTCTTGACTGAACCCGTCGAAGGAGGCTGCAACATCAAGGCATTAAGGTTGTAAACTTCTTTTCTCTATCATTAATACATGATTGGTTTTTTGGTTCCAATTTTGTGTTCGATCATATGCAAAATGTTTGATTCTCCTTCACCAATCAAATAGCTGTAAATGAAAGTATGTTTTCGTATGTTGTCACCGTTCACTTGATCCTTGTGCAGGTACACGAACATTATCATTGAAGGACCGCGATGTGGGAAGACAAAGATCAGAGGATCGTTGCTGCAAACTACAACAAAAGTGTTGGACCAAGGTAGGTCATCTATCCTAACTCGTTTTCATTTATAAGCTAGGAGTCCGAAAGTCCAGCTTGTTCCCTTGTTGCTAGACCCACTCTAGGGCTAGAGGGACCGCCTCTATCTGCAGAGAGGATTTATCTGCTCAACACCAGGTAGAGAAGTTATATAGACATTATAATGTATGGCCCTGGGGTAAATAGCACCATGTTTATTTATCCGGTGAAAGGGTGTGTCCCTGGGGTAAATACACCCATTCGACTTGCATATATATATATATATATATATATATATATATATATATATATATATATATATATATGATGTGACACTTCATTTAATCACTCACTCACACACAACCATCTCTCTTCTATAGCAAACACTCGTAGGAGAAAAAAAGAAGGATGAAATGGCTAAAGTTTGGACTTGTTTTTTGGCACAGATTTCTAGACATTTTATTGTACACCTTGCTGAAGAAGAATTTCTCCTAGAAGAAGAGTTGTTCAGTTTTCTCCTAAGTTTGTGTTTCCCAGGGAAAATTTGTCGTCTTTATTGTGCATGGCTATCTCTTTATGATCTTATTTGTTTTCTACTTTTTTCGTTCCATTACTCTTGATATTTTTTGTTTATCATTGCTTAATGATATCAATGGCATAAGAAGAATTAATTGAAGATCATTAAAAGTAATTACCAGATCATCAAAATTGGTTTCTATTGTGTTTATTGTAGAAAAATCAACACTAGGCTTAGCCTAGTTACAATATATATATATATATATATATATATATATATATATATATATATATATATATATATATATATATATATACTCATTTGTTAATGAATCTAAACTCTCATGTGATTGCAATTTTCAATTCCATCCATGTTTTGTAATGGCCCACCTTATGATCTTTGTCTCCATTGTGTGCTTTGTTAGACAAGGTAGCCAATCAGGTTTTTAACAAGTACAACTCATCATCTTCCCCATGTGCTACCTATATTGTCTCACAAATATTATAGTGCCTAATAAGATTATTGTTGTTGTACCAATTATGGTAGTGTTATGAATATAATTCATATAAAAACAATAAATATAAATATAAATATAACAATAGTAAATAACAACTAATGGTTAGTTAGTTAGTAATGAAGAGGCATGTCTTAGAGACATGACCATTCATGGAAGGGCACCTGCCTAGGGTATATAAGAAGACCCCCATTCTCATTTGTAATCATCTCATATCTTACATCAATTCAATATACAACATTCAATATACAGTTACATGTCTTACAATGGACATTTACGTCTTTGAAGTATTTTAAATCATTCCGCTGCGTATATGACTTTTGGTCGGTACGTTGGTATCAGAGCCACATTGGCTGATCCCATCCTTTGGCCATCAACTCTTCGTCAACCTTGTTGCCATCATAATTGAAGCATTCTCTACACTAAATTTTGGAGTTTCTTTGTTTTGATAGGCCTTTGGCCATTAAAATTAAAAATAATTTAAAAGAGAGAAGGAAAGTTTAAAAAAAGAGGAAATAAATTAGAAGGGAAAAAAATAAAATAAAAATAATTCCAAAAGATTTAAAAAAAAAAAGGGTTCTACATTATTGATAAAAACTGCATGATAAAAAAACTAATGTAAGAGAAGGAAGAGTAGATAAGATTATTTTGATTCTTCATTATGTGGTTTACAAGCTCGTGGTTTTAGAAACCCATGGTAATTGTCCATGGTATTTTCAAGGTAAAAGAAGAACAAAAGGAATACAAAACCTTTTTATGTGAATGGTAAGTTTTACTTTTTATGTGGAAAAAATTAACCGAGTCAAAGGCACATAAGTAGACATATAATTTATATTATACGCCAAAGAGGTGAATAGCCACGTTCCACTAGGGTTGTAACCTATGTTGCACAGGGCCCCGTCCCCGCCTATATTTCATGCTGTTCCCTCCGTTCCGGCGTTCCGGGGACTTTGGAACTCCTCGAAAACGTTCCAGATTTGCCGGGGACGTCCTCGTGGACTTGGGGACTTCAAAGCCGTCCCTCGAAAATTCGGGGACTTTTCGAGGACTTCCAAGACGTCCCTTGATAAATCGGGGACTTCTGGACGTCCCAAAAAAAAAAACATTATGAATTTATCGTTACCTAGGCGGTGGGGAGGCACTGGCACAGGCATCTCCATGGTCTCCATCTTTCCTTCTAAACGCTTCTGCTGCTGCTGGGCTCAATATCGAAGCCTATGCGAGAGCAGGAAATGCATGCGTAGCTGGACGCATATGCGATTCTTTTGAGAAACAGAGCGCTTTCAGAGAGACTAACCTGACGGATTGAAAATTACCAGCAACTCAACATCAATATTTCCAATGTTGACTTGGATTCAATACAGCTTCCTCCGGGTGAAGATTTTGGCATCAAAAGGTATCCACCATACTCTATTCTAATCATTCAGAAAATATAAGAATGCCAATGCCGCATTTTTTTTTTCTATTTTTATGAAAACCCTAAACCCTTTCTATATACGGGCCCGCGGTTTAGCCTGTTTGGTGAGCCTCCATCTGTCATTTTGTTCTAGATGTATTCTCTGGTGATCCATGAAGTTAAGGTCAATTTGAATTGATATGATTTGTTCATCCTCGTCAGTTCTGTATCAATTAAATTCGTAGTATACTCCTTTTCTATTCCTTTCGCTAATCTATATCATATCTAATTTGCCACTAGTGATGATGAGGAGGAAGAAGAAGATTCACTAGAGTTTGAGACTGGGTTCGGCAACATTGTAGTTGTATACAATCTCCCAGTTGTCCCTCCAGAGAAGTGTGAGAAACTCGAAGGTGTTGTTCGCAAGATTTTTGGGTAGATTGGTACAATCGGGGAGAGAGGGCTTTGGATGCCGATTCATCTCGAAAGTTAAAAAAAATAAAAAATTTCGTTTTTTTTTTTAAATTTTTATAAAAAAAAATTAAAACATAATTTTTATGAAATAATAAATATAAAATTTTAAAGCATTATGAATAAAAATAAAATCAAATATTTCGTTATTTTTTATTTTATTAAAAAAATTAAAAACTCATTTTTATAAAATAATAAATGTAAAATTTTAAATAAAATAAAATGTAAAACTAAACCTAATGCATTACAAATTATAAGTTTTTAATTTTTAATTTGAATTTTTAATTCATTAAATTATATTACTAGATTGTAATTTGTAGGTTGTAAGTTGTATGAATAATGAAATGATTCAGCGTTTATGCCTTTAAAGTTTAAGTTATGCAATGATGACGAAATTTGTTTTTTTATGCACAATTCTCAAAATTTGTCTTTAGATTTATGATTCATTGATTTATGATTTTAGTATTTTTAATTTTATTTATTTTCAGTGTTCATTCATGTTTAATTTTATTTTTTTTAATAAATTTTAAATATTAAATAATAAATATAATAATAGTTGCTGCACTTGCCGTCCCCAACCCGCCGTCCCCTGAAAATTTTGGGGGTGCGCTCTAGTCGTCCCGGAAACTCGTCCCCCCGTCCCCCCGTCCCCACAGGCAGTGCAACATAGGTTGTAACTTTTCAAAAAAAAATTTATAAAAAAAATGAGTAACAAAAAAAACAATTGTTGAAAAAAATATATATATTATAAATATAAATAAATAAATAAAACTAGAATTTACTTAGTCAACGAACTCATCACTAAAGGAAGCCTATAGTTAAGGTTATATAAAGGAAGTATTATAAGGAATAGAGATATTTTATTAAAAGGTGTTGGGAATATAATCTTTTATAAAGAAATTTTTTTATTAAAGTTACAAATAATAAATAAATAAATAAATTACGAAGGAAAGTTATTAAGTCAAGGAAAATGGAGCCTAATTCGAAAAAGAAGGAAGAAAAGACAAGTTCCACACAAGAATCATTATTTTGGACTAAATGTCCAACTTGTCTAAACATAATTGGATATACATATATTAAAAAAAAGTGCAATTTAAGATGTTCAAGGTGTGGAAGATTATTTAGTACAAAAGAACATCAAGACAATGAGAAGATGCAAATAAAACAATTAAAGGAGGAAATCACAAAACTTCAACAAAAAAATGAAGCATCAAAGATGAAATAAAAAGATCTCAAAGATCGGTTTCATAAAAAATCAATGGAAAGCAACAAAAAAATTTGGCGTTTAAGGGACCACAATGAGAAATTACTTTCACAGATAAAAAAGTCCAACGTTAAGAAACAAAGACTAAAACAAAAAAATGAAAGTTCTGATAAGGAACTAAAGGAGAATCTATTCGAACAAAAAAAAAAGAAAATTTGTGCCTAAAAACCCTTAATCAAAAATTATTAGACAGAATAAAAAATTTAAAAGATAAAGATGATGATACTAAGGACAAAGTCAATGATTCAGAAAATGGTGAACTTTCACATCTACAGAATCATAACCAAGCCTTACACAAATAAAGAAGCTTAAAGGTGACAAGAAATCACTAAATGACAAATTAGAACAACTTCAAGAAGTAGTATCGAAGTCTCCAGTTGTTTCAGCCCAAGTTGAAGATAAGGAAACGAACACTGATACAGTTAAAATTATAACTCAAGTAGAGGATAAACCTACTAAACTGATGGACATTTCAAATGATGATTCAGTTGCTTACTCAACAACAACAATGCCTGAAGGAAATCAGGAAACAACCACTAACATGATAGGAGAAAGTCGAACCAGAAGAACTATTTATCGACATCTAAATCACAAGAGAAGACTTTCCAATCAATTTATGTACCCGTATCACTCATAACATAAACGACAAATTTATGTTCCCAAGAATACTGAAGTTTGCAGAATCCAGTCTCACGATAATTGTTCATCAGAAATTTTTAGAGATTAGAAGATTCCACAAAAGATTAATCTAGGATGGTCTAATCCCTTCTTAGTACGACAATTTTGTTTATCACTCAAAGCATCATATCATCTTGTATCAACAAAGATGAAAGTTCAGAGATGAGAAGATGTTCTTAGTAAGCTTTGAGGACAAATATTCTTGAAAAGAGAGACAATGTTATGAATATAATTCATGTAATAATCATAAATATAAATATAAATATAAATATAATAATAGTAAATAATAACTAAAGGTTAGTTAGTTAGTAACGAAGAGGCATGTCTTAGAGACATGACCGTTCATGGAAGGGCACTTGCCTAGGGTATATAAGCAGACCCTCATTCTCATTTGTAATGATCTCATATCTTACATTAATTCAATATACATTATTCAATATACAGTTACATGTCTTACAATGGACATTTATGTCTTTGAAGTATTTTGAATATTTCAGCTGCGTATATGACTTTTGGTCGTTACAGGTAGGTAGTTTCTCTCTCCAAGATTGAGGTGCTTATGAATTTTGGTTGTGACTTACAGAGGCTTCTACTTGGGTAGATCTATGAATTACAAATATCTAGCCCTATATCTTCCTTGGTGGAAGTGTTTTGCATGCTATTTTTTCCTTTCTATAGCATGTATAAGCAAGGTCTTTGTTCCCCACTACTACACTTGGACAAGGCATTCTCTAGTGCTAACTTGTACTCTATTGATAACGGTCTTGTTGCAAGCCATGCAAACTCTATAACCTCTCCTTGTACTGTTATTTTTGGTTACAACTCTTCTCTTGGAATATGACTTATACTGTCATTTTTAAGAACACAATAAGCAAGTCATGTCATGCCTATGTTGCACGAAAAACTGAAACGTTTCAAAGTTTCCGAAACAAGGACATTTACAAATGTCACCTCCCAAAAATGGAAACAATGGTCAAAACGTCACAGACATATATATATATATATATATATATATATATATATATATATATTACAAGAAAAAAAGGAATAAGACCCATAGATGACAATTTAGAAGGAAAACCATGTCCATATTAACTATCATAGATAATTATGACACCCAGTGTTTCAGCAGAGTTTTGGCATTTTGGGTACCGGTATGGCCCGAAATATCAAGTTCCTAGAAGTTTCGCGCAACATTGTGTCATACCATGAATATGTAGTCTCCAAACAAAAAGTGGATAGTTCTCAATCTTTACAACTTGTCTAGTCAGTTATGATAAACCCCCAATCATATCCACTAACCATTGCTTGGGGTCGAGTAATAAATTTCTTAGCTCTTCCAGTCCCAACGCAATCAACCACTGATTGCCATCATCACTACAAACACTATTCTCTAATGTATATTCACCACTACAAAATAGCATTTTCCTACTCGACACTATGTCACTCTTCTATGTGGAATTGTTCAAGCCAACAAACTGTTGTGACAAATGATGTTATTAATAACAAACTCAGTCTCCACCCATCTTACACGGTTTGGAAAGAAGATAATAGGGTTAGTTAGAAAGTGTCTATGCATGAAAAATTCATAAAGCATCTATACATGTAAACATAAAAGTAAAGCAAGGAAATATACTTAACACATTGTTCATATATATCATCTGCTTACCTTCCACTTTATATGCTACAAGCAAATGATTTCAGTTGAAGGAACTCCTCACACTCAATATGCCATATATTGCATGGCTATACTAAAAGTTATGTACTCAACTATGTTTACAATCTTCATTACTTCTAATTTGCATAATATTATCTTGCTCATTTGATGATTTGTGATGAAAAGCTTAGTGAAGAAACTAAAGAATGTTCAGCTAAGAAAAAAAAGGTGGGAAGAAAACTACCTGTCACAAAACCGAAGACTCAAGTCGGTGAGATGTCTACAATTTCTTCCCACAGCAGTGATTCCTTCATCTCCAACCTAGTACAATGATAACATAAAATTGAGCCTTTCCAGATTACCAGGAATTATATTAAACTGCAGTAAATTTTGCCTCTAAGTGAGAAACACTTTACAGAACTATGGCAATATGTATTCATGCATGTAGGTATGTATGTTTGTGTGTCTGTATATTTAAATATAGTGAGTTTGCTTCCATGCATAGAATTACAAATGTATGTTTGCATGAATGTGATAGAGAAATAAACACGTAGACACATGCACATGCAATTCATAAGCCTATGTGCATACAAAAACAAAAATAAAGTAATGAACTACAAAATTACTGTCATCACTCAAATAGAAACAAGCTACTTGAAAACCAGCGTCATATACTTTTCTATCATATCCTTAGAGATAATCTAGCCCACAAGAAAAGGAGAAATGTACATGTAGATACACACCTATCCATCTATACATGCATTTATCCATAGGTCCATAAATGCATGCATACCTGCATCCATCCATACATCAATAGATATGTACAACTACATACATAGAAAATTAATAGGAATTTCACTCAATTGTGCATATAAGCATGTCCTCTCAACAAGTACCCATAAGAAAAGAACAAGAAAATAGATAAAATATGTTTTGATTGCACGGATTGGATCTTACCACCTGCTTTACATTGCATATAAATCTAGATGAGACCTTTTGCTTAGTTAGATTTCCATTGTTCATCTTGGTACTCAACTGAAATGCATGTAAGAAAGTTAAAGTTTTCCGATAAGTGTTTCCATATGTACACAACTTCTAATACCATGGTTTTTATATCTCCCCTTAAGTGCTTTAGGATAGTTAACTCCCAATCATAAAGCCATACCAAACACACAGGCAATACTACTACTAGTTAGCATTTTATTATATTGACAAATTACATAATTATTTCGAAAACTAAAATTATTACCTGCAGAATCAAGCAAGAGACCATACAGTATGGTCAGGGTGGGTCAAGAGGGCACCTTAGAATGTGCTCCTATAATAGGACACCTCAAGAATCATGCCTATGAAGAGATGGAAGAAATGGTAAAAGTGGAAAGTGTGCCTACAAGGAAAATGGATCATTTCTGGAAGTATTCCCACCGATAATACAACAGCTTCTCACAAATTGTAATCTGGTCCAATAATCAATGTTAATAAGAACAACGAAAAGGAAAATTAACCTTAGTAAAAAACACTAAGTTACCAGGATTTGGATCCGGATCCAGATTCAGATACGGATCCGCCAGTTTTTTTAAAAGCCAGGATCCGGAAACGCCAAGGAAACGGCAAGTACAAGCAAATATAAAATATTTTATAATTTTTAAAATTAAAATTTATATAAATATAAAATAAAAACATATGCCAAGTTTTAAATATATAATATTTACATCCAATAAATAATTATTATATAAATCATTCCTAAATAATTAAACATTAATTAAACTTATATTAAAATTATAAAACATATGTGAATTTTCATATATATAACTTCTATATAATACTTTAAAAATAATTATTAAGTTAATCATAATATAATTAATACATCATTTATAAATATTTAAACATTAAATGTTAATTATAATTATTAAATTATTAAACTTATTTTAGAAAAAAAATAATTTTTAAACTTGAAAATAAACTTTAAAATTGATTAAAATATAAACTTACTTTTTCAACTTTAAAATATCTTCTAAATAAATAACATGTATTAAAGTTCATAATATATCTTTATATTAAAATTTATTATGTGGTCAACATAGAAATAAATTAGGAAGAAATCTTTCGGTAAAAATCACATTATCATGAACAAAGTCGACGCGTTTCGAACCAACCAGTGTGGTTCATCATCAGGACTAGGTGAGAGATCAGATCAGTTGTTAAGTTTAAATAGATGTAGGAGAGGAAAGAAAACCGTTAAAATCAACTAGTTTGACTATAAAACGGTTAGTTCAATAATTAAAAAAAATAAAAAACGGCTAGTTTGAATATTTAAATTAAAAGTCAAATTAAATTTTTTTTTATAAATAAAAATAAATTTCAATTTTATAGTTTAATTATTTAATTTAATTTTATTTATTATTATTATTACTATTATTATTTTTAATTTATATTTATTTATTTATTTATTATTTTTTAATTGATTATTATACATTATTTTATTGTAAATCTTTAAAAATAAAATGAATAAACAATTAAATAATTAAATAATAATAATAATAAATATAAAACTAGAAATAAAACAGTTCCCTTAATTTACAAATTTAATTACAAATTGAAACCGCTAGTTTGAATATTCAAAATAATAGCAAATTTTATTTTTATTAATATAGTTAATCGAATTTTCAAAAACAAATATTATTTAATTAAAATTATTGTATTAAAATTCTATCTTAAAAAATTAAAAATAAATAAAAGAATAATATTATTATATTGAAATTCTATCTTAAAAAATAAAAAATATAAAAGAATAAAGTTAATTGATTATTCAAAATTTAAATATTATATTATTATAAAAATAAAAAAAAATAAAAATAAAAAAATAAAAAAAAAATAAAAAAATTTAAAAATAAAAAGTAAAAATTAAAAATTAAAAATTAAAAAAAGAGAAGAGGATTAAGAATATAAGGCAGGGATCCAACACCTGCTTATATTCCAACCGTCATCTCTATTGAGATTTATGGGCCTTTTTTCAATTTCAAGGGCCTCTCTTAACTTACGATGATGAAAATGATCAATTGTGGCTAAGACCTTAGCCTCTTCGATACATATATGATGGTTAGTTTTTTCCACATGTTCAGCTAGGGCAGAGGTGCGGGACCTGCCATGTCTAAGGTCAGCTGCATGTTCACAAATCCTTTGGTTAATGGACCTACCCGTTTCACCAATGTAAGGTGTCCCACATGAACAAGGAATAAGATAGACCCCTTTTTTACCTTAGGGTTCACAGGATCTTTAACTGAGTTAAGAGAGCTGCGAATCGTGTTAAGGGGTTTGAAGGAAGAGGAAACCTTATGCTTCCTAAGGATTCTAGCAATCCTATCAGTGGTACCCTGAATGAAAGGAAGCCTAACATTGCAGGACCATTGATCAGGATTTTTATTTATAACCAAGGAACCTCTTTCAGCTTTAAGAAAAGCTTTAAGTCCTTGTGACTTACTATAACCATTAGAACAAAAAACATCAAGAAGATGGGTCTTTTCTCCCTCAAAGTGAGACTCATCCGAGATTCTCAATGCCCTAGTGGCTAAGGTGTTGAGAACGCCTAACTTTTGAGCAGGGAAATGATGAGAATCAGCTCGAAGATATTGCTCAGTATGGGTTTTTTTACGAAAAACCTGATGAGAGAAAGAACCATCATCTTTCCTACAGATAAGAACATCAAGGAAAGGAAGGCTCCCATCCACCTCATAATCCAAGATTGTGCCGTCATTTTAAGGAAGGCCAAGCCCCCTAAGAGTAACCTCAGTAAGTCTGAATTTGAGGCCTTAAAATCCTTAAATAATAATAAGGAAATTGTTGTTCTTAAAGCGGACAAAGGAGGTGCTGCTGTTATTCTTAATAAAGATGATTATAGGAAGAAAATGTTAGACCATTTAGAGAATAGTGGGAGCTACAAAAAACTTTCTAAGAATCCCTTGAAAAAGGTTTCAAGAGCTGTAGCTGAGGCTATCAAGTCAAGCAGCTCTGTGGGTTCTCTAAGTAAGAAGTTGATTGAAAGCAACCCCCTTACTCCAAGAATCTATGGTCTTCCCAAAATCCATAAGGATGGTGCTCCTCTTCGACCCATTGTTAATACCATTGGGGGTCCTACTTATCTTCTTGCTAGGTATTTAGCCTCTAAGCTTAAACCTCTTGTAGGTCGTACCGATTCCTTTGTCAAAGATTCTGCTTCTTTTGTTAATGAGTTATAAGGTGTAAATTTGGGGCCTGAAGATAGGTTTGTTAGTTTTGATGTTGTCTCTCTTTTTACCATATCCCTATTAAGGAGGCCATTGAAGTCATTAATCGGATAACTGATCCTGACACAGCCTTTTTAGTTGAGATTTGCTTAACTTCTACTTTCTTTAGCTTTGAAGGTGTGTTTTATGAGCAAACCTGTGGTGTTGCTATGGGTTCTCCCCTTTCTCCGGTTGTTGCTAATCTCTTTATGGAAGACTATGAGTCCAAGGCTCTTTCCTCTGCTCTGCACCAACCAAAGCTATGGAAAAGGTTTGTAGATGATACTTGTGTTGTCTGGCCTCATGGTAAGGAAGAGCTTGATCGATTCTTCGTTCATCTTAACAGTCAATCTTCCGCCATAAAATTTACCTGGATTATGAGGTGGATGGGAGCCTTCCTTTCCTTGATGTTCTTATCTGTAGGAAAGATGATGGTTCTTTCTCTCATCAGGTTTTTCGTAAAAAAACCCATACTGAGCAATATCTTCGAGCTGATTCTCATCATTTCCCTGCTCAAAAGTTAGGCGTTCTCAACACCTTAGCCACTAGGGCATTGAGAATCTCGGATGAGTCTCACTTTGAGGGAGAAAATACCCATCTTCTTGATGTTTTTTGTTCTAATGGTTATAGTAAGTCACAAGGACTTAAAGCTTTTCTTAAAGCTGAAAGAGGTTCCTTGGTTAAAAATAAAAATCCTGATCAATGGTCCTGCAATGTTAGGCTTCCTTTCATTCAGGGTACCACTGATAGGATTGCTAGAATCCTTAGGAAGCATAAGGTTTCCTCTTCCTTGAAACCTCTTAACACGATTCGCAGCTCTCTTAACTCAGTTAAAGATCCTGTGAACCCTAAGGATAAAAAAGGGGTCTATCTTATTCCTTGTTCATGTGGGACACCTTACATTGGTGAAACAGGTAGGTCCATTAACCAAAGGATATGTGAACATGCAGCTGACATTAGACATGGCAGGTCCCGCACCTCTGCCCTAGCTGAACATGTGGAAAAAACTAACCATCATATCTGTATCGAAGAGGCTAAGGTCTTAGCCAGGATTGATCATTTTCATCATCGTAAGTTAAGAGAGGCCCTTGAAATTGAAAAAAGGCCCATAAATCTCAATAGAGATGACGGTTGGAATATAAGCAGGTGTTGGATCCCTGCCTTATATTCTTAATCCTCTTCTCTTTTTTTAATTTTTAATTTTTAATTTTTACTTTTTATTTTTAAATTTTTTTATTTTTTTTTTATTTTTTTATTTTTATTTTTTTTTATTTTTATAATAATATAATATTTAAATTTTGAATAATCAATTAACTTTATTCTTTTATATTTTTTATTTTTTAAGATAGAATTTCAATATAATAATATTATTCTTTTATTTATTTTTAATTTTTTAAGATAGAATTTTAATACAATAATTTTAATTAAATAATATTTGTTTTTGAAAATTCGATTAACTATATTAATAAAAATAAAATTTGCTATTATTTTGAATATTCAAACTAGCGGTTTCAATTTGTAATTAAATTTGTAAATTAAGGGAACTGTTTTATTTCTAGTTTTATATTTATTATTATTATTATTTAATTATTTAATTGTTTATTCATTTTATTTTTAAATATTTACAATAAAATAATGTATAATAATCAATTAAAAAATAATAAATAAATATAAATTAAAAATAATAATAATAATAATAATAATAATAATAAATTAAATTAAATTAAATAATTAAACTATAAAATTGAAATTTATTTTTATTTATAAAAAAAAAAAAAAAAAAAAAAAATTAATTTGACTTTTAATTTAAATATTCAAACTAGCCGTTTTTTATTTTTTAATTATTGAACTAACCGTTTTATAGTCAAACTAGTTGATTTTAATGGTTTTCTTTCCTCTCCTACATCTATTTAAACTTAACGACTGATCTGATCTCTCACCTAGTCCTGATGATGAACCACACTGGTTGGTTCGAAACGCGTCGACTTTGTTCATGATAATGTGATTTTTACCGAAAGATTTCTTCCTAATTTATTGATGGATCACAGAAGCCAAAAATCTAGTAACATAGAAATAATAAATTGTGGCCTGCCCAATTATCCTTTTTTTATCATTCGCTTTATTGACTTGCATTAAAGTTTATATAATGTCTTGCATTAAAGTTTTTAATATGCTCGCCATAAAAATAATAAATTTTAGGTAGCCCAGCAACTCCCTTGTATTAAAGTTCATAATATGTCTTTATATTAAAGTTTATTAAACGGTCAACATAGAAATAATAAATTGTGGCGTGCCCACTTAATCCATTTCTTATTGCTATATTGACTTGAATTAAAGTTTATAAAATGCTTTATGTACCCCGTAAGCCGTAACTCCCTAGTTTATTTTGGGACAGATGCATTAATCCATTTCTTATCATTGGATTGACTTGCGTTAAATTTTCCGCACTCCCTAGTTTATTTTTGGACGGATGTATATTAATCAATTTCTTATCATTGGATTGATTTGTGTTAAATTTTCCGTTCTGGATATGTATGATGACAGTTTTTTACCCATGGAGAGAAGATGACGGATCTCTCCGTATCCGTCTCCGATCCGGGGATCCGCAGATCCAGCCATCAGGGCTGACGGATCCGGTAACATAGAAAAAACATAAAGGCCATGAAGAGGACCAACTATATTGAAATTAGCTGCAAGAAATATAGGTAAGAATTGGTAAATCAACCACCAAGTAAATATGGTTGAATGAAGTTATAAATACCCCTCAAAGCCTAGAGCTGGTTGTCCATCATAAAATTTCAACTTCTCTCCCTTGCAGTGTTATTTTCTGCTTATATTCATCTGCAAACTTGCACTTGTGAAGGAGCGAGTTGCATTTTAACACTGGCAGTTTGCATTTAACTAGGGGTGTCTTCTGTTGAATTTTCTATAATAGAAACTGATTTTCTAATCTGATAATTACTTTCCAATGATTGTCTGATCAATTTAACTTATGTGGCATGTATCATTAAGCAATTATACATAGAAAATCTCAACAATAATACAAAGATAACAGTAGGATCATAAAGAGACAGCCGAACAACAGACACAACAAATTTACCCGGGGAAAAATCCAACCTTGGGAAAGCTGAACAAACTTTTCTCTTAGGAGAAATTGTTCTTCAGCAATAATTGCAATTCAAAATTATTCTAGGAATCTGTGCCACAATCCAGGTCAAATTATTCTAGGAATCTGTGCCAAAATCCAGGTCAAAGATACCAGTCAAACCTGGTCAAATATCAGCCAGTCAATGCTGGTCAAAACCTTCAAAATAATCACTTCTAGTCAACGTCTGGCCTAGTCAACAGTCTCATGTGGTCAACTTTGGGTCTGTGGTTGACCCCTACGGTCAACTCGGACCTGTGGTCAAACCCATGGTCAACCTTGCAGTCAAAGCTCAGTGAAACTGTCCTTTCTGCAGTCAAACAGTCCAGATTTTCGGTCAAACAAAGCCTCTTTTCTTGGTCAAATTGAGCCTGTCACTTCGGTCAAAGGTCAGCCAAAAACTCAGTCAAATGAAGCAGGTAAACATTGGTCAAATGGCAGCTTCAAACTTCACATTTCCTCCTTTCCTCGCACATTTGGATCAAAACATAAGAGATTCATGTGATGTCTGAATTGGTCAAAATGGAGGGGGTCAACTTGTATTTATACTAGACAAATGGGGTAGACCTTGACCAAACATCACACCCATTCACTTGTGGGGCTGACTTGACTTTTGGTGCCTACATGAAGCCAAATAATAATTTTAATTTTTCAATTTGTACAATTTTCTTTGGCCAACTTGGGAGCCCTTTTGGTATGCAGGAATACCTCTCGATGCTACAAAAAATCAACACTCCCTCTTAGCGAGGGAGGTATTCTCTGCAATAGATTTCCCTTGCTCAAATTTCTCCTTCCTTAAGAAAAGTTCATGAGGTTTTCATGTTGATGCATGTCTATAAAATAACTCGATCCTCGAGTGGGCAATGTAACTCTTCATATATCCAAGGTTGGAAAAGTCCTTTATGGCTCCTTAGGAAAATGTATTAATCTCCTTTGGTCATGCCCTAGCCTAGGCATCCAAATCTTTCTAGCTTCTTGGGAGAGAAGCTGCCTTTGGACCATTCACCTTTCTGGTTAAAATCCTTTACGACCTAGCCAAGTCCTTGTGGTTTTAAAGGTGAATTACATCTATCTCTTTCAATTGACATACCCAATTGAAGATCTATCCAATCCTATAATTTCCCTAGGACATTCACCTTTGGTCGACCTAGCTAAGTCCATCTAGCTTCAAAGGTGAATGTATCCTATATTTGCCATGGTAAATGCCTTGGCCTATTCAACTTTCTGGTCAAAGTCCTTTATGACCTAGTCAAGTCCTTTTGGCAGCCACGTCCTTCTAACTTCAAAGTTGAATATATTCATCTCCTCTTGGTCAAAGTCCTTTATGACCCAACCAAAGTCCTTTATGGCTTCAAGAGATAGTCATCCCAATCCTGCAAAGACCTCATCATTCCATTCCAATGAGGGATACATTCAGCATCATACTAAGCTCCCCTTTGTCCACAATCTACTCATTTGTGGATATGTATTGGAGCTCTACTGCTCCTCTTTGCATTATGTCTCGGATGAAGTGACCCTGTTGAAATTCTAATGTTCTATGTTTTTACAATCACTTAAATCCAGAACTTCTTTATGCTGCAAAAAAATTTAAGTAATTGTAGATAGAACATAACCCATGTAAACCATATGCACAATAGAAGACAGCCAGGAACCCAATGAGACAAAGAGATCTTAGGTCAATGACCATGGCAAAACCAACAAGGGGAAAACCCAACCAAGTTCTTCTTCTATTAGAAATCAATTGTTCAGCAGAGATACAAAGTACAATGAGAGAATGAAGAAGTTCACCCAAATATGAAGAAGATCTCTAATAGCAGTAGCTGATGCAAACACTGAATCACTTTGGCTCTCCAAGATTTGTTCTTACTCTTCAAGACTCTCTCTCTCTCTAGACTCTCCAACTCTCTCTTTCTCAAGCTCGAATTCTCCTTTCACAAACACAAGTAAGTGTATCAAGTGAGGATGAGAGGCATAACTATATAGGAAGAACAAGGAGGTCGAATTCATGAGGGAGTAACTCATATGCATTGAGGAGGAGTTACATATGCCAAAATAGGAGTGTAACTTATGCCATAACGAAGAGGACTGTAACTTACGCATTTAGGAGAGAATTGTAACTTATGCATTAAAGAGGTGTAAGAGGAATATTTTTATGATGAGTCATTAAAGTGTGCAAGAGAGTGGAAGAGGTGCGTAAGAGCATTACAGAGAGTGAGGAATGAATACATTAAGAGAGAGAGAGAGAGAGAGAAACACGTGTATTAATTGAGGGGAGTTACATATGACATGATTGAGTCTCATGATTGAGAGGCTTGAATTTATTTTTAATAATAATACAATAATATCATAAAGAGGATAATAGTAATAATTAATAATAATATTGTTAAATAATTGAGATTGATTAAGGACGGGTTATGTGATTTTCCATCATATATATATGGTTACGAATTGATAGAAGGTTATTTACTATTTTTGGAAAGTCATGGTTGCAAAAATAGACATGAGTTTCTATTTTTAAAAAGTCACTTTAGAAAGGTCAACAATGAAATTTTATTCAAGGAAATTCATCCCATAGCTGCGAATTTTCAACACTCCCTCTCAGCTAGGGAGGAATTTCTTTATGATACAAGGATCTTTGTTATCTCTGCTTTGGAACAATGATGTTACAATCTATTGAAGAAGAATCATCATAGGGAAGATATATCCATCATCCTATACACACTTGGGGGGATCCACTTGTCAACACATGACAAGGATCTTGCACATCCAAGGCTCATCACTGCTTGGGGGAATCCACTTGCCAACAGAGGACAAGGATCTCGCCCATCCAAAGCTCATCACTGCTTGAGGAGATCCACTTGTCAACACATCACAAATATCTCGCACATCCAAGGCTCATCACTGCTTGGGTGGATCCATTTGTCAACACATGACAAGGATCTCGCTCATTCAAGGCTCATCACAACTTGGGGGAATCCACTTATCAACACATGAAAAGGCTATCGCACATCTAAGGCTTATCATCCATGACCACCCTTGGGCTTCTCTAGGCAGGGCCACATTTGTCAGTCCAAGCTACTCTCTAAATAGTAAAAACCAAGAACTTTCCTTTCGACAAAGACTTGGTAAGAATGTCAGTGATTCGGTCATTAGTCGCTATATGATGAAGTCTTACTGCTCCTCTTTGCACCATATCCCTGAAATAGTGATATTTGATCTCAATGTGTTTGAACTTTGGACTCGTCATGGAACGCATAATTTTCAGCAAGTCGAATCCCAGTCTTATTGTCACGATAAATTATTGTAGTATCCAATACTTGCTCAAACATCTCTTCAAAGAGCTTACTTAGACATACTGCTTCACATCTAGCCATGCTAGCAACAACATATTCTGCTTCAACCGTGCTTTGGGGCAACAAACTTTTGCTTTCTGCTCATCCAAGATATCATGCCGGATCCTAAGTTGAACTAGCACCCTGATGTGCTCTTTCTGTCAGTAGAGTTTATGGATTGATGGTCCCATGTAGGTACCTCAACACATGCTTTGGAACAACCCAGTGTGCATGAACAGGTTTAATCATGTATTGACTCAAGGACGGGTTAAGTGATTTTCCATCATATATATATATATGGTTACAAATTGATAGAAGGTTATTTACTATTTTTGGAAAGTCACGGTTGCAAAAATAGACATGAGTTTCTATTTTTAAAAAGTCACTTTAGAAAGGTCAACAATGAAATTTTATTCAAGGAAATTCATCCCATAGCTGCGAATTTTCAACACTCCCTCTCAGCTAGGGAGGAATTTCTTTCTGATACAAGGATCTTTGTTATCTCTGCTTTGGAGCAATGATGTTAGAATATATTGAAGAAGAATCATCATAGGGAAGATACATCCATCATCCTATACACACTTGGGGGGATCCACTTGTCAACACATGACAAGGATCTTGCACATCCAAGGCTCATCACTACTTGGGGGAACCCACTTGCCAACACATGACAAGGATCTCGCTCATCCAAAGCTCATCACTGCTTGGGGAGATCCACTTGTCAACACATCACAAATATCTCGCACATCCAAGGCTCATCACTGCTTGGGTGGATCCATTTGTCAACACATGACAAGGATCTCGCTCATCCAAGGCTCATCACTGCTTGGGTGGATCCATTTGTCAACACATGACAAGGATCTCGCTCATCCAAGGCTCATCACAACTTGGGGGGATCCACTTATCAACACATGAAAAGGCTATCGCACATCTAAGGCTTATCATCCATGATCACCCTCGGGCTTCTCTAGGAAGGGCCACATCTGTCAGTCCAAGGTACTCTCTAAATAGTAAAAACCAAGAACTTTCCTTTCGGCAAAGACTTGGTAAGAATGTCGGTGATCCGATCATTAGTCGCTATATGAAGAAGTCTTACTACTCCTCTTTGCAGCATATCTCTTATATAGTGATATTTGATCTCAATGTGTTTGGACTCGTCATGGAACACATAATTTTCAGCAAGTCGAATCCCAATCTTATTCTCACGATAAATTATTGTAGTATCCAATACTTGCTCAAAGTTCAAACATCTCTTCAAAGAGCTTACTTAGACATACTGCTTCACATCTAGCCATGCTAGCAACAACGTATTCTGCTTCAATCGTGCTTTGGGGCAACAGACTTTTGCTTTCTGCTCATCCAAGATATCATGTCAGATCCTAAGTTGAACTAGCACCTTGATGTGCTCTTTCTATCAGTAGAGTTTATGGATTGATGGTCCCATGCAGGTACCTCAACACATGCTTTGGAACAACCCAGTGTGCATGAGCAGGTTTAATCATGTGTTGACTCAAGAGTATTGATTGCAAAGCATATATCTGGTCTAGTGTTCACTAAGAACATTAGTGCCCCAATCAGTTGACGGTACTCAGAGGGATTAGCCAAATCAAGTCTTGTAGCTTAACCACAAAGCTTCTTGAAATTCTTTTCCATTGGAGTATTCATGGACTTACACTCAATCAAGCCAAACCTTTCTAGTAGTTTGACAACATATTTTCCTTGAGAAAGGAAAATCTCCCCAGATTTTTGCCATAGCTCTAGGCCCAAAAGGTAGTGCATCAAACCAAGATCTTCCATTTCAAATTCAAAAGCTAACTCCCTCTTACACTGGAGAATAAGAAGTTCACTACCGGTCAAAAATAAATTATCAACATACAATACCAAAATCAAAGGCATACCTTGGACTGTCCTAAAATAAATATTTGGATCTGCATAGATTCTGGTAAAACCAAGCTTCATCAAGTAGTTATCTATGTGAGCATACCAAGCTCTTGGAGCTTGCTTCAAACCATAGAGGGCTTTCTTCAGCCTACAAACATGAGTTTTTGGATAATGTACTTCAAAGCCTTGTGATTGCTCCACAAATACTTATTCTTTAAGGAAGCCATGCAGAAAAGCAATCTTCACATCAATTTGGCGAAGAGACCATCCTTGGCTAGCAACTAGAGCTACAATAGATCGGATGCTGGTGTAACGGGCAATAGGTGCAAAAATTTCGTCATAGTTTATTTCCTCTTTCTGAGAGAACCCTCTAGCCACAAATCTAGCTTTATATTTTTCAATATTGCCATCAACACCATGTTTAATTTTATACAAGCATTTAGAAGATATAACATATTTACCTTGGGGTCTTGGAACCACTTCCCATACATCATTATGAACAATGGATTCATACTCTTTAGCCATTGCCTCTTTCCACACTTGGGCCTTTACAACGTCTTCAAAAGTGCACAACTCAACTTGAATAATGTTGCTCATGGCTACAACATATCCTTGGAACAAGCAAGGTTTCTTGCTTTCTCTAGAATTTCCTCTAGGGGCAGCATGTTGAAGAGTGTCATGAAGCCATAAAGGTCTTACTTTAGAAGGAGGATCACATGGAGGAGGATCCATGGGTTCATCAGCAAAATCAGTTTTAGCTTCAGGATCTTCTTGTATTTCAAATACATCATCTTAACTATCAACATTACCAGGAGGAAGAGGAGTGTCTCATGCTTTTCCAAGAGTTGCATCTTCATCAAATGTAACATCTCTGCTAAATTCTATATTTCTTTGACCAGGTATGTATATTTTGTAAGCTTTAGAATTCTCACAAAAACCAACAAACATACCTTTCTTACCTGAAGCTTCCAACTTGTTCCTTTTCTCTTTTGGGGCATGGAAGTAAACAGGGCAACCAAAGATCCTCAGGTACCCAACTTTGGGCTTCTCACCAGTTAAGACTTCTTCAGTGGTCTTGTTGTTTCGAGCATAGTGAGAAGATCTATTTTGGACTTAAACAGTTGTGTTTGCAGCTTCTCCCCATAGAAGCTTTGGCTATTTCTGATCATGAAACATAGCTTTGATCGCTTCCATCATAGTGTTCTATTCTTATTCTCGGCCACACCATTTTGTTCTGGATTATATGGTACAGTGGTCCCTTTTCTGATTCCAGCTTCTTTGCAGAAGTCAACGAAATCACTCGAAGTGAACTCTCCTCCATTGTCAAATCTGGAAATTTTGATTTGCTTTCCAGTTTTTTTTCTACTAGAGCTTTGTAATCTTTGAACATGTTAAAAGTTTGACTTATATTTTTCAAGAAATAAATCCATGTTTTGCAAGAAAAATCATCCACAAAGATAATATAATACAAGTAACCACCAAGAAAAGTTATAGGCATTGGTCCACATAAATCAGAATGTACAAGATGCAATACCTGACTGGTTCTACTTTTGCTTGAAGGGAATGGTCCCCTCACTTCCTTTCCGCTTGCGCATCCTTGGCAAATGCCAACATGATCAAATCTGATTTCCGACATACTGGAAACCATCTTTCTCACATGAGGTAATGCTTTGTAGTGCAAATGAGCAAACCTTCAGTGCCAAAGTTCACTTTGGTGATTGATATCATGGATTAGTGCATGAATAGGTCTTCCATTGATTTTCTATAAATGTTCACATCTAGATCCTAGAGTGAGGGCATCTCTCATGCTGGATCTCGATTGCCAAGTGAGAATTTTACCATTTATGAAAGCAACTTTCATTCCTTTATCTTCTAAAGTTGATATGGACACAAGATTCTTCTTTAAACCAAGTACATATAGAACTTCTTGAAGAGTCAAAGTTTTACCTTAATCCAGATGGAAAGAAACAAAACCAGATCCCTTTATGGGATATGTAGAGCTATCTCTACGAATGATCTTCAAATCTGTCTCCCTTTCAACCAAATTAGAGAGGACTTCTTTGTAACCAGTAAGGTGCCTTGAAGCACCACTATCAACCAACCGGCTATCACAAGAATCTACAGGAGATGAACTAGAAAGAGAAAAAACAAGAAAGTACTTTGATTGAGTCTTAGCTGCATTATTATCATACCTTTGGTTCCTTGAGGAACAATAGTTTCCACTGCAAGCAAAAGGAGCTTCTCTTCTTCTTCTATAATCAGATTTGTTGGAACGACTGTTTAAGTTGGATTTTGATGCTCTTTTGTTTTATGAACAGTCACAAGCATAGTGACCATGCTTGTGACAGTTGTAGCCAAGGTTACTTGGAAGCGGGAGCGAAGCGCGGAGCGCCATTTTTAAAAGCTTCCGGTCTGGAGCGTTTATATATATATATATTTTATATTTTTTATATTTTGATGCATATATGTCAACAAAAACATGTAGAATGATGAATTAGACATAAAAAACATAAAAAACATAGATTGAATCATATAACATCAATCATCTAGAAGTTATAATCTTCATCAACCACACCCACGAGTTGGAAGCATACAACATATTGACTCTTGAGTCTCGCAAATCATCAATCTAAAGGTTTCAAGCTTTCAAAATTCAATATATAACATTTATCATCATTGATATATAACATTTATCATCATTGATTTCAAATTTCAATATCTAACATTTATCATCATTGATTCATTGATTTCAAAATTCAATATACATTTATCATCATTGACATATAACATTTATCATCATTGATTCATTGATTTCAAAATTCAATATATAACATTTATCATCATTGATATTATATAACATTTATCATCATTGATTCATTGATCACTATATAACTTTCATGAAGCATCATATTCATAATTCATAATGACTTGTAAACAGTAAACTTATAAATGCCAACTTCAAAGTTTCACCTTTCAAATTCAAACTTCAAACTTAAATTGTCAATAAATATATGAAATCAGAAAGAGTCAAGTTTCAACTGTTCAACTGTCAACAACAAATAGAAAAGACTAGTAAACAAATAAATTCATTTTATCCTGGCTGCCCTTGCCACGCCTACCAGAAATGTTCAATTTTTTGTGAGCCACGCACAAATGTTGGCCTCTAGTACTCGTGGAGTACCACGACCACGACCAGAAGGTGAGCTGGATCCGCAAAGAAACAAATGTTGTGATATCGCAGAGTGGCATCGGCTCAGCACCGGCACCGGCACCCGCACCGGCACCCAAGAGATGGTGGACCGGCCCCGTGTGTGGCAAAGGTCGATGCTTCATCATCATCCCTATAAAGTTCGTCTCAATTCTTCCAGACAGTAACATGTCACCCTCCAAATTATCATCCTCTCAAGGTCTCGCACTGTAGTGATTGATCCTCATTTGCTCGATCACACTAATGGCTCAACAACCTCAAGTTATAATGCACATAAACCAAGCTTTCAACTCGGTTTTCATTCAACCTGTTTCTTCTCACATTATGTATGAAGCTGTATGTGCTCTAACAGCTCTCCGCACAAGAAGTATTCACAATGAGAGAACTTTTTTTGCCAACTTTGGCAAAAGTCCCATGCCGCCATATGCTTCCCACCATGTGAGAGCATCAAATCTGTCTCTGCCTTCCATTGCATGGAAAGAACCAAAGTTAGCAGTGCAACTGAAGTATTTGCCTAATTCAAGGCGCAATCTAGCACACTCCTCCTTGTTGGGTACCAACTTGTCTAATGCCTTCATTTACCCCTCTTGTACTGTAATAATGAGGCTCACCTCAACCCCACCTCCAGCAAAGCCAAGCCCAACCAAGATGGAGAGTAATATTTTGGCGTAAGGGTATATGCCAAAGCATGTAGTGGAACATTGAGTTTATTCCACCGTGCACACACACAGTCATGAATCATAGCATACAAGTTGGGATCATTATCCTTAACAATATCTTTTATTTGCCTCAACATGCTATCCATCTGCTCATAAACCTCTCCAATCACTGGTTTATCAGTATCTGCAAAGCGAATCATGTTATAAATGGGCTTGGTAAAACTCACAATTTCCCTCATACGTGCCCAAAACAGATGGTCAAGGGCGGTCTCCTCCACATGTTCGAAACCTTGCTTGTCAACTATTATTGCCGCCCTGTCCTTTAATAGCTGCCAGTGTGGGCTTGATACCATTGCAGCCAATGACTCTCTTACCTTCAAAAGGCGCCTGAAGGTGAGGTAATAGCTAGCAAATCTAGTTTTTGTTATTTTCAACAACTCCAATTTGGAGTGAGTACGGAAAAGCCCATGGGTATTGCTATGATTTGTAATAAATTTGATCATTTTTTTACCTCTCTTGTACAAATCACCAAGCCATTTGAATTGAGGTTGTTTGTTTTTGATGATATCATGCATCAAAAGGTTCATTGTATGAACCAAACACCCAGACCAAAAAATGTTGGGGTATTTATCCTCAACAATTGCTCCTGCTGCCTTACAGTTAGCAGCATTATCAGTGATGACTTGTATGACATTGTATGGCCCAGTCTTTTCAATTATATCAAGTAATGGTTCTACAATGTTAATGCCGGTTTTGAATTTCTCTGAATAATCATAAGCTGCTAGGAAGACGACACCACTAACCGACACAGCCAAAACATTTATCAATGGTTTTCCTTTTACATTGGTCCATCCATCAGAGACAATGGACAGCCCATGCTCATTCCACGAACTTGTCATTCTAGCCAAAGAATTGTTTATTTTAGCTCTTTCATGATTAAGACCCACGGTTCTGGCCTTGTCATACCCAGGGCTTTTGTATCCTTTGGGGGCATCATTAATGGCAGAAACCATTTCATGCCAATAAGGTGAGCGAAGAACATTGAATGGCACCCCACGTGCATATAGAAACCGGTAAACTTTTGAATCCACATCATTCCTACACCCTTCGTCTAGGAAATCGGATATGGTTCTACGCCTTAATCCAGTGCCACTGCTTCCAAAACCACTGGCATGGGTGGAAGTTGAACTTGTTTGTCCATGATGTGTTGGGCTTGAATCAACGAAACCCCTAGATCTTTTAGATGATCTCTGTAGGGCAACCCCCTCTTCCTTCCTATATATCTCTCTCTGTGGTGCTGGCACAAAAGCACAAACTTTGATTCCAAGATTTTTAGTTCCATCCCCTGGCATTATCCCACAAAGGTGCCTTCTCAGACGGGTGTATGAACCATGCTATTGTTTATTGCAATGGGGGCAAATAAATTTAGTGGTTCCACCACCTTTCCCTCCTTCCATTTTCTGAACATATTTCCACAAAGGTGTCTGAGTTTGGTCTCGTTTAGTTGGGGAATCTGTGTCCTCAGGTTCTCCACTCCCCACTTCCTCCTCAGCATAACCCTCCTCCTCTTCAGGATTTTCTTCAGATCCACCATAACCCTCCTCTTCATCCTCCTCTTCTCTGATTTGCCTCTTTCTTCTAGCACTCTCCAACACCATTATCACAAATAAAGGAACCAACATGAGGAAAATTCCTAGCCATATAGCCATGATGGAAACAAGTTTCAAGTTTCTAGCCTGCAAAACAAATGGAAAAATGCCAAATGGGAATAGGAAATGCAACATAGGAAAAATACAATTCATTTTTTAAGTTTTAAATCCAATAAAATGCAACATTCAAGAAAAATTCAAGTTTTCATTTTTAAACAATTTAACAATCTACAAATTCATTCTAGAAAATACTAAATTGGATTAGAAGGCCTTCCTCTTTCTTGCAATTCCACTGTTGCCTTGCTCCTTGCTCTCCTTCCTTGGCACTTGCTCTCGCTCTTTCAACTCTTGCTCTCGCTCTCTCAACAGTGAACAAACAATAAAAACTAAAATGAAACCCCTATGCCTTAAGGAGGAGTTACATGTATCAAGTGAGGATGAGAGGCACAAATATATAAGAAGAACAAGGAGGTCGAATTCATGAGGGAGTAACTCCTATGCCTTGAGGAGGAGTTACATATGCCAAAAATAGGAGTGTAACTTATGCCATAAAGAAGAGGAGTGTGACTTATGCATTTAAGAGAGAAGTGTAACTTATGCATTAAAGAGGTGTAAGAGGAATCTTTTTATGACGAATCATTAAAGTGTGTAAGAGAGTGTAACAGGTGCGTAAGAACATTAAAGAGAGAAAGGAGTAAATCCATTAAGAGAGAGAGAGAGAAACATATGCATTAATTGAGGGGAGTCACATATGACATGATTGAGTTTCATGATTGAGAGACTTGAATTTCAATTTAATAATAATTATATAATAATATCATAAAGAAGATAATAGTAATAAATTATAATAATAATATTGATGATTAAGTTAAAAATTAAACAATTGAGATTGATTAGGGACAAGTTAAATGATTTTCCATCATATATATATATGATTACGAATTGATGGAAGGTGATTTGCTATTTTTGGAAAAACATGGTTGCAAAGATAGACATGTATTTCTATTTTTAGAAACTCACTTTAGAAAGGTCAAAAATGAAATTTTATTCAAGGAAATTCACCCCATAGTTGCCAATTTTCAAACAGATCCAGCCATGTTCTTCTAGCTTTTGACGATTCATTGCTTTAGGACTTGTGATATTCCTGCAAAGATTGACTTCACCTCATGAGAAATCTCAAATCACATCCAATTGTACAACACAGGTACCATATGCTTTGTTGTCATCCATTGTATATGCCTCGACTCAACCATAAATTGATTCAGGTTGTTTACTGCAAAGTCATACTTGCAAAGATAAACATGACTTTCAATTTTTAGAAACTCACTTTAGAAAGGTCAAAAATGAAATTTTATTCAAGGAAATTCACCCCATAGTTGCCAATTTTCAAACAGATCCAGCCATGTTCTTCTAACTTCTGAAGCTTCATTGCTTCATGACTTGTGATATTCCTGCAAAAACTAACTTCACCTCATCAGACATCTCAAATCACATTCAAATGTACAACACAAGTACCATATTCTTTGCTGTCATCCACTGTATATGCCTTGACCCAACCATAAATTGATTCAGGTTGTTTATTGCAAAGCAAATATCTAGCTTGGTGTTAACCAAGTACATAACGAATCCAATCAACAACATGTACATCATGGTATTCAACAAATCTGAATATCCAATCCCAAGAAATACTGTAAATGCCAAAGCCCTTCATTTCAATCTTTGGGGCCAAACTACCTCTGTCAGAGAAGCAAATCCTCCTACCATCATTGCTCCCTCTATCATGCAAGTCCTTTTGTTGAAGTTGTAAGTTCTTTTGTTGCAGTTGTTCCCTCTTACTGGGAGAACCCTCTTGTCACAAACTTTGCTTTGTTCCTCCAGATGTTGCTAGAATCATTGCCTTGCCAGCCTTCACGATGTACCAACAAACCTCATTCAAAAGGCCATTGAAGAAACAATTATGACCAAGCAAAGAATACAAAGACAAAACAAATATCGCATCCAGGACAAATACCATCCAAAAAAAATCACATTATGTCCAACTAGCAAAAAAGACAGCTAACTTCCATTCTTTTAAGAGAGGTGAGTTCACATGTGTGATGATGAATAATGAAGTGAGGAGGAGGCGCTATTTATATGATCCTTCCTCCACACAATACTAAAATTACCTAAAATCCCTAAAGAGAAGTTCACTATTGAGCATTCCACAAAAATAGGTTATAAGCCAACCTATTAGCTCAAAAGAAAGACAAATATGCCAAAAGAACCTGCACGAGTGGGAATAAATGCTCCAATAGTGTGACGACACCCTCCAAATGAGCTCAATAAGCCCTTAAAATGAAGTGAGGAGGAAGCGCTATTTATATGAGCCTTCCTCCACACACTACTAAAATAACCTAAAATCCCTAAAGAGAAGTTCACTATTGAGTATTCCACAAAAAATAGGTTACAAGCCAACCTCACAGCTCAAAAGAAAGACAAATATGCCAAAAGAGCCTACATGAGTAGGAATAAATGCTCCAATAGTGTGACAACACCCTCCAAATGAGCTCAATAAGCCCTTAAAATGTGAGGTATGGGCTAAAAGGTAATCCATACTCCAATAAATATTCAAGGATCATGTACAAGTCATCAAAAGTATCAACATGCTAAGAATTCATGCCCAAAAAGTGCCCTAAGTTACCCTAACAAGAGGAAAAGAGTTGAAGTGGCATCAAATCTCTCAAGCATTGGGGCTCCAAGGTGATGTGCAAGCCCTCCCTTGTCATCTCAAGGATGACCATCATCATCTAAACTGTGGATCAAGTAATGCCCATCAAATAGTGCCAAGGCCGGCCTGGGGAAATCTTGGGTCCACTGGGTACATCATCAATATCTCCAACACTAAGCATCATGGGCTCAACATTTCAACATTTGGGGGTCCATCCAGTTATCCAGCATCACATCGAAGCAACAAATGGCTCAACGCTCTGCTCTAGGTAGGAAAGACTATATCATCAAAGTCAATCTCCTTCTCTGCAGTGGATGTTGCGACTTTTACTACTCTGCAAACGAGGTGTGTCAATCACCTATAGAAGCCTCTACTGCTATGATGTGGACTACCTAACAAAACCAGGTCAAGATCAAGCGTAAATCAATTAATCAATAGGTAACCAAAACCATAGATGCCTCACAATGGACTTAAAGTTAGGGGCACAACCAATACTTCACACAAATATCACAATCAAATATCTATCTAGACCAAGTCCTGTATAGGTGTTCCATCTCTTATGTTCAATATGGCGAGCTAGAAAATCCGATTCGGTGTTTCCAACCCCTAAGAGGAAGTGACATGTCCCAGGTCAATTCATCAGTCCATAGGTGCAAGTGGAGATGGTGGTAATGGACTGGGCAAGACTTCAAGGCAAAGTGCCATAACCAAGTGACCAGCTAATGCGATCCAACATCCAGGGTGTATAGATGTTAGGAGGGAGCAATCATCGACGCATGAGTTAACCCTTTCCTTGGCCTACTTTTTCCACCCCTCTGGTGTGTCTTTTACTTCTTTATGATAATGCTTCAATTTGGTGCATGGTTCTGAATCCCAAGCTTGCATTTGAGAGACTTAGGATTTATTACCCCTTAAGATGAGGTGGTTTATTTCTCACCAAGGTTGGGACATTACAAGGGATCATTTTTATGTGTGGACCATCAATTGCTCTAGGAAATGGGTGATGGTGAATGAGGGAGGTAGAGCTCATGTTATGCTATTGCCCACATGCTAATTTTAGTCCCAACGATCTTTTGCAATTTTCCTTTTTCTTTTATTGTGGATTTCTTTTCCTTTATTCTTTTAGCTACATCAACCTCCAGGGCAATGTTTTCCAACCCAGACCCAAGGATGAGGATGAGAACATGCCAATCCCCATGACCAATGACCACTTTCCCACATAATGGATGGGAAATAAAGGGCATGATAGAAAGTGGTAAGTATGGAATATCACGAGCACGCAACTTCAATCAAAGCCTTCACCACAGTGTTCTTCCGATAACCCTAAGGCGTCAAAGGAGGTCCCACTAAACTAGGATCAAAGACTAACCACCCAAGTTAAGTGAAGGGACAAGAATACAATCAAGATCGGCCAATTATCCAGATCACCCTTTGATTCATATTAGTATGCCCCAAAACAATAAGCAAATGCACATGATTGCAAAATGGTAAAGGTACCAGACATGGATGACCTGCCTACCTTCAAGGAGGAATGTCAGATGGGAGAAAGAAACCTAACCAAAGCATATGTATATGGAGGGTCCATGGCATCATCTCAAGTGCTAAGTGTTGATTTTGCAGCAATGGAAAGTGTTCCAAGTCTCATATTTTGGGAGGAGGCTTGGACATCAGTATTCCAGAGAACCTAGAAACCGTTTCTGGAAATTCCACTTGGTTCATGCTTTATTAAAATAATTAATTATTTTAAGTGATCCCTAAGTCTAAACTTAGGGAAATTAAATAATTAAAGGGTATTAATAAAGTAGAGTGTGAATCTTCTAGAAAACGAAGACCAAGACACGTTTTAATCTCAACCATTGATAACAGATCTAATCTGGGTTGTTGATTCAAACGAGAAGATTATAAGAGAAGGCTTGAGGGTCATTTAGAAAGCAAGCCGGGCACACACTCAGTACCTGAAGGAAATCGATTTTGAAGGAATAGAGTTCGATTTCAGAGGGAGAGGTTGTAGAGGCGATGTTGCAGAGGCAGAAGGAGGAAGGGGAAGTCAGCAGAGGAAGAAGAAGGCAGGAGGAAGATGCAGAGGGGACAACGCTAAGCAGTGGCACTGGTCCTCCATGCAGAGTTACACAGTTCAGCGTAGTGACTGCGTAGAAGACCAATCAGAGTGATGCAGAGGGAGAAAGGGTGCCTCCCGTGGGTCAAAAATTCTTCCAAAGTGTTCGGAAAAATGATCTCAAGTGTATTCTAGACATATGCTTGTCAAATTTCTGTAAATGATTTCCACTGCTGAAGAATAATACAAACCCTCATTTGCTGCACCGGTTTTCCCGCATTGGGTTTTTCCGGGGACAAATGTCCAAAAATAACTGTGTTCATGTGATTGTTTCTATTGCGTTATATGCGTTTTATTTGATTTTCTACTTATGATTAAGTGAATACTGCAGTTGTGTTTATTTCAGAGTTTACTGGAAGTATCTGTAAATAACTTATCATGAATAAGTAGGCGAAATAAATCAATCACTGCAGTAGTATTTCATATTAAGGTTACTAGCGAGTCGGTTGTCCAAGGAGAAACTTTTCTTCTACAGGTTACCCACTTTTTGGTAGGTAACATCCATGATCCCTCATTGTCAAAACTCAAGATATATGCCTGAATTATCCCTAAAATATGCCCAAAACATCCCAAAATCAAAACATCCCTGAAATCTACACAAATCGTCTTGGGGATGGCCAACAAATCCCTAAGTCCCCAATGAAGTCCCCAGAAATTTGGGGACATTTCCTAAGGGTCTTCAATTCCCTGAAACACAAGTTTTTTGTTTGTTTGTTTGGGGGGGGGGGGTGTTCCTTGTGCAACATTGCTGTTTTGGCATACATTGGCCCCCTTCTTTTGTATACTTTCTTGTGAATTTAACCTCAAGATGGGAGTGTTTTGGCACTTGGTTAGCTCGCCTCTTTTGTACTAAAGCTTGTAAAGATACCCAATTAATAGAGTTAAATGAAGCTTTATTCAAAACAGAATTGTCAAGAATACCATTATGCTAAGTGATTTTACACTAGACCAAAAAAAGAAAAAGTTTCCACAACAATATCAATCAACAGTGGAGAGCTATTGCTTTTCACACAAAAGGGTAGTGGGAGCACTAATCAACATAGAGTATGTAGTATCATAGTGTCCAATTAAGTAAACAAGAGTCATGATGCCAACCATCAAACCTTACCATGAATGACCCAACAATGACCTAACCTTAGCAACCCAAATTTGTTCAAGTCCACTAATTAACATCGAATATCATATGATTAGTATCATACACTAGCTTCAACCTTTGACACAACTAAATGCAACTCTTCAAGTCTAACATGAAAGGCACTATATTAGTGTCAAACCAAGTGGGATGTGAAATTCTTGACTGAGCATATGAACAGACAATGGTTATAAATGTCAGCCACCACAACTGGAATGTATCATAGCTTCCAAAATAGTTATGACCAAATTTTCTTTTATAAATTTGAGAACTATAACACTTCCAACTCTCTGGGTGAACTCTTGGAAATTTGTTTATTCTAGGTCTCCTAAACAAGACTTGGCCTTATAGCCCTTCACAAGACATTGGACCACAAAGTGCTCCCACCATCACAATCTCTACATTTTCTCAAATTATGTAAATATTTGTATTCTTCATAAGAAAAGAAATAGTACAGACAGATATAAGTATCTTGCAATTGTTTATTCATCTTCCTGAGAGTATTTTCTATCTTGCATGAATCAGCATTACAGAAACCTGCCTGCTTAGTTTTCCACCAAATAACCAGGAATTTTTCTGAGTCTCGGTATCTCCCCCAAGCCACTTCTAGGCTCTTGGATCATTATTTCTTCCATAAATGACTTAAGGGATGTACAAAATCAACAACATTGCAACAGATGCATCAAATTTGATAACATATGCAAATAATCAGTAAACATTGATAATGGAAAAAACCTTATAACATCGCCGCACGTGCAATTTCTTCAAATTTCTGCAGCCTTTCGCTATATAGCAAATTGCAGCATCACTAATACTTGAGCAATCAACCAAATGAAGAGCTTGTAATTGTGTACACCCATTTCCAATCTCCAAGAAGGCACTATCCCCAATATTTTGGCAATACTTAACCACGAGTTCAGTAAGCCTCCTGCCAAAAAGGAAAATGATATCAACAATGCCCAATCTCCATAAATATTCAGAATAATCTTCAACACTTGTGATGAATTGCAACAACTGGTTAGACAATTTTCCCAGGAAGAGAAGCAAAATAGCATGGATGAATTTTAAAATTGCAAATATTAATATATATATGTGTGTGTGTGTGTGTGTGGTCAGTAAACAAAGCTTCACTTGCGTGTCTAGAGTTTACTTCAAAAAGTTATCAGGTAAAGGACACTATCCAAACAATCTTCCACAACAACAAAAGACAACATACTCAAATCAATATGCAATTGGTTTACGCTGCAAACCAAACATCTAATGTTGTCTAGAATACAGAACATCATGGCAAATTATAAATTGATAATTACATATAGACTACCCATTAGACTGTTCCAATCTCCAAGAGAGTGAGGGATGATAAGCAGGACTCCATGACATCATACCATGCTCAAAATAAGAAATTTGTTACATGGACACTCATGCATAAAAAAAATACCCAAAATATTTAAAGGAGCAGAACACAAATTCTCCATCAGGCTCAACAAATGAGTACACAGTAGCAGAAGATTCATAGTCACCTTCCACAACCTTGAAATCTATAACCTAATTGATAAATCATGGCCGTGTTTTTTCCCCTAAATGGGGATCAGAATATTTAGTCAGATTTATTTCAGTTACACAACATTTGGAATACAATTTCATTCAACATTCCATCAGTTAAAAGTATTGTTCTAGAACTTAACTGGTGAACAGAATGAGCATCAACTCCAACACACTCTTCCAAGAATACTATACCACTATACACTTACATGTTTTGAAAGACTATTGTGACACGGTACACCCCTCTTCATTGACAATCCAGCATATTCAGGCTAGGTGATGATGTTTGAGGACATGGTGTAGTGTAACTTCTAGATGTTTTGGATATGTTGTGGACTTAGCATAGGGCCACATATTATATGGTGGGCATATTTTTATAGCAAGACTAATCACTTTGGATGGTAGATTGGGCAATGTTATGCACATTTCAACCTAAGAATTATATCGGAATCATCAAATCACGCTAGTGATTGGTTTCAAAAAAGCCTCACTCAATAACGCAACCCAGGTTAAACTTCACGGTAGTCAAGAGAAAACACATAAAATAAAGACTCTGTGGTAGTCCAAGACTTATGCTATGCACAATGCAAATTAAGAATAATATCGTAATCATCAAATCCTGCTAGAGCAATTGATTTTGAAGGGCCTCATCTTCTAAGGCAACCTAGATTCGAAACTGTGAGGTAGTCGAAAGGAGACAGCTAAAATCCATCCATGTTAAGGGTTGGAGCAACCCAGGCAGGATGCAATCCCGGGGTGACTTCAATGGCTTAGATGCCCCTGGATAACAGTTTCTTAGACCACAGGCTAGTTACGTAAGTCATGGACACACTAGCAAACAAAAAAAAGAATGACATTGGAATCCAAATTATAGGATTTTTAACCTAAATTTCAAGATATACTACTTTTTTGTGGTTAATTTATGTAGTTTGAAGAAATGAAAATTTTCAGGTTGTCGCCATTTAATTGAATATCTAATCTTATAAAAGAAAGAGAACATTGTCATTTTATCTCTTTCTCTGTTTTTATCCTCATTCCTGTCATTCTCACCTTCAAACTTTTGCCTTACGTACATCTGCTATGGTCATACATTTTTCGAAGAGAAATTTTCTTTGAAATTAAAAGAGGATAGTTCCCACCGTAAAATTTGACGCGGAGTTCCATGATACTATCAAGAAAACATGTCGAACATCAAATTATTGTCTAAAAATGGAATTCACGTTTGAGATTCAAAAAGGCCCTAGTCCTTGTAGTGCTTCTTTCTGCATGATAATTGCCTTGCTTTTGAAAATAATTTAGACTGTTCCAATGTAGATGACTCAATATCCATCAAATCATAAATGGATTAGAATCGTTACCAACCTATGTAAAAGGTTCTTTCTAAATATCCTACTCCATCTCTTCTAAATGATATTATTTTATTCCTAAATTTTAAATTTCCCAATTCAACTCCCTCTATAAGAAAACTATACAAATGCCATCTCATAAAGGTGAGATTTACTCAGAAAATATGCATCATTCCCACAAATCAGAGGATAATAGATTCAATTCAAGTAAGCTAGATAATGATCTATAAGAAAGAATCAATTTCACTGTTCATGGCCTATAGGTTACTGAAAGTCATCAATAAGATTTGTTATTAAACCAGATTTAATGTTACTTGAGAAGCATTTAAGGCATTTCCAACATAGATAACAAAAACAACATATGAAGAAGATGCCCCTTCAAAGTAGATAAACCCACATGTCAATATCTTAGTTGTCGTCTTACAAACCAATTTCCTAACTCCCTACAAGTCAACTTTATGTTTGTGTATGTAAAGATTTGTTAGCATGCAATGTAACCTAATTAGTACCACAAGTACGTTAGGTTTCTGAGTCACTCCAAAAGTGTTTACACCACATATGGGGTGCTTCATGAGATTTCAAGTACAATGTGTAAGTTCAGCCCCTGGAAGGTCCAAGATGGGTTGGTGCATGGAAAATCGTTCATGATAAATTTGTAAGGTGGACACAGTGTCCTTAGTGATTTCTTCACATTAGAGACATGTTGGCATGGTATTCTTCCCCTAGGCATTAGATTTCTCATGACGGATTGTTGGATGCTTGAGCTGTAGGAAATGTCTAAAATGGCCACATCCTAGACTCAAAAACACCAGGAAACACTAAAATTGAGACAAAATGCCATGAAATTGTTGATCATTGAAGCACACTTGAAGACTCCATGTCCAAGGACATGTCAGAGGATTCTTGCACCTATAGAGATCACATATCATCAGAGCTTTTAAGCTTTTTCTTCTCTCTCTTCTTTTCTATTGTACTCGGATTCCACAAAACCTACGGGGATATTGTAAAGTGATGCTAGCATGATGAAATAGTCATGTAACAAGCCTAAGTAGCTTAGGATTTTGTTATCAAGTGAGTACACTCTAGGGGGGTTTTCTTTACTTGGTTAAGTATTTGTGCTTTTCAACGCATAATAATTAATTGAGTTTTTTCTCCCTGTTAGAACCCCAAAGCTGGAGTGCGACTTGATAGTGAAGTCTTAAGTGAGTCCTAGTGTCTAGAGTCAATGTATGTTACCATGTTAGATCACTCATAAGTTTCGGGGAATTTGATTAGTTCTAGGTGTCAATTTTCAAAATTTTAAATTCCTGCAAGATGGGAATTTTAACAAATTGTCTATGTAAATTGTAATAAGTGATGTCTAGACTCTAGAGAAGTTGTAGGGGATATGAGTGGTCAAAATTGGACCTCTCCTCAAATTTCTACTAAGACACGCTTTGAGGAGTAAAAAATAAATTATAAACCCTCAAAAATCACTTTTCCTAAGTCTAGGGGAAAATGTGGGATAAATTAGCCAGAAATTAAATAAATGAGAGAAAATAAAGATTCTTTGCAAGTAAGAAATGCTCAAAAATGAGGTGGAAATTCATCAAGAGTTAAAGTCAAGTTCTAAAATGATGTGGACTCCACATACGCCAAGAAATGAGGAGCACATGTGCAAATCGAATTTCTAGAAAGGGAGAATGAGTTCCAAGAGACAAATCGCATAAATTAAGGAGGTGAGCTTGAGTTCCAAGATAGAGTCAAGAGTTAAGTGATGATATGATTCAATTTTGCGGAGATGAGGTGGAGAGTGGTCTCCTACCACTCCACTTCACTCATCCACATGTCTCTCTTCTACTTCCATGAATTCATCATCAAGGATTGTGTGGCGCATCTTAGGTGATCGATTTGCATGGATTGTGCCTTCGGGATGCATCTTAGTTGAACCTCATGGATTTGCTCCCATAGTTCTATTTAGATGATCCTTTGGCTCTCATTGTTGTATCTTGATACGAGCTCTTGTGCTTGGGGAAGCTCTGCTCTTTTGTACACTTGCACTTTGATGCAATAAAAGACTTTGGGGTTCAACTATGAGGTGTTATTCTTCTATAGTTGTGGTATAATTCTTGATCATGAGCTTCATTTTCTATTGGTAATATTGTGTTTATTATTTCAATATGCTTGCTAAAAATTTGTTAGTGTAGAGCTATCTTGCACTAGCATTTGGTTTTAGAGATTTATTCTAGTTAAGGAATGTTTTAGTAGATTTTCATATAAATCTCTAAGATTTCCTTTTCTTTATATTTTTCTAACCCGTGTGGATCTAATGATTCTCTTTGATGTTCTGTAGAATTTTTTTTGGATCAAGCCTCAAGCGTGAGTGGACATTCTTGGAGGAATCAACCCACTCTTAAGCATGAACATGGAAGAACCCACATTGTGATATCCTGAAGTTCCATCATTTGATTTTTTGTTTACCCCCTTGACTTTCGCTTGTAGTCAAGTCGACTTCATTTAAACTATTTATCCTAAATGCTTTGTGCTTACATTGATTATATTTGTTGATAAGAGCATAGAATTGGCTAGGCAAGGAGACAAGTCTTGCTCACACTCAGTCTAGTTTGTAGATTATTTGTAGATATTTCATCTATAATCTGTCTCTCTGTATTTTCCATTAACCTTGTGGGCTTGTTTTGCAGAAAAAAATGTTGTTTTGTTGGATCCTTTTGCTCACCTTCATTGGCAGATTTGACGGAATGCACAGCTGAAACTACTAGCCCTTTATTTGCAGAACCTTCGCACTGATTTGCACTCAACTTTGATTAGGCCATGACCTCTTGGAAACTCATTTTTTCTGTTGGACGTGAGCTACAAGGGGAAGTCCCTTCATCTCTGCTAGGCTGTGGAATTTTGGGAAGAGGCACCTCCTTTTTCTTTGTGCAAAACACTAACACAAATCTCTGTCATAACAGCGATTAAAATGACCCTATTCTCTCCCTTTTCTAGCAAATACATCATCTCAAGAGGCTGGAGTTTCAAGATATTATTTGAGGAGTCTCTCTTGTATTCCATTGCCATTTTTTTTTTTGTGAAATGTGGTCACTGTTTTCTCAAGAAGGGATCCTAGTGTTTCAAAGTTAAATCTTTATTGTAAAATCCTTCTTGAAATTGAAGCCTTTCCTCACTATAAAAGAGTGTTGATTTTTGGGTAGCATCGGATGTGCTCTAGCTCCGAAATTTTGTGGAGGGGAAAAAACACATGAGATCTCCAAGACCCAAAATCGTTTGGAGAAATTCTGCCCGAAGTGCATTCAAATCATTAATTATTTTAAATGGAGCCTAAGTTAAAACTTAGGAAATTAAAATAATTAAAGTGAATTAAAGTAAATGTGGGTGAGAAGCTTCTAAGTGATGAGGATCAAGTTTGTTTTAATCTTAGCCATTGATTAAAGATTTGATCTTTGTCGTTGATTCATCAATAGGAAAAGTATAAAGGAAGGCTTGAGGGTCAGTTGGAAAACACACACACACACACACACACACACACACACAACAGCACTTGAGCTGAATCGAAATTCTAGGGTGCGGTTTGCTGAGAATTTCGGAGTGAGTTCTAGTGCAGAGAGAGGCAGTTTGACAGTGGGACTTCAATCCAAGGCCGAGAATACATTGCAAAGAGGCAGCACAACACCAAGGAGAGACAACGCAACACCAAGGAGAGACAACGCAACACCAAGGAAGGTGACGCAGAGCTTGAAAGAGGTGACGCAGTCACTGAAAAGGTAGCGCTGGGGTTTTTGTGAGGCAGATCGGGCATCAATTCAACATCTCAATTTCTAAGCCGGGAAGGCTCACGAGGAGGGTAATGCAACTCCTAGAGGAGGTGAGGCAATCTCAGCGCAGAGCTGGGAGCAGTTGCTGCTGCGCAGCACTGGGGACATCGCAGTCACCTGTGGAGTTTGATCATTCTGTTGCTGGATCAACCAAAATATCTATCTCTGGATAGAGGTACTACTGCAGGGATTTTTCTCTGTTGGGTAAGCCAGATTTGGCACCCTAGTTGTATTCAAAAATTTGGTTAATAATAAAACCCTCATATCTGTTGCACCAATTTTCCTGCATTGGGTTTTTTCTAGGACGTTTAGTCCAAAAATAAGTGTGTCCTTTTGAGTGATTGTCTCGTCTTATTTTTTAGTACTTGATCTATATATTGGTGTAGGCTGTAGGGTATTTGCATTAATATTTACTGAAGAATTCTGTAAATAACTTGTTAATTAAAGATCACAAGTAGGAAATACAAATCAGTTAACTGCAGTAGGATTTTTGGTTGTTAGATTCAAAAAATTTCACATGGTATCAAAGTGATTGCAGATCAAAGAGGACTGAAGCCATCAACGAAGGGACAAAGGAACATTTGCTACAGAAAAGCAGTTGTCCCGAGAGTCAATGCAATTCTGGGCCAGAGAGGTAGAGGAAGGGTGACGCAGTCACCAAAGAAGGCTCACACAGAGCCTGCGTCAGCCTGCTAGGGTGACATTGTAGCTGCAGAAGGCAACGCAGTGTTTGCTAGGCCAGCATGTTGTCCTGAGAGACAACGCAATTCTGGGCCAAAGAGGCAAAGGAAGGGTGAGGCAGTCACCAAGGAAGGTTCACGCAGAGGCTGCGTCAACCTGCTAGGGTGACGTTGTAGCTGTAGAAGGCAATGCAGTGTTTGTTGGGCCAACGCAGAGGCTATTGAGTCTCATTTTTCTGGTTGTCGTGGCTGGAGGTGCAGTACAGATTCTATCTGGAGTTGCTGGTAGGATGTTGTTTATGTTGGTGCAGAATAGTGTCTAGTGGGGCAGCATCAAAGTAGAGGGAATCAGTTCCTCAAAGGATTTCTTGCCAAGAAATCTAGATTCAGTGTTGAGCAGCAACAAAGAGAGATCAGAGAGGGGTGCTTCGACATTTGTTGGCAGAAGGATTTCCGTGAAGGAAATCAAGATTCAAAGGGAGCTTGTTCGTTAAAGGATTTCTAGCGCCAAAGAAATCCAAATTCGAGTTTTGTTGGGGTGGCAGCGAAAGAGGGAGTAAGGAACTCGTTCGACATTTAGTTGAGTAGAGATGGTCGTGGATGGACTGAGGGATCAGGATAGGTTGGATGGAGCATCCAACTTTGTCATCTAGAAGGCCAAGATCCTGGCAGTTTTGGATGAACATCACATCAGGGATTATGCCTTGAGGACAGTTGTTATTCCGGTTGATGTTGATCCTCTTAAGAAGTACGAGGAGGCTCAAGAGAAAGCTAAGCGCATGATCATGGACGGAGTCAAGGATCATGTGGTCCCACATATTGCTGAGAAGAACACAACAAGGGAAATGTGGGAGGCCTTGACCACATTGTATGTGGGATCTTCTGTTTCAGATGCAGAAAGGAGAAGAAATCGATCCCTTCCTTATCAGATTGCAAGGGATCCAAGATCAGCTAACTTCCGTAGGGACTACACAAGATCCTGGATATATTGTTAGAACTACCCTGAATGCTGTGACTTAAGACTGGGAAACTTTTGTCCAAAGCATTTTGGGTAGGGCTTCTCTTCCTAGCTGGGAGGAGATGTGGGCAGCTCTTCGACAGGAAGAGATCAGACGGTGGACCAAGGTGGGAAGCAACAACAAAGGGATCAAAGTAAAGGAGGAAGAGGAGGATGCAGCTCTTGCATCAAAGGGACAACAAGGGCAACAAAGACGGAAGAAAAAGGACCTTTCGAAAATCGAATGCTTCAGATGCAGGGAAATGGGACATTTCGCCACACAGTGCCCTCTAAAGAAAAAGGGCAAAGAAGAGAAGTTTGACTCGAAGGTTGCTCGAGCACAGGTTGATGAGGAGGATGACGATGATTGCGCCACGAGTGCTCATGCATCTCTAGAGAAGAGGTGGGGCGATATGGAGCTGTATTTGGAGCTACAGAGAAAGAGGGGAGGCAGGATCATTGTGTGAAAATTTCAATTCTGAAATTCTACTACAGTTATAGATTTATTTCTCCTACTTATTTCCACAATAAGTTATTTACAAAAGTCTTCCAGTAAATATCAAAATAAACACTATTGCAGTTATCACTCAAGTACATATAGAGAAAAGAACAGTAAAATGCAAGCACAAGAATCAATCACAATGACACAGTTATTTTTGGACAATCATCTCCAGAAAAGCCCAATGTGGGAAAACCAGTGCAGCAGATGAGGGTTTATATATTAATCTTCAACAGTAAACTCTTTAAAAGGAAAAACTGGTAGAATAATTGAGAAACTTCTTAAGAAAAACCCGAGATAAACTCTCTCAAACCTCTGGAGAATTTTCAACACCTGAGGGTCTCACTGGCCCCTACTGCGTCACCCCTACGTGCTTCTCTGTGCAGAGCCTGCGTCACTACTGCGTGAGCCCTCTGTGCTGCCTCTCTGCCCTTTGGCGTTCTTCTTCCCTCAAGCTCTGTCACTGTTGATGCCCTCTGCTTCCTCTGCCCTGCAACTCTCCCTCTTAAATCGAATTCTATTCCATCAGAATCGACTTCCCTTGGGTTTCTGAGCGTGTGCCCGAGTTACTTTCCAAATGGCCCTCAAGTCTTCTTTTATAATCTTTTCATTGACAAATCAACGACCCAGATTAGAAGTCTAATCGATGGCTAAGATTAAATCTTCACTTGATCTTCATTTTCTGGAAGATTCACACTTTGTTTTATTAATCCCCATTAATTATTTAATTTCCCTAAGTTTAGACTTAGGGTCCCCATTAAAATAATTAACTATTTTAATAAAACATAAACTGAGTGGAATTTTCACAAACGATTTCTGGGTTCTTTAGAATACTAGTTTCCAAGCCTCCTCACAAATTTTGAGACTTAGATCACTTTCTGATGCTACAAAAATCAACACCTTAAGGTGCCCAAACTCTTGGATCACATATGGCTATGGGAGCCCTTAATGACAGTAGCAGAATGACGACAATCAATTGGTGCGAGGGGTGATGGAGCAACAGTGGCAGAGCTAGAGTGCCAAAGTCTGAAGCAACGCAGTGGAGTGCTACAGCAGTGTGGGAGGCACAGAACAGATACAACAGCAGCGCAGTAGCATTAGAGGGGCAACACAGATTAACAATAGAGGAAGCTTCAGCATCGAGGTGCATCCAGACTGACTAGTATGTCAAGATTTGGGATGTCTTTCAGTTGCTTAACTCTCAACAATTGAGTTGCAGTGCAGCAGTTAGTAGTGGAAGTGCTATGGGCAACATGGTGCAACATATTGAGAGGGAGCTGTAGTACAAATGCAGCAGTGGCAGTGGCAGTGTCATGGGCAGCAATACAGATTACAACATCGCAGTGGATGAGGGGTAGTAGGCCGAGCATCAACAACGCATAGGACCAATGTCGTGGATTAGGTTGATGCTTTTGGTGAGAGGTATTGCTAGAGCACATTCCTCGCTAAGAGGGAGTGTTGATTTGTGGGTAGCATCGGATGTGCTCTAGCTCCAAAATTTTGTGGAGGGGCTAGAACACATGAGATCCGCAAGACCCAGAAATTGTTTGGAGAAATTCTGCCCGGAGTGCATGTTATTTAAATAATTAATTATTTTTATGGAGCCTAAGTTAAAACTTAGGAAATTAAATAATTAAAGTGAATTAATGTAAATGTGGGTGAGAAGCTTCTAAGTGACAAGGATCAAGTCTATTTTAATCTTAGCCGTTGATTAAAGATTTGATCACAGTCGTTGATTTCAACAGGAGAAGTATAAAGGAAGGCTTGAAGGTCAGTTGGAAACACACACACACACACACAGCAACACTTGAGCTAAATCGAAATTCTGAGGCGTGGTTTGCTGAGAATTTCGGAGTGAGTTCTAGTGCAGAGAGAGGAAGTTTGGCAGTGGGACTTCAGTCCCAGGCCGAGAATACATTGCAGAGAGGCAGCACAACACCAAAGAGAGACAACACAGGACCTCGTAAGGTGACGCAGAGTCCGAGAGAGGTGACGTAGTCACTGAAAAGGCAACACTGGGGTTTCTGTGAGGCAGATCGGGCATCAGTTCAACAAATTGATTTCTGAGCCGGGAAGGCTCACGAGGAGGATGACGCAGTCTCAACGCAGAGCTGGGAGTAACTACTGCTGCACAGCACTGCGGACAGCGCATTCACCTGTGGGGTTTGATCATTTTGTTGCTGGATCAACCAAAATATCTATCTCCAGATAGAGGTACTTCTACCGAGATTTTTCTCTGTTGGGTGAGTTGGATTTGGCACCTTAGTTGTATTCAAAAATCTACATAATAATAATACCCTCATATCTGTTGCACCAGCTTTCCCGCATTGGGGTTTTCCAGGGACGTTTAGTCCAAAAATAAGTGTGTCCTTTGTGTGATTGTCTCATCTTATTTTTCAGTACTTGATCTGTATATTGGTGTAGGCTGCAGTGTACTTGCATGAATATTTACTGAAGAATTATGTAAATAACTTGTTAATTAAAGAACACGAGTAGGAAATGCAAATCAGTTAACTGCAGTAGGATTTCTAGTTGTTAGATTCAAAATTTTTCACAAGGAGGCTCTCATCATTATGACATCAAGTTAATAAAGAGCTGATTTTTCTTGAGGGAGCTTGGGATGTTTTTCCCATGGTATCCCACTCATTTAGAGAGAGGAAATATTCTTGGGTGGTAGCAAGAAAAAGGGTGTACGTAGCAGATTTATTTATCGCTTTTCCAACATCCATAGCTTCTCAAAGTGTTATTTCTAAAGTAGAGCTCCTCAAGCAACCACATAGCAAGAATTATAACCTCTTTTCAAATATGTTACCAAACTCAAGCAAATGGGCAATGGGGGTTCATGTGAATGGAGGTACAATTAATGTGAAAATTGCAAGACCTTCCATGACTCCTACACAAGAGTCAAAGCTCACATTTTGCATGAAGAAGTAAAGGTTGTTGATGTTTGTGCACAAATCTACAAGTGAAACGTGTGTTACCTGCTCAATTGTACTTAGCAGAATAAGGAGGACTCCAGTGCCCAATGGAAAAGGCACTTTTCCAATTTTCAAATTCAGAAGTCTAACAGGGCAAATTTTTCCCCTTTCTCTCTCTATCTTCTTCTATATCCTTCTATCTTCTTATTTCTATGCAAATTTCATACCCCCATGAAGGAGTTGTAGAAAGTGTCGCTAGCATGATGAACTTATGTAAAAGACTTGTTGAAAAATGTAACTAGGTTCGGTCTTCATAATTTTCATTGTCTCAAGTGTATTCTAGACATATGCTCGTCAAATTTCTGTAAATGATTTCCGCTACTGAAGAATAATACAAACCCTCATTTGCTGCACCGGTTTTCCCACATAGGGTTTTTCCGGGGACAATTGTCCAAAAATAATTGTGTTCATGTGATTGTTTCTATTATGTTATATGCGTTTTATTTGATTTTCTGCTTATGATTAAGTGAATACTGCAGTTGTGTTTATTTCAGAATTTACTGAAAGTAACTGTAAATAACTTATCATGAATAAGTAGGCGAAATAAATCAATCACTGCAGTAGTATTTCAGATTAAGGTTACTAGTGATTTTCATTGTATTTATGTTGATTGTATATTTCATGTAAAAGAAAAAAGAAAGAAAAAGAAATTTATTTTGTCAAACACAGGTTTCAAGCTCAAGTAAATTTGCTAATTAGGTTAAGCATGTTCTTCACGCTTTTAGGGTTTATTGAGTCAAAACAATTTGTTTCATAAGTCAAATTATTGTACAAGAGTCAAGTCCCATTTGGACTTTGAAAAGAAAGAGGAAAAGGAATTTTATTTGAGTCAAAATGTCAATTTTGTCCCCACAAGACCAAGTCAACCCTGACTGGACAAGCCGGCCTTGGAAGTGACCCATTCGACCTACTAGATGTGTATAAATAAAAGACAGTTCGACCTCATTTGGAGCACCTCAATCAAGTTCGATTTATGTGCCAAGAAGAGAGAAATAACTGGCGAAAAATTCAAGAAGAGAAAAATTCAAAGGGAAAAGAGCGGAGATAAAAGGAGGAATAAATTTGCCCGAATTCTTCCACACACGCGAAATTTTGAAGCAATTGCAGGGGCCGAAATTGTAGACCTAGTTGCAGGGGGTGAAAATCTGCAGTTTGACTGAGTTTTGAGGGCGTTGACTACAGTTGACCAGAGTTGAATTTGACTTGTTGGAGAAGTTTGAAAGAAGGGTTGACTTGGGTCTTGTGGGAGGTCTTGGTGTTGGTGTTTGGGTCTTGGAATTCTCACTTTGATTTGATTCTATAAGAAGAGAAGAATTTACTAGGTAATACCCTTGGGGGGTATTATCCTGGCTTGGAGCCTATATTTTGTGTTCTTTGTCCTTTTGCGATCTTCATGGTTTATGGTTTTGATAATTGTTTGAAGAAAATATCATAACAAAAGAAATAAGAAGTCAACATATAAACACAATCAATTATCAAAGTAAAGAGAAATCAACCCTAATTGATGCCCTAGTGATTTCTCAACATGGTATCAAAGCTAAGGTGAGGACAAGGTAGCTTGAAAAGATCACTCTTGTTGGCATAAGTGGAAGATATTCATCAAAACTACCTTGGAGGACATAAGAAAGGGCTTGAGAAAGAAGATTCATTATTTATCTTGAAGGAAGACCACTACACCAGTTATCCATCTCTCTCTCTCTCTCTCTATCATTGAAGGCTCTTGGTTACTCATCATCTTTTGAAGAAGATCATCATTTAATGAATATCCCTCTAAGATGCTCTTTGATCATCACTCATTTCGAAAGACATCTCTACAAGAAGAAGCATCAAGATCATTGGGAACATCATCTACACTCCAAAAGTATCATCACTCATCTTTGAAGCAGCTTGAAGCCATCCTACAAATCATCATTCTAGGACATCTTTGAAGTTTCTTGGAAAGTCTTGGGAGCATCAAGATATTTGAAGACATCATCAAAGGACACTCTTTTAACAAGTACTATATTATTCTCTGTCTCAATCTCCATATCAAATGACTTCATTTTGTAAAGAAGGCAACAAGCTCGATGGGTCAACAAACCTCCAAGCATGCAAAAGAAGAGTAGACTTGAGACTTGTACATTTGAAGGAGGAAATGAAGTTATGGACTATTTTCTTGGAAAAGTTACATAACCAAAGAAGGATAACACTCAGGAATGGGACAAGTACACTAAAGGAGAAGTTAGGGCTCAAGGGATTCTCATTAGATCCATCAAAGATCATCTTATTCCATTCATTGAAGATGTGGGCACATCTAAAGCAATCTATGACAAATTGGTAAAACTATACTCGGTCAGTACCTCATGTCTGAAAATATCTTTAAGGAATCGACTAAATAAGACAAGGTTATCGAGAGATGAAGACTTAATTTCGTATCTTATGAACGTTTCACAATTGAATGATCAACTGCAAGGACTTGGAGAATTTATTTCAAATTCTGAATTAACTACTTGTATACTCAATGCTTTACCCTCATAATGGAGCAGTTTTGTGTCAAGCAAATACTCTAGAAATGACACTCCAAGCTTCAATGAATTATGGTCTTTAAGTGTTGTAGAACAAACAAGATTGAATGCCAAAGACGACATTCAACCCGATGAAAGGTCTCAAGCTTTTATTACTAGATCAAAGAAGAAGAGTGAAAGGTTTGGAATATTTGAACCTCATCAAAGGCATAATAGAAGTAACAACAATCAACCATGAGGAAGACAAGATATGTCCAAAGTACAATGCTTTGTATGCAATGAATATGGATACTTTAAAAGAGATTCTCCCAAGGATCCTTGAAATAAGAAGAACAATAAGAGGAAAGAAAGGAATGAAGCCCACATCACCAAAGAAAATGAAGAACAAGAAAAGAAGCCAAAGAATGAAGACCCTAAAGACCTCTACTATTGAATATCTCCACTCTCCCAGGTTTATTAACAATATGTTTTTCCTTTTATTAGAAGATGGATGTTAGAGCAACATGTACAATTACTTTTGTAGAAGAATTATGGCATTATGAAAAGAAGAATACAACATTGGAAGATTAGAGTCTACATAGTCAGTTGCATCTTATTGGAAGCAGTGATCTAGTAGAACAAGGATATAAGGTTTTGGACTATTTAGCTACTTCACAGTATATGCACTTCACAACACATGCAACTACTACTTGGAATCACATTATAGAAGCAGTCATTCAACAGGAAAGGATCACCGGGTTCCATTGTTAGAAGAAGGTTCTTCATCATATGGAAGAATTATTGTACATTCCACTAGAAGAAAGCAAGCATCAAAGAAGCAAGAATATAGTCGAGTTGCAGCATAAAGGTATAATTGAGGCACCTCTCATCTTAAGAAGGGAGTCACATCATTAACATTATCTTTAAGATATAGAAGCAGTTCGATCAGAAGGAAGTCATCTAGATGGGTATATGAAAGGAAGAGGTATCCATATCTTTAAAATAGAAGCTCTTCATTAGATGGTAGATTTATGTCTTCAGAAAAAGTTTTGTAGGAAAAGCTAGATGTAAAAATTTACTTGGAAGCATAAGCATGGTATGTCTTGGTTAAGAATTGGATGGTACAAGAACTCTTTCACATGGTTATTCGACATAAAAAGCATGGTATTGATCAACCGATATAGTCTCTTGAAGAACTTAAAAGAGGAATGATAGTTTCAGAGGGAGTAGTCAAGATCTAGTTGGATACGATATTGAAAGAAGTAGAACACATTCACTGATTAGCAGCATGAAGAAGAACCCGGTGCTATATGAAGACAAATCATGTACAAAAATGGTGACATCAGAATGAGCAAGCAACAAAATCTGATATCTTGACGAGAAAGGCCATCATGATTTGGTAACTGTAATATTGATATTTGCGTTTAAGATATGACTGGGCTACCTGGAAGAAAAAATTGCAGAAGTATGGGCTAGAGAGGAAGCAGTTAAATATACAACTTTTTGACCTAACTCAATTCAATGAACATATGGATTGGATGAATAGCATGTAGAAAATTCTATTTCAATTCTCATTTTCGCTTTTCACCTTATTACTCCAAAAATAGTTAAATGCCCTTTCCCATAACCATACATTCAACAACTGGAAAAATAAATTTTGCCGAAAACACAAATTCTGGAAATTTTTCAGAATGCTGTAAATGCAGAAATAAAATAACAGCAGTAACAAACAGTCATTCAACACATCATAACTCAGTATTTTTGGTCAAGGTGACCCTGGAAAAACCCCCTACAACTCTTGGGGAAAACCAGTTCGAAAGCTCCTTCTTATTTCTGGAAAAATGCTTTTTACAGTGATAGAAATATTCAGCAAAATAAATAATCAGCAAACAGACTTTTACAACTTATCTCTTTTTCTGTGCTTAACCACCGCCTCGGAAAACGCACAAACAGCAAAACAGGAACAGCAATAAATGCTGTACGGATTTCTTGATTTGCGTGCCCAGAAATCTGCAATAAATGCAGCTGTACGGCCACCTTGAAATCTGTGCCAAAACAGCAATAAATGATGTTGTACGGACCTCGAAAAACGTGCCAATCTTTCCAAGGAAACTGGGTGTCAGGTGACCACTAGGCGCCTCGTTTTGTGCCAAATCTGTGTACGACCTATTTATGCGGCCTTGGCTGTCTGACCTCCTGCCTGGGAAACCGTGCAAAAAACGACTGCTTGTTTGCTAAATCTGTGCACTTGTCTGTGAAATGTTTTCTATATGAAATGTTGCCTTGGAATGTGTGCCAAGCTGCTGCCTCCTTCTCCTCACTGCCCAGAAATCTCCCTTGCTCTCTTGCTCTCCTTCTCTCAATCTGCTCATGAAAGAATGAATGACCTTTTCCTCCTTTCCTCCTTTAACCTAACCCTAAGTGACTTTTGGGGAATCCCTAAATCCAATGGCTGAGATAGATTGAGATCTAGGGCTGAGATTAAATGCTCATTTAAATCTCAATTTCTATTTTTTAATTCACCCCACTTTAATAAAGACCCACTTAGTCTTTTATTTCCAAAGTCACTTTTTCCTTTCTAAAAATTAGACTTTAGTAACTTTATCACTTAAAGTCACTTTTAAATTAGATTTGACTTTATAACTTTATAAAGTCACTTGAGTAACTTTATCACTTAAAGTCACTTTTAAATTAGATTTGACTTTATAACTTTATAAAGTCACTTTAGGAGAAAAATTAAATTCTTTTGGACATTTTTCCCTAGGCCAAAGATCAAAGCCTTAGGGAACCACCTGTCCTTCGGTACCAAATTTCAACACTCCCTCTTACCGAGGAAGGTGTTCCTCACCACACCCATCTTGTCTCCGAAGTAGACATGCTTGCCCCGTGGTAAGGCTTTGGTAAGAATATCTGCAACCTGCTCATCAGTGGGAATATACTCAAGCTTCACAGCTCCTTTCTGAACATAGTCTCTCATGAAGTGATATTTGATCCCGATATGCTTTGACCTGTCATGAAATACTGGATTCTCCGTGAGTTTAATGCAACTCTGATTATCACAGTAAATCACTGAAGGTCTCAACGGCTGACCAAATAAGCCAAACAACATCTTGCGAAGCCAGATGGCCTCACAACTAGCAGATCGGTCGCCATATACTGCTCGCCGAATTTTACAAATCGATCACATGCAACAATAGCAAGTGACACAACCGCCAACCCCAACCTTACAAAACAAAGACTCAAGTGCTCTTCCTATCGGGCTAACAACCCGCTTCAATAACTGGGCAGTAACCCGCCAATCTCACTCCATCCCCCCGCCCGTAGTCCACCAATCCACCGTCCCTCCTAGCACGCAAAATGTGTTTTGTCACCACCTGAACTTCCAAATGCTGCAAATCACCTATCGTGTTGACTGCAAAACAAATATCTGGTCTAGTGTTGACCAAATACATCAAGGAACCAATCGGCTGTCTGTACAATGTGGGATCCACCAACTCGGAATCCGAAGCATGAAGCTTCTTCCAGTTGGTGATCATCGGTGTCGACATGGGTCTACAATCCTCCATGTGGAATCTGCCAAGGATGTCCACAATATACTTCCCCTGTCCCAGGAAGAAATGCCCCTCCTCCCGCCACACCTCCAAACCCAAAAAGTAATGCATCAAGCCGATGTCCTTCATCTCAAACTCCGCCGTAAGATCTCTCTTGCAGTGCTCTATGAGTCTCTCTGCACCTGTAATGACTAAGTCATCCACATACAGCACCAGAATGAGAGGCTCCTCACCTATCACAATATAGTAAAGGTTCGGATCTGCCTCACTCTTTGTGAAACCCATCTTCTGCAAGTAAGTATCTATCCCGGAGTACCAAGCTCTGGGAGCTTGCTTCAGGCCATAAAGGGCCTTCTTCAGTCTGCACACATGGGACTCCTTCCCATGCACCTCAAAGCCCTGTGGCTGCTCAATGTACACCTCCTCCGGTATGAAGCCATTGAGAAATGCGGTCTTCACATCCATCTGGTGGATCTTCCAACCCATCTCTGCTGCTATCGATATAATGGAGCGAATCGAAGTATATCGAGCCACGGGAGTGAAGGTCTCCTCATAATCAACTCCCTCTACTTGGGAGAACCCTCTAGCCACAAACCTCGCTTTGAATTTCTCAATGCCGCCATCTGCAGCATGCTTTACCTTGTAAAGCCATCTGGAAGTAACCACGGATTTGCCCTCAGGCCTCGGCACCACCTCCCAAACATCATTCTTCATGATAGAAGAATACTCCTCCCGCATGGCCTCTCTCCAGACCTGCTGGCTAGCTGCCTCCTCATAGCTAGAAGGCTCAGAGTCAAGGATGCTGGTAGCCATTGCCATATAGCTACAAAACCTCTCAGGTGGTCTGCTCTCTCTGACCGGCCTCTTAGGCTCAGCAACAGATGTGGCATCTCTCAAGGTGTCCTGAAGCCACTTGGGCTTCCTCTTCCCCGAGCACACTTCTCCCGCCGAAGAATAAAACTCCTCCTCCTCAACATCAGGAGCCTGAACTCGCCGCCTCCCTCCCGCCCTCGCCATCTAACCTATAGATGTCGAGGGCCGTGCAGAACGTCCATGAGTGGACTCCCGTTGAATCGGCTAATCAAAGAGAAAGCCTGCGTGCTGCCCATATTATCCACCTCCCTCGATCATGGCCACTCCCACCGACTGACCCGGTCGCCATTGATACCTCCTGCATCCTCCCGATCTCTCGCCTTCCACCGGATCCCCGCCGACTCCGACTCAACGCCGCCGAGGGTCCGGTCATCCAGATACTCAATCCCCTCGTGACCTCCCCAAAGGCCCTCTCCTCTCGAACTTCACATCCCCGTTCGACAACAACCTTCCTCCCCATGCTAGAAATGTAAACCCAAAGGCCTTGGAGGTCTCACCGTAGCCCACAAAGATACCCTTCTCTGCGGTGGGCTCTAGTTTGGTCCTCTTCTCCTTGGGTATGTAGGAGTATGTCATGCACCCAAAGATACTAAGATGACCCATATCAGGCTTCTTCCCAGAAAAAGCCTCCTCCGGAGTCATGTGCCCCAAGGCACGATGCGGACTCCTGTTCTGCAAGTAAACAGCTGTGTTGCAGGCCTCTGCCCACAAAAACAATGGCAACCCCCGATCATGTAACATGGCTTTGGCAGCCCCTCCGATGGATCTGTTCTTCCTCTCCGCAACCCCGTTCTGCTGGGGGTTGTAAGGAACAGTGAGCTCCCTCCTAATGCCTGCCTCCACACAATAGTCAACAAACTCTCCAAGGGTGTACTCTCCCCCATTGTCCGACCTCAGGGACTTGATCTTCCGACCCGTCTGTGTCTCCACAAGAGCTCTGAACTCCTGAAACCGCTTGAAGACCTCACTCTTGGTCTTCAAGAAATAAATCCAGGTCCTCCTGGAGTGATCATCAATGAATAACACATAGTACTCATATCCACTCAAGGAAACATGAGACATCCGACCACTCACATCGGAATGAATCAAATCAAGTATCCCAATCGCTCTGTTGTCACTGCTGGGAAAAGGGGATTTGACAAACTTGCCCATCGCACATCCTCTGCAAGTATCAAAGTGATCAGTATTGAAATCTGGCACACCTGTAGTGATCTCCCGCAAAGTCCTCAAGGCTCCATGATACATGTGCCCCATCCTGCGGTGCCAAATCTCACACTGCTCGTAATCGCCAGCTCGCGCTCGTGATCGCCGCTCACGGCCAAAGGGACTCGAAATGCAAACTTGTACACCTTTTGCACATGACACCTATCACTCTAGCCGAATCAGCTGGAGTGCCCCTGGGATATATCAGCACCTGTCCTCCCCTGAAGAGTATCTCATATCCTCTGTCCTCCACAGCTGAGACGGATATGAGGTTCTTCCTCATCCTTGGCACATATAGAATATCTGACACCTTCAAGGGAGGTTTGGGTTCCCTATGAAATGTCAGTGTCCCCACACCGACTGCTCTAACAATCCCTCACATCACCAGCACCACTATATCAGGGCCACTCTCCGAAAGCTCGAGAAGTACTCACGGATCGTCATGTGACGGAAGCCCTAATCGTCCACATGTACGATATCCGAAGATGCTCCGTCATCGAGGGAAATGGGCGTTCCTCCCGAACCTCTCTCTATGGCAGATATTCCCGCACTAGAGGACTCACACGCAGCTGAACCTGCAAACTCCCTGGCCAAACGATCTCGCAGTCCTCAACTCACTGCTTATGCTCGGGTTCTTCCTCTTTCTTCTTTCTTCTCCCACACACAACCGCATAGTGTCCCATCTTCTCGACAATTCCAACACTTCACTTACTTATCCTTCTCCGTGAGTTATCCCGTTTACTCCTTACCTTTGCCTTTGCCCCCACCATTTGTGGAAGCCGCTTCCCTTTGCCTTTCTTTGCCATGCCCTTTCAACAGCATCTCATCTCGTCAGACTGTTTGGTCACCCCAAGCTGACCTTTCCTGATCTTTGTCTGAATGCAATCATCCCAAAACCTCTCCCATGTGGGAAGGGTCTCACGTGCACAAACTCCATCAGCAAAGTTCATCCATGAACGGGGGAAGCCATTCACCGCAATCCGCACCAACTCAGTGGGTGGAATGGCCTCTCCAATCGCTGCCAACTCATCTCTCACATTAGTAATCTTTGTGAGATATCCAGCTGCACTATCATTGCCCATCTTAATGGTCTTCATCTTCTCCTTCAGGACCATTTTCCGGTTCTCATTGGTACTCTGGTAGAGGTTGGTCAATGCTGACCACATCTCATGGGCATTTCTCTTTCCTCTCACATGAGGAATGAAATGGTCCTTGATTCCGTCTAGAATCAGTCTCTTACCCTTGTTGTTATTTCTGTTATATGCTGCCAACTGAACAGGATCAGTAGGCACATTAACAGGCTGCTGTGTGGTATGAACCATGATATCCTAGACTTCCGCCTCCTCAAAGATACTCTGCATTCTCTCCTTCCAAACACTGTAATTTGTATGCCCATCCAGCCTATCCTCCACCCTCAATCCCAAAGACATCCTGCTGTCCTAAAACTGAAAAATAACACTGCTGTGGTAAAGATAAAAACTGCTGTTTGTGAAAAAATCAGCTTGCTGGAATTTTCTGAGTGAAAAATCAGTAGGCTATGATTTTCCTCCTTGCTGTCCCAAACTGCCCTTCAGCACTCAAGTTCCGATACCATGTAGAAATTTATAGTTTCCCACCCCGGTTTTCAGTTTTCACCTTATTACTCCAAAATAATTAAATGCCCTTTTCCATATCCATACATTTAATAAACTGGAAAATAAATTTGCTGAAAACACAAATTCTGGAAATTTTTCAGAATGCTGAAAATGCAGAAATAAAATAACAGCAGTAACAAACAGTCATTCAACACATCATAACTCAGTATTTTTGGTCAAGGTGACCCTGGAAAACCCCCTACAACTCTTGGGGAAAACCTCAGTATTTTTGGTCAAGGTGACCCTGGAAAAACCCCCTACAACTCTTGGGGAAAACCAGTTTGAGAGCTCCTTCTTATTTCTGAAAAATGCTTTTTACGGTATTAAGAAATATTGACCAAAATAAATAATCGACAAAATGAGACTTTTATAACTTATCTCTTTTCCCGTGCTTAACCACGCCTCGAGCACAACGACAAAACGGGAACGACAATAAATGCTGTCTTTGATTTCGATTTGCGTGCCCAGGACATTTGCAATAAATGCGGTTGTCACGACCACCTTGAGAATCGTGCCAAAGCAGCAATAAATGCTGTTGTGCGGACCTCGAAAAACGTGCCAAAAATCTTTGCAAAACTACGGTACAGTCTGAACGACCACTAGGCACATATCGATTTACGTGCCAAATCCTAGCGTGCGGCCACTATTTGTGCGGCCTTCTTCTGTCTGACCTCCTGCCTAGAAACCGTGCAAAAATCAACTGCTGTTTGCTAAATCTCTTCCCACTTGTCTGCTGTGAAATGTTCTAAATGCAAAATCTTTTGCTTGGAATGTGTGCCAAAGTGCTGCCTCTTTCTCCTCACTGCCCAGAAATCTCGCTCGCTCTCTTGCTCTCCTTTTCCGAATCTGCTCATGAAAGAATGAATGACCTTTTCCTCCTTTAACCTAACCCTAAGTGACTTTTGGGGAATCCCTAAATCCAATGGCTGAAATAGATTGAGATCTAGGGCTGAGATTAAATGCTCATTTAAATCTCACTTTCTATTTTTTAATTCACCCCACTTTAATAAAGACCCTCTTAGTCATTTATTTCCAAAGTCACTTTTCACTTTCTAATTTCACATTGACTTTCTTAAAGTCACTTTAAAATTAGACTTAGTAACTTTTATCACTTAAAGTCACTTTTAAATTAGATTTGACTTTATAACTTATAAAGTCACTTTAGGAGAAAAAGTGAAATACACTTGGACACTTTTCCCTAGGCCAAAGATCAAAGCCTTAGGGAACCACCTGTCCTCCCCCGTGCCAATTTTCAACATAGCACAAGCAAATATGTGAGAAATATGTACTCTACAAAGGCAAAAAAGTGTTAGAGAATCAAAAGGCAAAAAGATTCTATTATTCTTGATTATTTACTTCGATATTCTTTAGTTCTTATTATGTTCTTCTTATCTTCTTTCTTCTTAGTTCATCAAGCAAATATCAAAGCAAAAGCACATAGATCAAGGACACCAATGTAGGTCAACAAACAAGGCAAAACCCCACTCTAGGGTTAAACCCAGTAAGTAATTCGTCCTTCAATAGTAATCTTCAAACTCTAGACCTTGACTCAGACTTCCTCCACACCAAGTCCGCCTTCCTTTTGATCCTTCCTCAATCTGGCAGTAGCAACAGCAGCAACAACAACAATTCGATCTCCTGTGTTTATAGAACAACGGTAAGTTCGAATTCTTTGGACTTGAGGCTGACTTGATCACTTGAAGGTCGACTTGATGTGGAGGCTCCATAAATAATATTTGACTCAATACTTTACCTAATTACATGATTCAAAAGCCCAGTATGGGTCAATTTAAATCTATAATGAGTCTATAAACTCATAATAAATCCTAGAAGTCCACAATGGGTACTTTGACATAAAATAATATGACCCAAGCATGAAACCCATTCTTTAATAAGTCATTTAATAATAATATAAAATTTGTTTCTTTCTTCTTTTGAAAAGTACAATCAATATTGATTCAAATACAATTTATGAAAGTGAACCGGTTACAATCTTCAACAAAAAAGGAAGTCATGAGAGGCAGGTTCCAAGATAGATGGTTAGTCATGATGGTCATGATCGATTCGATGTCGATCTGGAAGAATGGAAAATTACTTTCCAGGTGAGATAGAAAGAGATATATTGAAATCCTACATTGATTTGTTTGAAAAAATACTTTTGATAGAAAAAGCCTACTACAAATGATCGTTGATGGAAAGCGATAAATAAGGTTTATGGCAAGAACATTTTATGGCAAGAACCCTATCACGAAGATAGATTATGAAGTTTGTCACAACATCTGGGAAGGTCGAAGCTAGAACAATACGAAGATATGAAATGGAGGAGTCCATTAACTATTCTCTTTAAAAATCTCCACAACAAAACTCACGGTTGATGAACGACAAAAAAATAAAGCTTATGGCTGAAGTCTCCCTGCTTGAGAGGGAGCAAGGATTATCTCCCTGATTGAGAGGGAGTAATAAGGGACACCACATTCTCCATGTGTCATGCACTAGAACAGGACTAATAGTCATAAGTCTTAGTGAAGGCACTGGTAGGGACAATGGAGGATTGGATAAGCATCTAGGAACGATACTCCTCGAAGGTTAGGAATTGAAGATAGGAATTCTCATGGACCGACACTGTTTGAGGATTAGACAGGGTCTCAAAGATAAGAGGGATCGAAGATGTTCAGAAATCTAGGGCATAGATATTAGATGATTTCTCTTATAATAATAACTACTTGTGAGGACTTTTTACTTTTTCTTAATTAGGATCTTCTTGTACATGATTATTATTATGTGTTCTTCATCAAACAACTACCAAACCATAAAGAATAATAAGATAAAGGACACAAGATGTAGGTGATTAGCCAGGGCCAAAACCTGTCCAACTTGAGAGGAAAACCCACTAGAATTCTTCTTCTTATAGAATCTTCAATTTGACGAATTCCAAGACCTAAACCCTTGACCAAGAACCCCTCCAATACCAAGTCAATGCTCCCTCTTTGAAAACTTTGACCTACTCTACAATTGCAACTTCAGAAACTACAACTTCGACTTGCCCAAAAACTGCAACTTCGACTTCTTCGCTTGGGTAGGTTTTATCTCCTAGAGAACTTGGCTTCCAGAACAACTCTTCTTGGTGACCTAACTTTACTTTTGTAACTCAGCTTCATTGCAACAATATGTGCCCTGATTCATTCGCACCTGTGGAGAGAATTAGCCCAAAACCAGATCCAAAATAACTCAACTTTTCCTCCCTTTGTCCTCCTCTTCTTCACACTTCTTCTTGTCCTTTTGATCGAACTTGTGTGTGAATGAGTGGCGACTCCAAATGAGGTCAAGTGCCTTATATATAGGCTTCCTTGAGCCTCCTATTAGGCTGACTTAACATGTCCTTTGGCTAATTTGTTGCTTCATGAGGTTGACTTGATGCTAGCATGGTTGACATGCTGTTAGAGGGTCTTTTGACTCTAATTTGACTCAAATAATTTTCTTACAATATGTAACATGCCCAAGAAGGGTTATTCATACATGACAATGACTCTTTTGAATTTATAGACTACGATGACAAATCCTAGAAGCTCATTGGGAGCTTGACCTAAAATAAATGTTTCCTTGAGCTTGGAAACCCATGCCTCAAGAATAATAACAAATTTATTTTCTCTTTTCATTGAATACATAAAAATCAACATTACATATGTCATTATGAAGGCCAGGACAGAGAAACCCTGAATTACATATTCCAACACTCCCTCTTAACTAGGGAGGTATTCATAATCCATACAAGGTACTTGGACATTCTCAATCTGAAGAATTCTCATAGGAAGTGTCGGATTGGTAACCCATTTGTATAGTATCATATCCAGCATTGTCACATAGCAAGGCCTTGACTAACAACTATATCTCTCCATAAGATTAGAGCACAATTCTGGCGAGACTAATGATTTATAGACACCTTCAATATTGTCTCTTCGGGAGCATAACCCACCTGGGTGTTCACAGGGTATATACCTTCAGGAATATTCTTATCTTGGATTCCCAGTTCTCAAAGAATATCAGTCCTTCACGACTCCTCTTATCTTGGATGCCCTACTACATCCTTAAAGAGTATCACATTCCAGATGCTTACCCAATCCTCCATTCTACCTTCCCAAGTCAAGACAAGAATGATGTGTCTATCTCTCCTTCTTAATTGGGAGGATATACCTATTCCAATGAAGGAATGTACTCATTCCTATAGAAGGAATGTACCTAAGCTCCCTCTTGGCTTAAAGATTTGCTTCCAACTTTCTACCAAGTTAGAAACTTGTTTCTAGGCTCCCCTTCAAATAGGGACTTGTTTCCAGCAACAACCTTTTATTCATTGGCGGAGATAACAGGACCTTCAACTGCTTGTAGCGCTCCTCCATTCGATGTCATGAATTTTATCTTTAAACATTATGGAGCCTTCATATTTGTAGGGCATCAACCATCCATCACTTTCATGTCAGTGATATCATCCTTTCTTTCATCAGAAGGTGATCCATTAGTCCATATCTGGCCTTTCCTTCATACCTTATTACCTTCTTTATATCTTGTTTCCTTCGAGATCTTTCATCCTACCACATGAGTATCCATTGTAGAGGACATCTACAACTCTTATTTTTAGCCCATCCAGATATTGTTCAAAAATCAAGAATGAACATTAAATCAAAATTACATTTGTGATGGTCTTTCGTCATGACATCTCCTTGTTTGCTTCAACATCATGCAAACATATTGATACATCTCCAAAAAGATATACAAAATCAAGGGTCTCTTTCTTTTTCAGACTTTATCAGGAACTTCATATCTTTCCCTTCGAGATACCATAGTCAAATCTTTTAGTTCTTGGATGTTGATTGCCTTCTCCGTAGTTGCATTTTTCATGTTCTCTTCCTTTTCATTTCTTCCCGGGGAACTTCCAATCATAGTTCCTTCAGCAAATTTATCCAACACTTCTCCATATTCCATATGAGGACATAATATGTTGATTTCATCTAGTTAATATATGAAACATGCCTTCATACATCCTTTTAACAAAAGAGATCATTTCCTTGATCATGAGATGGAAAATGTATCCTTACTATCTACAACTATATAATGGCATTACTTAACTCATTGAACATGTGCATACATACCTCTTTTCTTCTTTGGTCATCTAGACTTTCTTCAATAGCTTCCTGTCCTTGATTGAGAGGGCTTCAATTATCTTTGACGTGCTGCATTCTTTTGTCATCATATTATCATTCTTCTAAACAATGAATTCCATCCCAAGTGGAATTATTAGCGAGACTTCTTTTAAAAGATGAATCTTCTAATGAAGATTCCAACAAAGGATCTTGATTATCCTCATCTTGCAGATGCTCCTTTTCAATGATGTATGATGAGCTGCATATTAGATGACTCTCTTCTATCCATAAGTACTACTTATGCTTCTAGTGAGGTTAACAAGAGCTACTTTCTAATAATGACTACCATAGACTTCAACTATCTTGCAAGCTTCTCATAATGATGTCATGAGCTCTTGATTTTAATCATATGTTATTATGATGCCATCCCCTAAAATGATGCACCCTATCACGCTTCTAATGCTTCTTACCATGATAGCTATATTTCACAAAAAATGGAGAGAAGTAGGTGGAGAGGACTTATCTGAATAATAGTAGAGATATCTTACTTCCTCAGATTTCTTCTTTTCAACTTCTTCCACTTCTTCAGTGATACAAGCTTCTTCCCTTCTTCGTTTGTTGTTGCCCTTCTCGAGTTTAGGACAATCTCTCTTGTAGTGGCCATATTCTTGACATCCATAGCATTGGATCTGCGACATATTGATCTTCTTCTTTTTTCTGAGGACCAAACTTGCCAAATTTCCGTTTTCTTCTTGACATGACAACAAATGTTTGAACCTGCTCATCTGATCCTACATAACCTTTTGCCTTCAACCTATTTTCTTCAATCTTGCATAGTGACCACAAATTATTGAATGGGATAGTTTTCTTCTCTTCACATGCCTTTGATACAAGGTTACCTTGTTCATCAGTTAGTGCGTTTAGAATAATGGTAATTATTTCTTTATCGAATATCATCTCTCCTAGTTCTTGAAGTTGATTCCTTATTTGTGGTGCTTTGGTAAGACATGTAGATATCCCTTCATCCTTTGATGCTTTCAAATTGTATAGTTCAGATCTTAGTGATATGACTTTTCCTTTCGTGCTTTCAGTGAATGGTTCTACTAGCTTATCATATATCCCTTTTGATGTCTCCAACTCTGCTACATAGGGGATGAGAGAATCCTTAATGGACTCTATAAGAATCCTTTGAGTCCTTAGACCCCTTTTCATATATTTAGATAGTGGTTGCCCTTCAGATGTTTTGGAGACTTTGCCATTGACATGATTGATAACTTCATTTTCTTTGAGGATTAAGTTTGTCCTCCTCTTCCATGCAAGGAAGTTCGATGGCCCAACCAACTTGTTGATCTCCTTGCAAAATGAAGTCATTTTACTAGATTTAATCATAGAAATAAAAATACTTACTTGTCAAGTGAAGATGAACTCTTCAACTTGATGCCTTAGTTGATGATGATTGATGATGACTTCTTGATGATGCCTTGATGCTTCTTGGATGATCTTCTTCAAGGATGTTTGGAATAAGGATTCTCTTTTGAGATGAAAATCTTTGATTCAATCAGCGAGAGGTTGCCTTGATATCTATGATGATGATGACAATGCCTTTATTCTTGATGCTTTAATGTCCTTGACACTTTTCTCAAACTTTGATCCTTGAGTGTCCTTTAATGAAACTTCCCTTCATGATTTTGTCACCTTAGCTACGATACCATATTCAGGAATCTAGGGCGGAGATATTAAATGATTTCTCTTACAATGATATTGCTTGTGAGGACATTTTGTGTAACCCTTAGTTAAACTGAGAGGGGGGGGGGGGTTGAATCAATACATTTATGGAATTTTAAAACTTTCTTTTAAACTTATTTACACCTTCATTTCATGATCAACTTAATGTATAATGAACAACAATTTTAATATGTGAGCAGCAAGTATTAAGCAGATTAAATATAGAACATCAACACAGAATCATCAGGCATATAAACAACAGATATAAGTGGAAACCCATAAGGGAGAAAACCACATCTTATTATTGTTGTGATGCAAAGGCAAGCTCCAACTCCCTCTCACCACTAATTTTTTGTAGGCTCCAACCTACAAGAGGCTACTACCTCAAATTCTGCAAGCTACTACTTACAAGGAAGATCTAACTCCCATCTATTTTTGGCAGGCTACAACCCACAGGAGGCTCCTACCTCAACCAGCTACAATTGGACATCTATCAAGCTACAACTTGATATGGAAGCACAAACTTCCTCACACTACAATAAAATCATATGTTGATTTACCTGGATATCAGTTCTGTTTTACTCCTCCTTCACTGTTGTCCTTCCAGCCTTCAAATATACTTTATATTAGCTTTGGATCTTCACAACTTCTCTATCTGCTCTTTCTTATTCTTCCACTCTCTAATGTCTTTATGCGTCTTTATGCACATTACAATAACATCATTTATAGAGATTACTTCATGGTTGTTTGTATTCTATATGGGAATATGAAGTGAACAGGCATGATTCTTGCCTTCCACCCATTCATTTCCTCACTCAGCATATTCAGGATGTTACAACACTAAATACACTCATTTGAGTATTAAATTGAAGTTTTTCTTTGCCTACGGAGATTTGCCTTTGCATCACAAACAATATAAAATAATTAATACATTACAGTTACAAAAATATTCCAATTCAGCCCTTTCAGCTTCTTAGCTTTGCTGTGTGTTTGTCCTCTTTTGCTTACTGTTCCTTTGTCTTTTCTGTTTTTGCAGTTATATTTCAATTGTGTTTCATAACTGCCCTTTTTACCCAACTTGACCCATGCTGTTGCATTGTTCTGCACGAGGTCGGGTCCTCTTACTTACCCAAGCCTTTAATTGCTGTGTTCACCCTTTTCCTTTTGTTACCTGAGTCTTTTCTTCCGCGTTCAGCCTTTTCTCTCAACCCATATAGACTCCCTTTTAACGTAGCGGAGTACAATATCAGAGTTTATTCCACATACATACTTTAGCGATCAAACAACGCATACCTTATTAACAGAGCGCACATAATAGATGTGGAACAGGGGTTATTGGGTCCCACACTACTTGACCAATCACAATACGTCGCACATTGCTTGCCCGCAACTTTTAACGTTTTAGACAGATATCAGAATACGTGCAGAATCAGAAACTGTTACTTTAAGCCCGATTAGACATAAATCCCAAAGCAATTACATACATGCGTAACTTCTTTACTAGAGGAACACTTCCACCATTCACAGGTGATCGCACTTCGTAACCTTTATGGTTTAACTTAGCGGTTAAACCTTATTTCTTGCGATCTGCGATATTTGTGCTAGTGCGCAGTGCTGACACGTGGCTCTTTCCTCATTGCATCGCATACAACTTACCATACCGAGAGAACTCTTAATGGTAACCTCTAAGATCCACGATGTGCGCTCGTGCAGAGTGCTGACACGTGGCTCTTCCCTCATCGCATCGCATACAACTTACCATACTGACCGAACTCTTAATCGGTAACCTCTAAGATCTGCAATGTGTGCTTCACAATGCTGACACCTGGCTCCTTTACTTCGCATCGCAACCAACTTAACTTACCATGCGACGCCTTAACGCTAAACTCTTAAAAGTTGCGATTTGCGAAATCGCTCCTGATGTGATTCGATCTCCGTCATCCATCTCTCGCCTTCACTTTTGCGATCTAATCCTAACTGTTCATTCACCTCCTTTGGAAATTTTCTAAGTGTTCTCTGCCTTAGTCGATTTTTGTTTGTTTATCCTATCGCTGCTCTGCAACACCAGTTCCTCCACACTACTCCTCCTGAGCTTGTTCTGTATTCTTCATTCAGTGCGATTTGGGATTATTACGCTTGTTGCACGCCTTTGCTACTTCTATATTGCTTTTGCTGCTTCTTTGCCATCAATGACAATATTTCCAACAATCTCCCCCTTTGGCATTGATGGCAACACATCCACCAATACTCCAATACCTCCTCCAGGACTTCCTCCCCCTTTCATTCTGAGAAGTGTCTTTCTTCCTCTGCTTGTTTTTCGGAAGAGCCTTTCTTCTTCTGCTTGCTTTTCCTCCCTCTTTGACATCAATGGCAAAGGGTTGCACATTTCCCAGTGTAGTTTCTATCTTTGCATTTCCTTTCTCTGAGTTGTGTTTAGGCCTTCTTCTTCTGACTTTATACCTTGATGCTCTAGACTGGTGTACAAGAGTTGTTGGGAGAACACTTTGAACATTATTGAGATTGCATGGAAGGCTTGTCACCATAGAATGTTCTATACTTATGTCCCTTACTGCTTGATAGAGGTGATATGTGTTGGTCTTTTGATGTACTTCTGTCGTAATACTCTGATCTTGAGGACCTGTACCATACCACTGCTCCATAGTTCTACCTCTTCTGTGACACCTTTTATGGGTTGCTCTCCCCCTGGAATGATGCTTCTTATCTGATACTGACTTATCTACTGCACTATTTCTGTTCCTTATATGGCAGTGTTTGCTGGTGTATCATCATTTTTTTTGTTGTTTTCTGATCGTATCAGAGAGTATCATCTGCAGACCCTACCCCTAGTTTGTCTCTTAGATATTCAAATTGTTCTCTAGCAAGAGGTTTTGTGAATATGTCTGTTGTTTGTTCCTTTGTTGGAACATACTCCATCTTTACTATTTTCTCTGCTATATTTTCTCTGAGGAAGTGGTACTTTATTGGGATATGCTTGGTTTTTGAATGAAGTATTGAATTATTTGATATACTTATTGCACTTGTATTGTCACATTTGATAGAAATGCGTTCATTGATGCTTACCTTCATGTCTTGAAGAGTTTGTTTCATCCACATTACTTGTGTGCAACAAGCTTCTGCTATTATGTATTCCGCTTCTACTATAGATAGAGAGACAGATGTTTGCCTCTTACTTAACCATGCCACCAGACTTTCTCCCAAATAAAATGCACCTCCACTTGTGCTTTTCCTGTCATCCACACAGCTGGCCCAATCTGCATCTGTATATGCTGTCAATGTGAAGTCTTTGCCTTTCGGATACCATAGGCCATAATGTGCAGTTCCTCGTAGATATCTAAATATTCTCTTGATTTCTAGCAAGTGATTTTGTTTTGGTGTTGCTTGATATCTTGCCACAAGCCATACTGCCAACATAATGTATGGTCTAGAGGTAGTTAGGTATAGCAGACTTCTTATCAGAGATCTGTAGAGTCTTTGATCTACATTTGCAGATCCATCATCAGCACATAGCTTGCATCCAGTGATCATGGGAGTTGACACAGGTTTGAAGTCTTCCATTTGGAACCTTTTCAACATGTCTCTTAAGTATTTTTCTTGTGAAATGAATATTCCTGTGTTCTTTTGTAGAATTTGAAGTCCTACGTAGAAGGTGAGCTCTCCAATCATAGACATCTCAAATTCTGACTTCATCTCTTCTACAAATCCTTTTGCTAACTCATCTTTGTTGCTACCAAACATGATGTCATCTACATATACTACTACAATTAAGAGTTCATTTTCATCAGCCTTTACGTACAGATTGTTGTCTACTCCTACTTCTTGAAACCTTGTTTTTGTAAGTATTTGTCTAGCCTAGAATACCATGCACATGGAGCTTGTTTGAGACCATATAAGGCTTTCTTTAATCTGCACACATAGTTGCGTTTATCTGTTAAGGAAAATCCTTCAAGTTGTTCCATGTAGACTTCTTCCTCTAGATCTCCATTCAAGAAGGCAAACTTCACATCCATTTGATATACCTTGAAATCATGATAGCATGCAAAATCCAAAAACATTTTGATTGCTTCCATTGTTGCTACAGGGGCAAAAGTCTCATCATAATCAAGTCCTTCAATTTGAGAGTATCCCTTGCATACAAGTCTGGCTTTATTTCTGATTAGTTGACCTTGTTCATTCATCTTATTCTTGAATATCCACTTTGTGCCAATGACATTTTCCCAGTGGGTCTTGGCATTAACTCCCAAGTCTTGTTCTTCTCAATTTTTTATAGTTCTTCATTCATAGCATTTACCCAATTTTTGTCTTTGCTGGCTTCATCGAAATTCTTTGGTTCTATCTGTGACAGCATGGCTAGGTATACTTCCTCGGTCTATTCAGCGAGTTGTCTTCTAGTTTGGACTCCTGCACTCTTGTCTCTAATGATTTGATCTTTTGGATGGTTCTTCTAAGTGTGTCTCGAGGGTCCTTTTGAGTTTAATTCAGTATCTTCTGTTGTCTTACTCTGTTCTTCATTTTCTTGATTCTCATCTTCATGATCATGTGGAGGATTGGCACAGTTTGTGCTTCTGGTTCTGTTTGGCAGATCTTCGTTGAATCTCACATCAATGCTTTCCACAATTTTATGCAGTGTTTTGTTGTAGCACCTGTATCCCTTACTCTGAGATGCATATCCCAAAAATATTCCTTCATCAACTCTTGCATCATACTTCCCCAATTTTTCATCATTATTCTTTATGAAACATTCGCTGCCAAAGACTCTAAAGTGCTTGATTGATGTCGGTTTCTGATGCCACAATTCATATGGAGTCTTGTCACAATTTGGTCTAAGATTAGCTTTGTTAAGAATATGAATAGTTGTGTGTACTACTTCTACCCATAAGGTTTGGGGAATGTTACTTTCTTGCATCATGGCTCTGGCAATCTGTTGTGCTAACCTATTTTTCCTCTCTGCCACTCCATTCTGTTGAGTTGTACTTGCAATTGTAAACTTTTGCTTTATCCCACATTCATTGCACAAGTTCGCAAAATCATCGTCAGTGAATTCACCTCCTCTGTCTGATCTGATGCATTTTAACTTACATCCAGTTTGATTTTCTTCCAGTGCCTTGAATATCTTGAATTCTCAAACGCTTCGGATTTGTATTTGAGAAATGCCACCCACGTCAATCTGGAAAAACCATCTATTATCAGCATGAAATATGATTCTCCACCTGGTGCATTAGTTCTTGAAGGTCCGCACAGGTCCATGTGTACAAGTTGAAGAGGCTTACTTGTAGATAGTTGGTCTTTAGCTTTGAATGATGTGCGAGTTTGTTTGCCCAGTTGGCAGGACTTACATATGGTATTTGGTGGCCTCGATATTGCAGCAAAATCTCGGACAACTTTCTTCTTGCTCAGTTTGATGATGTGGTCAAAATTTAGATGTCCCAATCTTCTATGCCATAGCCAAGATTCGTCAAGTTTGCTGATGTGGCATGCTTCATTCTCTTCTTCTACTATATAGACATTACTCTCTGTTCGAACACCTTTGATTAGGGTCTTTCCTGTGGTGATAGACCTTACTTCACAATCTTGGGCTCTGAAAAGGACCTCACAGCCTTTATCACACATTTGACTGACACTTAGCAGATTGGCTTTCAGACCATCCACAAATAGTACATCTTGAGCCTCTCCTCTTCCATTATTCAAGCCGACTGAGCCTTTTCCCTTGATTTTCCTTGCTCTATCATTGTCGAACGTTACATTTCCAGATTTCTTTTCATCAAAGTTATAAACTTGCTTCGGTCTCCAATCATATGTCCACATACCATTGGCTTTTCTGATCTTGAGCTATTAGAACCAGATCACACTTATTTAGCCTCTTTTTCCATTGCATGCAGCTGTTTGTTTGGTAAATTTCCTGAGGAGATGGACCACAGTCTTTGAGAGGACATTCGTGAGACTTGTGCCCAATTTTATGGCAGCAAAAACATTTGAATGTATTTGTAAATGGATTCTGTATACGAGTGAATCCACCACTGTTATTAATTCCCCTTGAGTTTCCATACACCAGTCTCTGCATATGCGTTCTGCACTCCATGGCTTTATGACCGAACCCTTTACAATAAAAACAATATGCATGGAAGTAGTATCTGTCTCTGGCAGAGAGAGTTGTTTGAGGTAATCTTTTCTTTTGTTTCATCTTTTGCTGGTTGGACTGGATTTGCTTTATCTTACAGTATGCTGCAATATGTCCAGGTTTGTGGCAGGGGAAGCAAGTGATACTTCTCACAGGGAGAAGGAACCTCCTTTCACATCTTCCAAATTTGTTCAATTCATCCTTACGAATGCGTGAGTCTTTTACAGTTCACTGTTTCTTCGTTTCTTTCTTTGTCACTTGAGGTTGTTGCTTGTTTCAAATTGGACAACTAGGTCCAAACTCCATGTTGTGATGCTCAGATGAAGATACCAATATTTGTATTGGGTTCCTCTTTCGGAGAGGTGTAAGATCGATCTAAAATTGATCTTAATCTGATGAGCAGAACATTTATTTTAATAATTTCAAATATGTGCAAGTCGGCCTTAAGGTTTTACACCCCCAACAGATGTGTCACACACCTCAGTGATTGATATAAATAGAGTCAACGTTGGAGGACTTTTTCACTCATCTCATCCTCACACATCATCTCCTCCTCTGATTTAGTACGAGCTCCTTGGAAGCAGTTTCGGTTCACACGTGGGAAGAAGGATGAATTTACCGCAACTAGGGTTTCCACGTAAGTTTGACCAGTGTTGACTTTGGTCAACACATGGTCCAAATAGGCTGAAAATTGGTGGAGACTTCGATTTTGGAAGGCCATACATATTGGCACAAGAACCAAGGTCAAAGGGTTGACCAAAGACCGAGCTGCGTTGACTTTCTTGATGTTGTTTTGCGTTGACTTTTCTGGACAGCGTTGACTTTTCTGGGGTTGACTTTGAGTTGACCGTGTGGCTGTTTTGAGGGTTGTTGTGACACATGTTGGGTTCGCTGACCCAGAAGACTTTGTTGGTTGAAGCATCTTGTCGACCGCCGTAACGCACCACCACATTCTTTTGTTTTTGGTTTGTCTTCTGTAGATCCACTGGTATGTTCTATCAGCATTTTACTTGATTGTTTATGTGATTGCTGTAGTAAAAAGTAAAGTTGCATCAAGCATAGAACATCTACATAAATTTACAGTTATATATCATGGTCTTGCTGGTTTCTAATGTTGTGGATTCCCTTTTTGCTGCTTCATTATCCTTTACAACTTTTACAAAAATGATATTCTTGTTATCTTCTACTTTGGATTTGTTGGTTTCTCCTTCATATCCTATCCCAACCTTTATATGAGGAGATCTTTGAGCATTAAGAATTTTGTCCAAATAACTAGAGCTTTTTCATTTAAGAAATATTCATAGTTAATTCAATTTGGACCTTGTCTAATTTCTTCCTAAGGCTTACCACTTCCTCTTCCATCTTTTCTCGCTCTTGATTTTTCTCCTTTATTTCTCTTTTCAGAATATCCTCTATTTTCCTTGATTCTTCTAGTTCAATCTTCAATTTAATAAGATCTTCTGAATCTGGTTCTGTCTTTGCATATTTTAGAAGAATCTCTTTATGTTTCTTACTCTTAAGTTTAAGTTTTCTTATTTCCTCCAAGGCACTAATTAGCTCTCCCTCAAGATCTACCTCACCTTCGTCTTCAGATTCCAGGAGATCTTCCTCAAGCTCTTCCTTGGCCATCAAAATGAATTCTGATGTTCCTTCTTCATTGGGGGATTCATCTGAGCTCTCAAATGCACTGCTGTCTTGTTGAGCATAGAATGATCTTCGATTAAATCTGTTTCCTTTCGGCCTATTGCTGAAATTGGTTTTCTCTTTCCCTCTTGACTGATTCTCCATTTTCTTATGAGGACATTTAGATGCATAGTGCCCCACTCTTCCACAGTTAAAGCACTTAAATGGAAGCTTACCTTTATACTTACATGTGCCTTTTTCCAATCTTCTGACAAATTTGGCATCTTCTTCATCAGAGCAGGAGCATGTACCTTCCTTCTCTTCTTTGCACTTATCAGCCTTAAAGGTTGCCTCCCTCACATTTCACTTCCCTTTTGGAAGTCTCATCTCATAGGTCGTCAAGTTTCCAAGCAATTGATTCATGGTCAATGTTTCCCAGTTTGTTGTTTCTTCTATGGCAAAAACCTTAGGGTTAAACCTGGATGGTAAAGATCTCAATATCTTTTGTACAATTACACATTCCTTAATGGTTTCTCCTTGAGCTTTCATGTTATTCACAACTTCCGCAACCTTTAAGAAGAATCTGGCTATATCTTCATCTTCATTCATTTTTACATTTTCAAACTGAGCTCTATAGGTTTGCAGTTTGGCCATCTTCACCTTTTTATCTCCCTCATGGATATTTTCTAATGTATCCCATATTTCTTTGGCAGTCTTACTGTGTATTACTTTGATAAATTCTAACTTACACAGACCACTCAAGAGTGCATTCATTGCTTTTCCATTTGCTATGAAATCTTGTTTGGCTTCTTTCTCTGTGTCAGTATCCTTTGGAGCATATCCTTCTTCCACAACAACCCAAACTTCTATTCCTAGAGACATTTTGTACGTCCTCATTCTTATTTTCCAGAAGGCATAGTTTGTGCCAATAAACAAAGGGGCTTTATTTGTTGAGCATCCTTCTAGGCTAGCCATCTTGGGGACCTAGGATGTCCTTCCAGTTGTTAAACTGATACAGAAGGAACTAGCTCTGATACCAATTATTGAACCCTTAGTTAAATTGAGAGGGGGGGTGAATCAGTTTAATACATTTATGGACTTTTAAAACTTTCTTCTAAACTTATTTAGACCTTCATTTCATGATTAACTTAATGTATAATGAAACATAGATCTTAATATGTGAGCAACAAGTATTAAGCAGATTAAAAAAAGAACATCAACACAGAATCATCATGCATATAGACAATAGATATAAGTGGAAACCCATAAGGGAGAAAACCACATCTTATTATTGTTGCGATGCAAAGGCAAGCTCCAACTCCCTCTCACCACTGATTTTTTGTAGGCTCCAACTCACAGGAGGCTACTACCTCAAATTCTGCAATCTACTACTTACAAGGAAGCTCCAACTCCCATCTATTTTCTGCAGGCTACAACCCACAGAAGGCTCCTACCACAACCAACTACAATTGGACATCTATTAAGCTACAACTTGTTATGGAAGCACCAACTTCCTCACATTACAATAAAATCATATGCTGATTTGCCTGGATATCAGCTCTGTTTTACTCCTTCACTGTTGTCCTTCTAGCGTTCAAATCTGCTTTATATTTAGCTCTGGATCTTCATAGCTTCTCTATCTGCTCTTTCTTATTCTTCCACCCTCTAACGTCATTATGCACATTAAATAACATCATTTATAGAGATTACTTCAAGGCTGTTTGTATTCTATATGGGAATATGAAGTGAACAAGCATGATTCTTGCCTTCCACCCATTCATTTCCTCACTCAGCATATTCAACATGTTACAACACTAAATACACTCATTTGAGTATTAAATTGGTGTTTTGCTTTGCCTACGGAGACTTGCCTTTGCATCACAAACAATATAAAATAATTAATACATTTACAGTTACAATAATATTCCAATTCAACACTTTTAGCTTCTTATCTTTGATGTGTGTTTGTCCTCTTCTGCTTGATGTTCCTTTGTCTTTTGTGTTTCTGCAGTTATATTTCAACTGTGCTTCATAACTGCCCTTTTTGCCCGACTTGACCCATCTTGTTGCATTGTTCTGCACGAGGTCGGGTCCTCTTACTTACCTGAGTCTTTAATTGTTGTGTTCACCCTTTTCCTTTTGTTACCTGAGTCTTTTCTTCCGTGTTCAGCCTTTTCTCTCAACCCACATAGACTCCCTTTTAACGTAGCGGAGTACAATATCAAAGTTTATTCCACATACATCCGTTAGCGATCAAACAACGCATACCTTATTAATAGAGCGCACATAATAGACGCGGAACAGGCGTTATTGAGTCCCACACTACTTGACCAATCACAATACGTCGCACATTGCTTGCCTGCAACTTTTAACGTTTTACACAGATATTAGAATATGCGCGGAATCACAAACTGTTACTTTAAGCCCAATTATACATAAATCCTAAAGCAATTACATACATGTGAAACTTCTTTACTAGAGGGTCCCACAACACTTTCCACCAATCATAGGCGATCGCACTTTGCAACCTTTATGATTTAACTTAGCAGCTAAACCTTATTTCTTGCGATCTGTGATATTTGCGCTGGTGCGCAATGCTAACACGTGGCTCTTTCCTCATCGCATTGCATACAATTACCATACCGAGCAAACTCTTAACGGTAACCTTTAAGATCTGCAATGTGCGCTTGTACGCAGTGCTGACACGTGGCTCTTCCCTCATCGCATCGCATACAACTTACCATATCAAGCGAACTCTAATCTGTAACCTCTAAGATCTACGATGTGTGCTCATGCGCAGTGCTGACACGTGGCTCCTCTACTTCGCATCGCAACCAGCTTAACTTACAATGCGACGCCTTAACACTAAACTCTTAAAAGTTCTGATTTGCGAAATCGTTCATGATGCGATTTGATTTCCGTTGTCCATCTCTCGCCTTCACTTTTGCGATCTAATCTTGATCATACGCTCACCTCCTTTGGAAATTTTCCAAGTGTTCTCTGCCTTAGTTGATTTTTGTTTGTTTATTGTGTCGCTGCTCTGTAACACCGGTTCCTCCACGCTACTCCTTGTGAGCTTGTTCTGTATTCTTCAACGCGATTCTCTCCTGAGCTTTATACTGTCGCTACTCTACAACACTGGTTCCTCCGTGCTACTCCTCCTGAGCTTGTTCTGTATTCTTCATTCACTCCGATTTGGGATTATTACGCTTGATGCACACCTTTGTTGCTTCTCTGCTGCATTTGTTGCTTCTCTGCTGCCTTTGCTGCTTCTGTGTTGCCTTTGTTGCTTCTCTGCTGCTTTTGTTGCTTCTTGTACTTGAATATTATTATGTGTTCTTCATCAAACAACTACCAAACCGTAAAGAATATTAAGACAAAGGACACAAGATGTAGGTGATCATCCAAGGCCAAAACCTCTCCAACTCGAGAGGAAAACCCACCAGAATTCTTCTTATAGAATCTTCAATTTGACAAATTCCAAGACCTAGACCCTTGACCAATAACCCCTCCAAGACCAAGTCAATACTCCCTCTTTAAATAACTTCTCCTTCCAACAACTTCGACCTACTCTGCGAATGCAACTTCAGAAACTGCAACTTTGACTTTCCCAGAAACTGCAACTTCGACTTGCCCAGAAACTGCAACTTTGACTTCCCCAGAAGCTGCAACTTCGACTTGACCAGACGCTGCAACTTCGACTTGCCCAAAAACTGCAATTTCAACTTGCCCAAAAATTGCAACTTCGACTTCTTCGCTTGGATAGGTTCTATCTGCTAGAAAATTCGACTTCCAGAACAACGCTTCTTGGTGGCCTAACTTTACTTCTGCAACTCGGCATCACTACAACAATATGTGCCCTAATTCCTTTGCACGTGCCTAAAGAAGTACCCCAAAAACATATCCAAAATAGCTCAACTTTTCCTCCTTACTTTGTCTTCCTCTTCTTCGTACTTCTTCTTGTCCTTTTGATCGAACTTGTGTGTGAGTGAGTGGTGACTCCAAATGAGGTCGAGTGCCCTATATATAGGCTTCCTTGAGTCTCCTATTAGGTCGACTTGACATGTCCTTAGGCCGACTTGTTGCTTCATGAGACTGGCTTGATGCTAGCATGGTTGACATGGTCTTGGAGGGTCTTTTGACTCTAATCTGACTCAAATAATTTTCTTACAATATGTAACATGCCCAAGAAGGGTTATTCATAAATGACAATGACTCTTTTGACTTTATAGACTCAATGACAAATCCTAGAAGCTCTCAATGGGAGCTTGACCTAAAATAAATTTTTCCTTGAGCATGAAACCCATGCCTCAAGAATAATAATAATAAATTTAATTTTCTCTTTTCATTGAATACATAAAAATCAACATTACATATGTCATTATGAAGACCGATCCTAGTTACATATTTCAACAGAAGAGGATCGATATTCTTTGAGGATTGAAAATCCAAGATAAGAATAGTCCTGAAAGGACATACTTGGTGAAAATATGGATGGAGTATGTGCCTTTAGAGGCAGTGGTGGTGTCCATGTGTATGCCTCCTAGCATTGTGCTCTAATCTAGTGGAGAGTCAGAGTTTATTAGTCAAGGCCTCGCTATATTCTAATGTTGATAATGTTGGTCATGATGTTGATGCTTAATATGGCTTATCAATTTGAATCTTCTTATGAGAATATTACAATTTGAGGGTATCCTTGTACCTTATTGTGTAATTATGAATAACTCCCTAGTCAAGAGGGAGTGTTGAAAAATGTAACTAGGTTTGGTCTTCATAATTGTCATTGTATTCGCCATTGTATATTTTATGTAAAAGCAAAAAGAAAGAAAAAGAAATTTATTTTTTCAAGCATGGGTTTCATGCTCAAGTCAATTTGTTAATTAGGTCAAGCATGTACTTCATGCTTCTAGGTTTTATTGAGTCAAAAGAATATTTGTCATAAGTCAAATTATTGTACAAGAGTCTAGTCTCGTTTGGTCTAAAAAGAAAGTGTATAAGGAATTGTATTTGAGTCAAAAAGAGCAAGTCGGCCCTGCCTCGACAAGTCAGCCATGGAAGTGGCCCATTCAACCTCCTAGATGTGTCTAAATATAGGGCAGTTCGACCTCATTTGGAGCATCTCAAGCAAGTTCGATTTATGTGCCAAGAAGAGAGTGAAAACCAACGAAAACGTCAAGAAGAAGAGCAAAAGTCAAAGGAGAGAGAGCGAAGATAAAAGGAGGAATAAATCTGCCGTAATTCTCTCACACGTGTGAAATTCTGAAGCAATTGTAGGGGCCGAAGTTCCAGACGTAGTTGCAAGGGACAAAAATCTGCAATTTGATAGAGTTTTGAAGGCATTGACCAAATTCTTGGTGTTTGGGTCTTGGAATTCTCACTTTGATCTGATTATATAAGAAGAGAAGAATTGACTTGGTTTTCCTAGGGTTTTTGCCCTGGCTTGGAGCCTATAGTTTGTGTTCTTTATCTTTGTGTGATCTTCATGGTTTATAGTTTTGAAATTTTTTTGATGAAAATATCATTACAAAAGAAATAAGAAGACAACATTTAATCACAAGCAATTATCAAAGTAAAAAGAAATCAACCCTAATTGTTGCCCTAATGATTTCTCAACAAGACTCAAACCCTTGGGACTTGGTTATTAAGGAAGTTGCTAAAGACTGTTTTTTTTTATTTCACATAATTAATTATTTCTACTTTTTAGCGGTAAATAATTAATTGAGTTTTTTCACTCACGACCTCCAAAGTTGGTTTGTGTCTAAATAATTTGGTCTTAAGTGGTTTTCTAAGACCAAGATCAATTTATATTACCATGCTAGGCAATATCTTGAGTCTCACGGAATTGCATTAAGTTCTAGTAGGATTTTTTAATAAATAAAAAAATAATTGTGGGACGAGAATTTTTAATTAATTTATATGTAACAGATAAAAGAGTGGTGCTAGGAAATGGTGTGTGGCATGTGAGTACTTGTTTTTCATCCTTAGAGTACCAACATTATCCTAGTACCCACTTTGGAGTGCAAAATATCAATTTTCCCCTCATGGAAAATAACTTTTACTCATAAAAGTTAGAAAAAGACAAAAAGAATCAGATACTAAACTACTAGGAACATGTTTTTTAGTCAACTAAGTGTCACAACCAGTTAAGAGGAGTAACTAAGCACTCAAGTTCGAGCTAAGAGATGAGGTGGTGGCCAAGTCTAGGCTCACGAATTGAAGTCAAGACCACTGCCACCAAGTGTGAGTTGGCTTGCCCACACAAAGGGCCAAGTTGCCTCATTGATGGGGTCGCGTTCGCACTTGGTTAGAGGTCTAGTTACATGTGAGTTAAGTGGGGCATGTGGCAAGCCACTCCCACTTCACTCCCCCACTTGTCAAATGCTTTCTACATGGCTTCCATACGCATTCCCTTTACAGTCGACGCTGCCCTCTTGTGAACCTAGGCATAGCTACTTGTCGAGAGCCTGAGTTGCCTTGAGAACTCGTCCTTGCCACTTGAGGATTTGTACCTCTCTTAGGATCTCCACCATTTCTTGGGATCTCCTCCCACAATTGTTATAAATTCAACCTCCCTCTCTTGAACAAGCTAGTATTGAAGCTTGAGAGCTTGAGGAAGTGTTGCTAGTTTGTAATTGTTTCATCACTTATCAATAAAAAAAAGGCTTTGGAGGCTAATGATGTTGTGAAGTTTGTGGTTTGCTTGGAGTTCTTCATAAGGTAACCTTGTTGTTTCATTTCATTGCTTTGAGTTTGTATCTTAGGCCTTGATAGGGCCATTGTTGCCCATAGGAGAATACTAGCAATTGTTTGTTGTCTTTCTCTTAGTTTGTATTCTTCAATTGAATATTACCTGTATTTCTTAGTGGAATAGCATGTTTACTTCTTTCATTATGCAAGTTGCACCTATGACTACAAACTTCTTGGTAGGATCATAAGTTTTTTTACAGGTATCTCTAGCTTGGAGATTGGGGACCTCCTCGGTTGGAGCATCCACTTTCTTGCACAAACAAAGCATTATTCCTCCTCGGCATCAAGGCCCTCCAAGTGCTTTAAAGGCCCCAAGAGTCTCTCTTCTTTCCTCTAAAAAATTCTACAATTTCCTAAATATTTCTTGGTTCTATTTCTAAGATCTCCATTGATATATCTAGCATTTGTTAAGGCTGAATATGTTGTTGTCCTGACAGAAGTCAAATTAGTTAAGAAAAAACCAAGCCTCTTGGCTTTTCCTTAGTTAAATAGTGTAAAAATTCAATACTTTGATCCTAGTATTTCTCTTGGTGTTTTTCGGTTTTTGTATACTAACACTGCTGAGTGTTCCAAAGTGATTTTGGGCACTTTTGCACTAATTTGTTTGCTGGTTTTTAGCAAGCATGTTGTTTTACAAGGGGAGGTGCTTCCAATATTTGGTCAAATTTGAAGATCTAAAGCACCCAAAAGGAACCTCATATTGTACCATTTGTAAAACAAGCATTTCTAGCACCATTGTAACTTCACAAAACCATTTTTATCCCTTTATTCTAAGGGATACCACCACTCATCACAACATTGTAATCTCTTGGGAGCTAGGAGAGTCTCCTAGGCATCCCCCCCCGACCCTTTCTAGGTGGGGGTTGTTAAAATTTGTCAGCTCAGGGAAAATCCTCATCCAATGAAGCCCCTGTTAGCCCTTGGAATAATTCAATTTGGTCAAGGAACAATATTATTTTTTATATGAAACCCTAATGTGCACAAAAGTACAAGTCAGACTGGGCAAGCTAATTCGACCTCCAAAGACTCACATAAGTAGACCACACATCACATCCCTTTGGAGCATCATCACACACATCTCTCTTCTCTTGATTGGTTCGTACTACTTCTGAAATTGCAAGTTTGTTCTTGTTAAATTTTCAAGTCTGAAAATTATTACTGCAATGATTGGTTTATTTCTCCTACTTATGAGATAAGGTATTTACAGATGCTTCAGTAAATTCTAAAATAAACACATTTGCAGTACTTCACTCTAATCAAAAGCATAAGAACAAAAAATTACACAAGTAGCACAATAGAAACAACCATATGAACATAGTTATTTTTGGACAATTGTCCCCTAAAAAACCCAATGTGGGAAAACCGGTGCAGCAGATGAGGGTTTTGTATTTATCTTTAGTAATGGAAAGTTCATTTACAAGAGTCCTGATGAGCAAAGTAAAATTACCATACACCTGACTGAATTTTCTAGAACCTTCAAAAGAATTTCAGACCCTCGGGGTGACCTCCTACATCCTCTGCGTCATCCAGCATGAGAGCTTTGCGCAGTCTCTCCCTGGACTTCGTAACTCTGCGTGGAGAGGTTCTTGCTGCCGATAAGCTCACCCTTCCCTTCATCCTCTAGAATTCTACTTCTCTGTTAATCGAATCCTCCCTCCTCCTACTTCTGCAAAGCCGCCTCTACCAACTCACCCACTGGAATCGAATTCTCTTGCTTCAGAATCAATTTCCTTCGGGTACTGAGAATGTCCACGGCTTGATTTCCAAATGACCCTCAGGCCCCTTTTTATAGTCTTCTCGTTGATGAATCAACGACCAAGATTATATCGTTAATCAATGGCTTGGATTAAAAGATTACTTGATCTTCGTTTTCTAGAAGATTCACACTCTGCTTTATTAATACCCTTTAATTATTTAATTTTTCGAAATTAAGACTTAGGGTGTGCATTAAAATAATTAATTATTTTAATAAAGCCATATCCAAGTGGAATTTCCACAAACGATTTTTGGGTTCTTTTGATAACTGTTGTCCAAGCCTCTCCACCAAATATGAGACTTGGAACACTTCTTGATGCTATAAAATCAACACTCCCTCTTAGCGAGGAAAGTGTTCAAACTTCAAACAAGATACCATTGCACTACTCTAACTCTATAACATTTGTTGTGCTAATGCTATCCTGGTTGTTGCCCCTCATCTCTGCGTTGTTTCCCTCTGTACTGCTGCCTGTGACACTATCTCTGCCACTACCTCATCCGTATTGTAGCTCCCTCAATTTTTGTAGACCACCCTTCCCTCTAATGGAAAGGGTTCTCGACCATCCCCATCTTCTCTCTGAAGTAAGTGAACTTAATCTTACTCAAAGCCTTGGTGAGGATATCTGCCACCTGTTCCCCTATAAGAGTGTATTGCAACTGTACTGCTCCCTTTTGGATATAGTCCTTGATGAAGTGGCATCGAATGTCAATCTGTTTCGATCGGTCATGAAACACATGATTTTCAGAGAGCTTAATGCAACCCTGATTATCACACATAATCCCGGTTGGTTCCATCCGCTTCTTGAGAAGGTTCAAGAGTAACTTGGCCTCGCACGAAGTTGTGCTTGCTGCCATGTACTCTGCCTTGGCTGAACTTAGTGCTACAGACTTCTGTTTCCTGCTGCACCAGGAGGTCATTCTTGATCCGAGACTGAAACAGTACGCATTGGTACTTTTCCGATCCACTATGCTTCCAGCGCAATCTGCATCTCTAAACCCACTCAACTGGACCTCAGTGCCCTTGGTGTACTTCAACCCATACTCGATTGTCCCCTTCAGATATCTAAGAACATGTTTGGCTGTTGCCCAGTGACCCCTCCTTGGTTCCACCATGCACTGACTGAGGGTATTCACTGCATAACAGATGTCTGGTCTAATATTGACCAGATACATCAATGATCTGATGAGCTGCCTATACAAGGTGGGATCAGCCTCATCGTCTTCCGTTGTGTCTATCTTCTTCCAATTAGTAATCATTGGCGTGGCCATGGGTCTATAGTCTTCCATCTGAAATCTCTTCATGATTTTTATCATGTATCTTCCTTGCCCCAGGAAGATTTCCCGCTTCTGGTGCCAGACTTCTAATCCAAGAAAATAGTGCATCTGCACCAGGTCCTTCATGTCGAATTTTGTAGCCAGATTCTCCTTGCAGTCCTTGATGAGCTTGGATGATCTAGTGAGGAATAGATCATCCACATATAGTATCAGAATTAACGGCTCATCCTCTACTCTTAAGTAGTAGAGGTTGGGATATGCATCACTCTTGAGAAACCCCATCTTCTACAAGTAGCTATCAATTCGCCCATACCATGCCGTGGGGACTTGTTTTAAACCATATAAGGCTTTCTTAAGCCTGCAAACATGAGTCTTCTGATCATGTGTCTCGAAGCCCTCTTGTTATTCTATGTACACTTCCTCCTCTATCACCCCGTTCAAGAACACTGTCTTGACATCTATTTGGTAAATCTCCCATCCCATCTGCGTTGCCAGAGAGATAACAGATCTGATAGAAGTGTAGCGAGCTATAGGAGTGAAGGTTTCCTCATAATCAATGCCTTCATTTTGTGTGTACCCCTTAGCTACAAATTTAGCCTTGAACTTCTCTAGCTGCCATCTGCAGCATACTTGATCTTGTAGATCCACTTGGATCGTACAACTGATCTATCCTGTGGTCTAGGGACTACTTCCCAGACATCGTTTGTCATGATGGAGCTATACTCCTCCATCATGGCACCCACCCACACTTGATGCTGAGTTGCTTCCCAAAAGCTGGAAGGTTCTCCAACCTGAGCTACCAGTGTCTGGTATCTGTCTGGTTGGTTTCGAATCCTCTTCCCATATCTAGGGGCTCCAACAAATTCTTCTGCATCCTTTAGAATTTGTTGAAGTTCTTTGCTTGGTCTCACCTACTCTCCTTCATGTTCTTCTTCGGAGGAACTCTCCTCAGAATCCTTGTGCCTTGGAGAGGCACTTGACCCATCCTTTGTAGGCCACTGAGGTTGTACTAGTGGATCCTCCTCAGTCTGCGTATCTGTAGCCATTTCTCTGGATTTCTTGAAGGCTCTCTCCTCCATGAATTTCAAATCCCTTCTTACCACGATTTTCCTTCTCTCTGGAATACAAATGTGATATGCTTTCGCATTTTCACTACAGCCCACAAGAAAACCCTTTTCTGCAGTCTGATCCAACTTCTTCCTCTTTTCATCTGGAACGTGGCAGTACACCATGCTGCCAAATACCCTGATGTGGCTCACCTCTAGCTTGCTGCCTGTGAACACACTCTCGAGTGTCACTTTCCCCAATGCTCTATGGGGAACTCTATTCTGCACATATATCGTTGTATTGCAGGCCTCTACCCATAAGAATTTGGGCATATCTTGGTCGTACAACATTGCCATTGCAGCTTCTATTATGGTCTGGTTCTTCCTTTCTGCAACTCCATTTTGCTTAGGATTGTATGGAGCTCTCCATTCTCTCTCGATGCCTTCCCTTGCACAGAAATTGGTGAAGTCCTTATCGATATATTCCCCACCGTTATCTGATTGCAGCTTCTTGCTCTTCTTTCCCGTTGAGTTTTCTACTAAGGCTTTGAATTCTTTGAACCGATCAAAGACTTCCTCTTTGGTTTTCAAAAAATAGATCCAAGTCTTCCTGGAATGATCATCAATGAAGGTAGCAAAATACTTTCCACCACTGAGAGCAATTGTGGACATTGGACCACAAATATTCGAGTGTATTAACTCCAATACACCCTTGGCCCTGCTGCTGCTGCTTCTTGGAAATGTTGCCTTGTCATACTTCCCTAGTGCGCACCCCCTGCAGACTTCATCTTTCCTCGTGCTGAGCTTAGGAGCCCCTATGACCGTATTCTTGAGAATCCTCAAGGCTCCATGATGTAGATGCCCCATCCTTCTATGCCATAAATCATTCAAATCTCTGTCGTTCGTACTGCCAATCAGGGCCACCGGGGATTCAAGCTGGAGTTTATATTGCTTGTGAATCCTTACTCCAATTTGTGCCTTTTTGCTCCAGCTAGGGTGTTTGACATACACCTTATCTCTAATAGAGTATACGTCATAGCCCTTGATCTGAAGTTGAGACACTGAGAGTAAATTCATCCCCAACCCTAGCACATGCAGAACATCCATGGCCTGAATCTTGTTGCCATCTTCTGTTTGAAATGTTATGGTACCTCTTCCAATGGGGGTACATTTTGCCTTGTTTCCCATAGTTATCTAGAAATTCATTTGTTCTTCTTGGTACCTCAAAAAACATTCTCGAACCCCCATCATGTGAGCAGATGCTCCACTATCAATATACCAAACACTTGGAGGAGTTGTGCTTGACATACAAGCAAGATCCTCCTCTAGTCTAGATGCCAGCACTTTCATGTCGTGTTCCCTCTGCATTTCTGTGTGCTCTGGAGGACTGTATGAGTCCCTATGACAGCGTGAACCCTTCCGGAAGTCGGATCTCTGGTCCATGGCAAATCCTCCCTTTCTGTCTTTAGCCTTTTGCTCTGATACCATGTTAAATTTTCAAGTCTGAAAATTATTACTGCAATGATTGGTTTATTTCTCCTACTTATGAGATAAGTTATTTACAGATGCTTCAGTAAATCCTGAAATAAACACATTTGCAGTACTTCACTCTAATCAAAAGCATAAGAACAAAAAATTACACAAGTGGCATAATAGAGACAACCATATGAACACGGTTATTTTTGGACAATTGTCCAGGGAAAAACCCAATGTGGGAAAATCGGTGCAGCAGATGAGGGTTTTGTATTTATCTTCAGTAATGGAAAGTTCATTTACAAGAGTCCTGATGAGCAAAGTAAAATTAGCATATACACCTGGCTGAATTTTCTAGAACCTTCAGAAGAATTTCAAACCCTCGGGGTGACCTCCTACACCCTCTACGCCATCCAACGTGAGAGCTTTGTGCAGTCTCTCCCTGGACTGCGTAACTCTGCGTAGAGGGGTTCTTGTTGCCGATTAGCACGCACTTCCCTTCATCCTCCGGACTTTTGCTTCTCTGTTAACTGAATCCTCCCTCCTCCGGCTTCTGCAAACCTGCCTCTACAAACTCACCCACTGAAATCGAATTCTCTTGCTTCAGAATTGATTTCCTTCGGGTATTGAGAATGTCCCCAGCTTGATTTCCAAATGACCCTCAAGCCCCTTCTTATAGTCTTCTCATTGACGAATCAATGGCCAAGATTATATCGTTAATCAATGGCTTAGATTAAAAGATGACTTGATCTTCGTTTTCTAGAAGATTCACACTCTATGTTATTAATACCCTATAATTATTTAATTTTTCTAAGTTTAGACTTAGGGTCTGCATTAAAATAATTAATTATTTTAATAAAGCCATATCCGAGTGGAATTTCCACAAATGATTTTTGGGTTCTATGGATAACTGTTGTCCAAGCCTCTCCACCAAATATGAGACTTGGAACCTAAGTCACCTGACACGGGGATACGGGGATACGGGGATTCGAGAATCGGATTCGAGATACGGTGACCCCCGGAACAGTACACTTTCGGGATACGATACATTATATATTATTTTATTAAAAAATATATATATATATATTAAAAATTAGATATTTTTTACACAAATTCATATAAATTCATTGATTCAAACATAGATTTAAGATTTTAGATACTCATACATGATACATTGATACATCATACAATTGTCAAATTTACTAAAAAAGACAAGATAGTAAGATACTGTAGTTTTCTCATTAAGTCATCAGAATCAAAATTTGTTACATAAGTACATTGCCAATGGCAAATAGAAATAGAAAATACAAAAAAAACTACAGTGTACAAGACTACAAGCCTGAAGCCTCAATGAGTCAAAGTCAATGAGTCATCAATCCTCATCATCATAATCATCATCACTGTCCTCATCCCGATCATCATGCTCACCATTGCTCTCCTCTGGCTCTAATGCATCCTCCTCCTTTGTCATCTCTGCATCTGCTGGTGTGGAGGATGACCCCTCTACTCTATCATCAAATGTGACAGGCTCTAGCATTGGCGCATTGAGATCCAAGTTGGCCAATGCCAACTCAACACTGTTGTCCAGACCCATATCATCAGGAAAGACATCCCACATCTTTGTCTTTCCCTTCAACCACTCCTCCCTCTGCCTGTAGATGAGACGAAGGTTGGTGTGCACATACACCATTGTCTCTTCCCTGGACTGCTCAAGCCTGCTCTTCTTCACACTATACAAATTCCCATATGTGCTCCAATTCCTCTCGCAACAAGAGGATGAAGTCACCTGAGAGAGGAGCCTCATGGCTAACTGCTGTAGAGGAGGGCTTATTGCCCCATGAGTTGCCCACCAAGAATAGGGCTTCTTAGCCCCCCTGTCTCGAATCACATCATAGCCTGCAAATCGCCTAGTGCCAGTGGAAAACTCTGCAAAGGCATCCTCCACCTCATCAAGGGATGCCCTCTCCTGAAAAATCCTCCTCAATGCATCTTTCCTCCCCTATGAGATTTCACCATCCATGTGAGGAGGGGATCTGCGGGAAGGTCCACCATTCAGCCACTCATGGCTGTAGTATTTTGGGTTCAAGGAGTGAGCCAAACAACGTAAAGGTGTGCAATTCTTGTCCCATCTGCTGACAAGAATATCCTGTATGCCGGTGAAGAAGGCCTCTGGTGATGTCTCATACTCTGGGCACTAACTTTGTAAAACAATGGTCCTCACAGACTCAATCATGGAATCCCATCCCTCATAAACCTCTCCTAGGATGGGTTGGTCTGTATCCGCAAATCGAAGCAAGGAAATAATAGGCTCCATGATTTGAATAACTAGATCTACCTTCTCCCAACATAGATCATCCAACACTGTGTCCTTCACTTTCTTTGAGGCTGCTTGATCCGTCTTTCTTCAAAAAGACCAAAACTATGAAATAACCATGGCCCCAAGAGCGGTCTTGACCTCCCTCAACCTCTTCAACATGATGAATGAAGAGGCAAACCGTGTATCCAAAATCTTCAACAATGATAGATTGTTGTACTCGTAGATAGTGAGGGCATTTGTATGGTTTTGTACAAAGTTGTGGATATGTCGTGCATCCTCAATAATGGCTCCAATCCAAAGCACATCAGAAGCAATAGATTTCAGTGCCAAGATCAATGAATGGACAATGCAAGGTGTCCAAAATATTTGTGGATATTTTGCTTCCACAATCATGCCAGTAGCCTTGCAAACAGGTGCATTATCTGTAATGATTTGCACACAAGAATCGACACCTACATCTTCAATAATTTTTTTAAATAACTCACCCATATATTGTGCATCCTTGTACTGTCCAAGTGCGTCCACTGATTTCAAAAAAAATGGACCATTCAAGGATGACACCATGGAGTTGATGAGTGGGTGGCGTGCTGGATCTGTCCATCCATCAGAAACAATGCTAACCCCAGATGTTGGCCATGTTGATTTAATAGGCTCAAGCATTTTGTCCACCTCTTTCTTTGCCTTTGTCAACAATGTGGTTCTAAGCTTCTCTGACCCTGGAGGCACAAACCCTGATGGAGCCCCATGACTAAGAGCTCGACATATCTCAATAAATAGAGGTGATCGTGCAACATTAAAGGATATGAAGTTCTGATAGAAAAAAAATGCAATGGTGCGATCAAGCTCTTCCCTCTTCTCTTTCTGAAAAATCTTGTCCATTGGACCAACTGCAGTTGCCTTTCTTTTTGCTAATTGTCCTCTACTAAAGTCTCAAAAGGGAACTTGTTGCTGCTTTTCCTTAAGAATAGAAGGTGGTCATCATTCTTGTTTCCTTTTAATTTTGATGCCACATTTGCCTCACCAACAAATTGCTCTTTCTCCATTTCCTTCCTCTGTGTCGATTCAATTGTTGTACAACATTTAATGCCACAACCTGGAATACCCAACATATGAGCTTTCACACGGAAATATGTGGAAGTGAAATGGCCGCCGCATATATTGCATTTCCATGAGCAATTTCCTCCTCCTCCCTTTTTTCCTGCCCCTCCCTCTCTTGTCACATATTTCCACAATGGGTATTTGGGGTCACGAGTTTGTTTTCCCTACACATTTGAAGCTGCTGTTGCAACCCCACTTCCAATAGATGGAATACTTGCAGACCTTGATGAAACAAGGACAGGAGGGGCATCTCCAATGGGGACATTCTTCCCCTTTCTTTGCCCATGTCTTACTGCCTTTGATTGAGCCATGAATACTGTAAAAAATAAACAAAAATAACCAAATATATAAAACATATGCACATGCAAACACTAACAAAAAACTAAATGCAAAATATAGAGGGGCAGTGCACTTACCGGATGCTCGAATCTCTTCGAAAAAACTCACTTTCTCCTTGCTAACCCTTTCTTCTTGCAAACCCTTGCTCCTTGCTCACTTCACAAACACAAAATGGTAAGAAAGAATGAGCGGATTCGGTGTTTTATAAGCCAAAATCGCACTTTTTTGAAACAGTGAATCCGGCCGTACGGGATATGACTGTATCCGTACAGGGTATGGTCGGGATTCGTCATACCCTGTACGAATACGGCCGTATCCCGTGAATCGGGTACGAATCCTGGAGAATCATATCCGATTTGTCGGTTTCGGGATTCGATGGCCCAGGGGGGCGAATCCGGTTTCTTAGCTTGGAACACTTCCTAATGCTATAAAATCAACAGTTCTCACATGTGCGGAGGGAAGGAAGACATCTCTCATTTGTGAGTTGACATTCTGATGGGACAACGTTGACCAGCTCTTGACTATGCTTGACTTGGGTTTGTTTGACTTGGAATAATCTATATTTTGGAAGGTCAAATTGATTGGGGAAGAGACTTGCTACCCACCATTTTGTTAGTGATAACCCTAGGAGAAAATTTTCTCCAAGATGGTCCTCACCACGCAGGCCAGCAACCCCTTGCAGCCACCAATTAGCTCGTCAGGACATTTCTCCCCCACTTAAGCCAGCCATATGGTCCCTCACCCATCTGTCATGATCGTATTTTTGAAGGTGGGCCTCCCGAACCTAAAGGTATGCCTTGTCATTTGGTAATTGAGTATTGTAGTTTGATTATCATGGACACCTCTAGGCATGGATTAATGGGGCGATTCGGCGGAAACAGTGGGCTAGGTTTGTGCTCTTGTCCCCTAGACCTCTTTCGGATGCTACCCTTGGATCCTATTCCCGTGGGATCGCTTTTATTAACCTTTGGGCTTTAGGGATGGTATTACATGTGAAACCCTAATTTTGGTTGTGTGGTCCCGCTTCCCCATCCACATATATGACTCCCCTTCCATTCAATATAACATCATTCATCATATTTCTCACTTGGGTCCACATAGGGTTAGCCTCCCTTTCCCCTTGCCCACACCTTGAGTCGGGCCTAAAACGACGCCTCGGAGATTGATGGAGCTGAAAAGAAGAAAAAGCATAATTGGCCACATTCAACAGAATATGTACCACAAAATGCAAAAGATGGTCAGGACAAACATATTTAGCACGTGGGAAAAATCCAAATGCACGAGCTCTACCCCATATACCCATGGCCATCACCCTGGTTCCTACAGGCCCTAGATGAGCCTCCTTTATCATTCTGGAATTGTTCCAACCCTTGGCGGACAATGAACCACCCTACCATAAAGGGGGTATCCAATGCTACACCTTACACATCATGCTCTTATCCTTTGAGCCCCAAGCAGTCAATCAAAGAAAAATCATAAAACGAAAAAGGTATAGAAAGAAGGGTGGAAAAGTCAAGGTCGGCCCTCGGGGCATCTCATGCACCACGATTGCTCCCTCCTATACATTATATACCGAAGTGTGGGCTTCCTTTTACTAGCTACACTTGTAACCCAACATGTGGCCCAAATTCGCCCTTTTCATTCCCTAATCCATTCATCTCTTTATCACGTGCCACCACCATTTGTACGATCTACCTTGGACATACTGTCCTCTTTAAAAGTAGAAACCACCTAATAGGGTACTTGGATAACCCCCTTGGAGCTTGGAGACATCTGCACATACCAAAGCATGCCATTATGAAGTGCCCACATGTTGTCCATGGTTTATAAGCTTTATAACTCGATTTCTTTAAATGACTTGTTATATTGGAAGGCAAGGGGATGCATTGGATTGCAGATGGTCTCCATTTTGGGTTTGGTCTCCCTACACGGGGTCCTAACCCTCCAGAGGGCTACACTGGCACATGTAGGGTGTGTGTAAGGAGCCATGGGCCTCCATAGCAATAGATAGCATTCCATGGATCCCTAGAGACATTCAGAGATTGCTCGAGAATCAACTATTGAACGAGGAAGATGCACCTGGTTCACCATGCCCAACCAGCCCCACAGTTGTACCATGCATTTGGCAAATGACTCAGGACCTGTATGTTAATGTGGCATCACCTATCAGCATTCCATGTGTCATGGTCACCCCATTCTGCAAGTTATATGATGTAAATGATCCTAGTAAGACCTTGAGTATATGTGACAACCTGGGTAAGCCTATGATTTTGGCGATGAATTTCATCCTAGGAGGTTTTTTAACCTCACCGATTACCTGTGTTACCTGTGTTTCTAAACACAGCTAATCAAAAGATTTTTTTCCCTCCAGCTTAAACCCCCAAAGCTAATGTGAAATTTATTGTTGAAGTCTTAAGTGAGTCCTAGTGTTTTAGTAGAGTCTAATGTAAAAGCGGTTTGGGAATAATTTAAGCTAGTTGGCTTAGTTATTTTATTACAAATCACTTGGTCTACTAGATCATATTGTGTCGCAGAAGGGTTATGTGTCGTGAGGGTCTATCCTAATGTGTATTCCCCCTTTGAGGGTTGTAATTGTAAAATCTTATGTATTCGAGGGTGGAAAAATAATTAATACCCTCGTGTGTAAATTAATTAATTTTTCTAGCAAAATAAAATGAACTCCTAAGCCAGAAAAATTAATTAATTAGAGTCAAGTTAAATTGTCTTAGGAAAATTAATTCTCCAAGTGGAAAAAATTGTGTCTTAAAGGAATCAATTTTTAAAAGTCCTGCACCAAGGGATAATTGTATATTTCAAGAAAAATTGGACCCTTGGACCTTGATGGTTAAGTCAAAGTCAATTTTTTGAGGAAATTAACTCAAAATAATTGATTTTGAGCTAATTAAAATGGAATTAAATGTTAAATTTGAAAATTCCTCAAAAATAAAGAGTTGCCCTAGAGGGCTTGTTGTGGGCTTTTGAGCCCTCAAAACCCCAGTGTCCTTGGGCCCCAGTTACCCCTGCGTCAAGCCTTTGAGGCTCCTTCTCCTCTAGCGTTTCCTTCTTGTGGTCCTCTCTATCCTTGTTGAACCCCAATCTTCCATCCTAACCCCTTCATCCCACAACGTTGGCCTTCCTTGTCCTAGTGCTGGCTTTTCTTGGCCTCTTTTGCCCCGATCTGCCCGAAAACCCTCATCTGGATTTTCAGGACTGAATACTTGGTGGTTTTGTAGGTTTTGAAACTCAACAATTCTACTTTTCAGGTGGCAAATTGATCCCAAAGTTTCAGAAAATTTTCACTTAGGGATCTTCAAGGCCTTGGGCCTAGGGTTTGACTTATAAACCCTAGTTTTACCTTTGTTTTATTACAGCAATCAAATCAATAAGAATTAAGCCCTAAAATCACATTCTAAATGGTCAAAATCGGTCAAAGTTGTTAAATCTTGATTTTCATTAATTTTGGCCTCTTGGCCATCTTGGATTTCACTTAGATCTGATTTTTTGTGGGCTGGAATTTTCTTCATCGCTGACAATTTCAGATCTGAAATTTCTGAAGCATGCTCTTAATTAGGATAAAAAAAATTGAAATTTTTCAGTTTCAGTGAATTATGGCTATTTTTTGGCATTTTAGGCATTGTCTTAGGCATTGCTAGTTGGTTGATCTGTCATTTATTTATTGTTATCATAAACATATCAGATCTGAAATTTTCTCATTCATACCCTCTAAAGGCCCTAAAAATTGATTTTTTTCAAGTTTGGTGAGTTTTTACTATTTCTGGGCATATTGGGTATTGGTGTTGATATCATTTGTTTGCTGATCTGTTGGTCAATTTACTGTTGTAACAAATATTTCAAATCTGAAAATTTACTGAAGAATACATTTTAGAGGGACTAATACATCTGATTTTCCAATTTTGTCAAGTTAGTCGATGGCTAGGCTAATTTTTGTGACATTGGGTAAGCATAAGCATTGTTGAATTCACATTTACTTACTGTTTTCATAACTTGTTTACTGTTGCCATAATAGTCACTTGTTGCTCATAAAAAGATCATAGGAACATAAAAGTGCCTAATTGTCTTCTATTTTTGTTTCTCGTTCCTAGTATTTGTATTGTGAAAATGGCTAATGTTGTGTGCTATAAGAATTCATACTTCACATCTAATAAGCTCACTCACTAAAATCATTTAGATCATAAGTCAATCTAGTGATAAGTCTCTTGGGAATATTGGCATCCTATGAATCTAGTTTAATATCTCTTTGGCATTGAGTAACAAGACCACGTGTAATCTTGCTTTACATCTTTGGTAATTGTGATTGGTATCTTGATTGATAAGTGATAATTGGTTAAGCGTCTTGTGAAAATTTGTTGAAGCTTGCACTTATATCTCTAAGCAATTTATCTTCTTCAAGATTGTCATCACATCATTGTTAAGTAATCTTGCTTTAAGACAATTCACACTAAAGTACTTAAGCAGCATAAGCAATCATAACTCAAGATAATCTCACTCATAATCTCTTGCATAAGCATACTAGTTCTAGATTGCTTTAAAATTTACCTCCTAGCATATTTAGGTTGATAGAGATTTAAGACAACCATTTTCAAACTAGCTTGAGAGATTCAACTTCTCCTAGTGGTTAACACAGTGACTTTGCAATCGTCAGAGCCACAGTGCCTACAATGTCGGAGGCACTGGGTGAGTGGAACACAAAGGGAGGTATCATTAATCAGGCCCCTACCTGCTTCCCGTTGGCTTCAATTTCACAACTTACTTTGAGGATTGCTTCTCAAAATAGTTAGGAGAAAGGTTCCACTTAGACTAGGCATCTAATTAAAATTAACCAAGATCACTGCATCTCACATAGCTTCTAGAACTTGCATATCATATAAGTTAGTCAAGCATTTCAAGCAGTTGATGTCCATCTAGTCATTTGGTTCCAATTTACTATAAGCAAGATTTTGTGACTCGACTAAGGCACTGGTCTCATCCTTTGAAATCTAATCTAATTAATAATCTTGCTTAAATTCAACCAAGCGGCTTGGCCACTCATCTGTGTCTCCCAAACAAGTTGGTTTCCAACTTGTTTTCCTTCACTTCATTCCATAGGGACTACCCCCCATAGCCTGTTGTTGGGAGACAACTAGAACGAAGTGGGCGAGGAACAGAGTCATAGCCCACGTCCTGAGCGTTGTCATGGTGCCTGTACAATTTGGGTGATAACAAGACCCATGGAGACCACTTTGTGGTGCCCCAACTAGATCATGGGACAACAAGGAGCCAATGAGGTGAATTTGAGGGCCAACCCTCAAATCTTGATTTTTACATGCTTCTACATCATCTTGGACACCTCATAGCACTTGGAGATGGCATTTGGAGCTTCTTCATGCATGACAGCAACCCTAAAGAGCTAGCGGATCACACATGTGGGCTTATTAGAGCATAAGCTAGTGGGTTCACTTGTAACCCAAGCATATTTTGTGATTAAACTTGTTTTAGTGTGTCATTTGGATAATATTAGGTCCTACTCATATAAATATAAGAGAGCCTCATTCATTTGTAATCTTCATAACTTGGGACTAATTCAGCCCTCTTAGGATTATTTTGGCATCTTTGTATCTTGGAAAGATGTGATCCATGGAAAACTAGAAGTTATCTTAGATCAATGAAAGGATTGTTCATGAATTTTTTCTTCTAAGTGAGACTTCTAATTGATGAGTTTTTGATCTTATGTTTAATCTATGGAATGAATTGGCAATCTAGGGTTTTCCTATTGCACCATTTGTTATTGAAGGTCAATTGTACAGAATCTAGATATCATCATTGTATACATTACTCATGAATGAAATGTGAATGGCAATCCCTAGTTGAACCTTTTAATTAGCTTTCCCAAGTGAATATTGATCCCTCACAAAGGTAGTATTTAGGGTTTTGTTCTAGGCATTGTTACCCACCACTTGTGGTGACACCCATAGGAGAAATTTTTCTCCTAGATGGTCTTCAGCTGGTAGCCAGCAGCCAGCAGATAGTTGAATGTGCCACCATCTCTGCCACCTAAGCCAGCCATTATGTGCCCTCGCCCATTAATTATGATTGTATTTTTGAAGGTGGGCCTTCCAACCCCGAAGGTATGGCTTTCATTATGTAGTTGGGTGTTTTTTCTTACTTATCATGGACACTTTTGGGCATGGATTAGTGGGGGGATTCAATGAAAAGAATGGGCTAGTTTTGTACTGTTGTTTGTTGTCCAATTTGGTGGTTAACCTTGTATCCTAGTCCCATGGGATCTCCTCTTTAGGCTACTAGCTTTAAGAGTGCCACTACATGGGAAATCCCTATTTTCGTTGCATGGTCCCACTTCCCGACACCACATACATCACTCCCTTATGCTCATTATGACCCCTTTTCACATATCTCCCATCTAGGTCCACATTTTTCCATTGGGTCCACTAGGAGTTAGCCTCTCCATCCCTTGTCCATACTATGGGTCGGGCCTGGAATGATGCCCCGGATGTTGATGCAGCTAAAAAGAAAGCAAAAAGCATAATTTGGCCACTCTCAATAAGAAATGTACCATAAAATGCAAAAGATGACCGGGACATACAATTTATCACATGGGCAAAAGCCAAGCATGAGCTCTACACCCATCATTATGGCCATCACCCTGGTTCCTTAGACCCCGTATATTGGCCCCCTACATCATTAAGGAACCCATGAATGTCCCAACCCCTAGTAGGCAATGAACTGCCCAACCTTAATGGGGTATCCACTTCTATATCATTCACATCATGCTCTCATCCCCTGGAGCCCCGAGCAGTTTTAAAAGAAAAATCAATAAAAGGAAAAAGGCATATGAAGAAGGGTAGAAAAACAAAGGTCGGGGTAACTCATGTACCATGATTGCTCCCTCCTACATTCATACACCCAAGTATGGGCTTCCCTTATATTAGCTACCCTTGTACCATGGCATGTGGCTTTGAGCCTTCCCCTGATGCCCCACTATGCTCCATCGTTATATCACCTGCCACTTGCCATATGTACCATGGACTTGTCACTCCCTTAGAGGTTCAAACCACCTAAGAGGCCCTTAGATTAACCTCCTTCTTGAACTTGGAGACACTTGTACACTCTAAAGCCCATTATGGAAGGGCATGCCACTATGAAGTGCCCACTTGGTTCCATGATTTGTAAGCTTATTTGCTCAATTGCATTAATTAATTGTTGTACTAGAAGGTGAGGAGACACATTGGATCTTATACAGGATTGCAGGTAGGTCTTCATCTTGGGGTTTGGTTTCCCTATCTGGGATCCAAGCCTTCCAGAGGGTCATAATGGAATTTGTAGGGTGTGCATTAAGAGCCATGGGCCTCCACTATAGCAGAGCGCAGATAGCCATGCCATGGAATCCTTTAGCACCATTCATTGCTCGCCTGTTTCCCAACCAACTACACTCTTGCACCACACACTTGGCAGTTAATCCAGGTCCCAAATGGGGTTGTGTCTCACCATGGGAGACAAAGGGGGAGGGGGGGCTTGCATCATTGTTCCAGCCCTTGCAGAAGGGATACATGCTTGTTCAATTCAGTTGGAGACCCACGAGGATGATTTTGTGCCCCCACGGCCACTTAGGGGCATCGTAGGTCATTTTCTTGGAGATCAAGGGGCTATCCCCTTCATCACTACTATTGGAGCCCTTTTATTCATTTTGGCATATGTTGGACTTCATTTGGCCTTCCAACAACCCTCTTAGCTACTTATCTATCATTTCAACCCTCTTAAGAGGCTAATTATTCCTATCCCCTTCATCACTACTATTAGAGCCCTTTTATTCATTTTGGCATATGTTGGACTTCATTTGGCCTTTCAACAACCCTCTTAGCTACTTATCTATCATTTGAACCCTCTTAAGAGGCTAATTATTCTTATTGTGGAGCTATTTGGTGGGCTTGTCACCAAAAGGATGTTATTTTGCACATTATTTTTATTGTAGAGGCACTATTAGGCGTGATTAGGCCATTTGAATCCCTTGGAGGATCATATAAATATAAGAGAGGTTTATTTGATCTATCATCATCACTTTGATTTGTATCTCTCTCTTCTTGAGAATTTTGCTATAGCTATTGATGGACGAATTGGAGAACTATTGATGCATTTCGATGTTTGGATATCTTTTCTTGGTCTTGGAGCTTCGATTTTTGTCTCTCTTTGATGATTGGATATATTCGTTATACTTGTAAGTGCTCTTTCATGGTTTATCTCTATCTTTTGTATACATGACTAATGTATGGAATTTTTGCTCATGAAATCTAAATTTGTGCCCTAATTGAATGTGAATCTGTCAAAATTTTGATCTTGTGAGGGTATTGCATATCTTAAATGTTTGGGTATAGAGAATGAATGTTCCTAGGCGTAACTATCTCCATAATTTCCTTGAGAAGTCATCAAATTGCTGCAATAAGAAGTATAAATTCCCTTGGTAACCTAGTAGCTATGTCTAGGGCCATGCGAAGTTTCCACAGGACTCCTTGATTGGGTAAAAGCACTCCAAAATTTGAAAGTACATTGACTCCATTCTCCCGATAGGCTACGCACAGATCTTATCCTTCGCAATCACCTTAAAGAAAATCTTTTCTCACCTCCTATTCTCTTCTCTAAGCCCTAAGCCTAGAGGTGTCCTAGGGCATCAAGCGAAATTCAATTGAGCCATCAATTATGAGAGCGAGCTGGATTAAAATTGTGTTGGGGTGTTCCCTGGGCCCTCACAAATTTTGAATAATTTTCCATGGCTAGATTTGGAATTATCCCAAACCCTAGCTCCAACTTCGTTCTTGTCCCTAGGTTTCCTTGGTTAGTGGCTTCCTTAAGGTACATTGTACTAAAAACTTAAGTTAGTTTCAATTTCATTATCCGTCTTCTTCTCTCTTGCCTGGCTTAGATCCTAAGTTTGAAGTTTCACCCAAAACCCTAGGCCTTGCTAGGGTTCACTTGGGCTTCTTTATGGTCCCGCACCTTCATCATTTCTATTTCACAAGTCCACTTTAGAAACCCTTTTCCCTTAAGGATATTAGGTCTAGGGCATCCCTTATCAAGAAATATCTCTAATCCCTAGGTCTAGGCTTCCTCTCAAGCCTTTCTTGGAGAACCCCACACCTTGCTTCTAAAGCAAGAAGGCCCATAATTTGAGTCTCCTGTGAATGGTCTCTTGAAATCACTACCTAGTCCATCATTGATTTACCATTCATAGTGATTTCCCTCAGATCAGGACTACTCCCATCGGTGAAAGTTTGTAAAGAGCAAGGGACATTGACTGAGGTGACAGTGTGTCGTTGTCCCAATGCTGCCACTTGGTTTAGTAGTCGCCCCTTTGGAACCCCTCCTAGGACCCTTGCTATATTGAGCGGTAACAGGGATTAAAACATCCTTACTCCTTTCTAAGATTTGGCTAGTCTATCACACCCATAGACTCCATCAACCCAAGGACTAGGCACTAGCCTTGTCAAATTGGTGATCAAACCTTATTTAATCCATAAAAATGAATTTCGCTCTCTTTCTCTCTTTTATTGTCGGTCCTCTTAAGGATAAGTGGCCTATACTAGGGCTTGGAGAAAATTTGCTTAGGACAATCTAAGGTGTTGGAAGGATTCAACATCAAGAGGAGATTTGGTTGCCTCAAAATTAACATTCTTTCGTGGCTAATCTATCCATCTTAAGCCTTAATTCTCTTGCCCTAGCTAGTTTTCCATAGGAGAAATCCTAGTTTTGCTAAGCTTCAAATTGAGGACTTTTTGAAGGTTCCATACTAGTAGCCTACTAATAGTCATTGTTGGAATCTTTTCCTTGGCACATTGACCTTAGGATATTCCATTTTGCATGTTGTTTCTCAATCCCTATGTCTAGCGTGATCTAATTAGACCTTTTTAGAGGATGTGAATAGCCCTTTTTCGATTGGTTGAGCCTTGTACTTTAAAAGAACCATCCTTTAGTACCCTCTTGTGTCACCTTGAAACTTTAAGTCTAGAATATCTCTCATAGGTCACCTATTTATTGAGAATCCTTCCACTGGTTGGATGTCCATAAACAACAGCGTGTAGTGGTTGTGGTGACAGTGGGCTACACCTCATTGTTGTCACCTAGTCTAGTGTTTGCCTTGTAGAGCACCACTCTACAAGACCTACTAGATTTTGAGGCAACAATGCCAAATAACCATCTTAGAGAACTGAACAACAACCACAAAGGCACAATCGTCACCATGCTTGGTAGGGGGAAAACCCAACATGTAATCCATGGAGACTAACTCCCAGGAATTGTCTAGGAGAGGTACTAGGGTAGGTAGAGGAGTGTACAACCCCTTGCTTCTTAATGGAAACTTTTAGTAATGGCATTGGTGGTGCACAATCCGATATACTAGTTGATGTCTTGTTGAATTTTTGACAATTGAAATGTTGTTGAAGTAATGCTACTATCTTCTTCACACCAATGTAAGTGCCCTACCACTCAATGATAATGTGCCTCCCAAATTATCATTGCACTCTCATTTTAAGGAACACAAAGATGGCACAGATAGCACAAAAGTGCATCCTAGAGATGAAATTTTGGAACTTGTTTACCTATACCCAATGTTTGATATGTAGAAGCAAAATCAAGGCTGCTACTATACAATCGAGGCCACCTGGAACTCTCGTGCTCATAGGAGTTAAGAAGCATTGCTAGCACAACCAAGGGTCAACTGAGGCACACTCTACAACAAGGTTTGTGCTGCCCTTCTTGTACTTAATGTTCAAGTGGAATTGTTGCAAGTATGTGGACCACTTCTGATGGCAATTGTCCGAAATTTTCTCTGTGCTTGCATGAATTGCAAGGGATCATGATCAGTATGGACGAATGTTTCCTTTCCCAAAATATATTGCTTCCACCGTCAACATGCCTACACAATGGAGTGCATCTCCCAGTCATAAGTGGTGTACCTGTGAACAACATCAAAGTGAGTCCATGTTGAGTGAGATTTATACCAATAAAATAGCCAAAGGCATATATCTCAACCTGAATTGGTTGTTATAAATCTTCTCGAGTGAGGAATGGCAGCAATGTTGAAGATCCTAAAAAGCTTTTTGTTGTGACACGCTCCACCCTTGGTCACTCGACTTAAAGGCCAAGCAATATGACAGTACCCCAACACAAACCTACCGTAGTGGTTGACAAGGCCCAAAAAGCTATAGTGTTGAAATCACAAATGACTTGGATCTTGGCTGGGTCAACATGCGCCCCATGTTCATCCACGATGTATCCTAGATACCAGTTTTTTTTCATGCCAAATGAGCATTTTTCTAGATTGGCATATAACTTGCGCTAGCGCAAGGTGTTTAGTATTTGTCAAATGTGCTATAAATGGTCTTCCCAAGTTCTATTGAAGATGGCGATGTCATCCAAATATAAGGCCACAAAAGAGTTTATCAAGAATTGCAAGATATCATCTGTCATCCTCATGAATGTCGCTGGAGCATTAGTCAAGCCAAAATGCATGACAAGCTTATCCAAGTCCTAATCACGACAGAGCAAGCTGTCCAAATCAGAGCATATTATCAATTGGTAAACAAAGAATAATCATCTTACTTGGTGTATGTGACATACCTTCACTCTTAAGCATCAAAGATAACCGTTTATTGTGATATCCGAGTGGGATTTCAAGTGTTAGTTTGTATTTCCAGTTGTATTTGGATCTTGGCTAGGTCAACATGAACCCCATGTTCATCCATGATGTATCCTAGATACCAAATTCTTCGCATGCCAAATAAGCATTTTCCTCGATTGGCATATAACTTGTGTTAGCAGAAGGTGTTTAGGATCTGTTGAATGTGCTATAAATGATCTTCCCAAGCTTCGCTGAAGATGACGATGTCATCCAAATAGAAGAGGACAAAAGAGTTTGTGAACAGTTGCAAGATATCATCCATCATCCTCATGAATGTTGTTGGAGCATTAGACAAGCCAAAATGCATGATAACTTGTCCAAGTCCTAATCACGACAGCCACAAGCTTGTCCAAATCAAAGCATATTATGAAGTGGGAATCAAAGAATAATAATCTTACTTGGTGTATGTAACTTACCTTCACTCATGAGCATCAAAGATAATTGTTTATTGTGATATTCGAGAGCGATTTCAACTGTTAGTTTGTATTTCCAGTTGCATTTGCTTATTTGGTCAAGTGTGTAGAATTGGAACACCCTCCATGGCTTTCCAGGAGTTGGCCTATAGTGTGGCAAGATAGTGTTGAGGTTACAGTGGGCGTATCTCTTGCATGTTTACCCCATAGCATCTTGACAGTGACCTTGCCAAGGCTGTTAATCCAGGCAGTAATAGGCCCCAAGGAGGCTGCAACTTCTGCATACAAACTCAAATTGTGCACAATAGCCCAATGGAAAGATCAGATCTCAATTAAAAGAACAACTTCAATCGAGGATTAGCTATGCCTGTGGAAACCCTAATATATCGCAGGGCCAAAAAACACTGTTTAGAGCCAAAAAAAAACACCAAAATTTTGCAGCCTGAAAAAATATAGAAAAACTGCCAAGATGGGGAAGCGTTTTCAATCAGCAAAAGAGATGGGTGGCCACCGATATGCACCTAGATCATCCTCCTTAGAGTTATATGGGCAATTTTTTCTAAATCCAGATTTTATCCATCACCTTAATTAACACATAGCCAGGTCATAGTATCATACCAATCTCCAAAGACTCTTTTCTTAATATTTGAGAAAATAGCATCCAACTAGTTCACAGTATATAGATTGCTTTGTTATTGAAGATCATTCTTTCAAAAAGAAATTGGAGAAAGTACTATAGAGGAAACAATGAAAGGAAAAGATTGTCATTTAAAGACACATGAATTTATTGCAGGAAAACATTAAGAATATACCTAAAAAGAATTATATTAATGCTACCTTAAGCCCGTGGAGATATGAAATTTTAATACCATAAAGGTCCAAAAAGAAAATATTAGTATAAACAGTGATTATACCTAAAACTATTTAAATGCACTTAATGCCTTCTTGTCAGATGCAAAAACTTGTGCATTATATAGTATAATCATGTTATATGATACAATGTTAATTTTGGATTAGCAAATTATCAAGGGAAGAAACATGTGAGAAAAGAAAAAAAAAATTAACGATTTATTATAAAACTAATGCACCCTTAAGTGAACATAAACTACATAAAAATTAAAATAAAAGACGGATAGAACAGTACCGGCAATATCGCCCAATGGATTCAAGGCCATTAGTACCAATGTTGTGACAACCATTTAGTTCAAGTCGTTTAAGTTCGCTACATCCATTAGCAATTGCAACTAAACTTTGGTCACTTAAAAAGTAACAGTCACTCAAAGAAAGAACATTTAATGTCTTGCATCCATTTCCTATTGCCTGAAGGCTCCTGCATATACCCAAAGAACAAAACTCATTACTTGTGTTTTCGATAAAATCAGTGTTAAGAACAAAATCACGTACAGAAAATCACTTCGAACTAAGAAGTCCTTTACTACGTTTTGATACATTAGACAAAGTTCCCATTTACCAATGAACATAAAGGTTTAGAACTAAATTATTCTGGTTATGGTTAAGCCTAGGTTTCATAACCTCATCTACATCAGGTTTGCTATATGGAAGAAACCATACCATTCAAGCATTTCTTTACACGTTTTTAGACTAGCTCAACATGAGTAGCACATTTATCTTATTTATTCAAAGAAATGTCCTCACTGTTTCTATAAGTAAAGTATTGGCTACATAAGAATATTTTAGTCTTTTGTTCAAATGTGGTAATAGATGATCTAATGACCATAGATAAATCAAAGATTTGAGATCAAGGATTGTGTTTAATTGCGAAGAGCAGTTCAAGTCAATGGTTTAAGAGCTATTCTAGAGAATTGTGGAGTCTGCAACGCCAGCCCTAGTAAGCCTCATCTAGTATGCATTGTGTTCATTTAAACGTGCTTCTATATGCATAGACACACAAATGAGCTTGCAGTGCATTGTACAGTTTAACCTATATGGGTACTAGGGAGTCAATCATCAAGATGTGGTGCAAGACTTGAATAACCTACTGAAGTTTAGTGCCTATTCAAATAGTATGTAGTGTTAAGAAGCATTGAATGTCTATGCCATGTAGCACCTGTGAGCAAGTATGTTGTTTGTCCTCAATATATATGGCACACATGGGAATACAATATTTATGCTTATTGGCATATGTACTTTATATTTTAATAGTTGTGATTCAGATTGTACGACACACTATCTTGCACAGTCCATGCTCAGAAATTGTACTTGAGAGGCAGATCAAGTGCAGGTGCAGCACAATACCCAAATTTTAAGAATAGTGGGTCCAGCATTGTGTGAGTCTCTGTGTATTACTGATCATTGGAAAAATACAAATAACACTAATTTGGAACATTCATAAAACCTACATCCATTCCTTACACGGAAATTCATAACTTATAATTAGAGAACTGATCAAATCTGCAGTGCCAAATCAAAAACAAAGTTGCGAATTTATTTTTTAGATATGTGCTAAAGAGAAAGCTGTCAAAGTGTTCAACAAACAAAAATTAGCATTGCTCATCATTACACTAATTTTTGTCCTGAATTTATTTATAAATATATATGCCAAAGAGGAAGTTCCCAACTTGGTAACAAGAAACACCTGCAGAAGCAGGACTGCAGCCAGATGCAAAACCAGAATTAGAAGCAGAAACAAAACCATGTGCATTAGCATTTCCATAAATGATTCATCAACCTCTGCAAAGAGACCTTCACTAGAAGAACATCCCAAAGACAAATCAGCCAACATCATGGTAGTGAAGATCAGATCAATATCCTTAAGATTCATATCCCTTCTGAAGGCCCCTTTTTGTATTCAACCATACAATGAGAAAGTAGGCCTGCTGAAGTTATATACATTTAAATGTCATATACAGTACTTCAGAAAGTTAAGTCAGAAGGTATACTTTGTAATAAAGTCAATTTATTATGGCTTTATATTAGATCAAAACTTTGAATTATTTTCTAAACATGGGAGCATGAAATAAATATTTGTCAGCTTAAAAAATGGATAAACTAAAAAATTTACAAAGAACCTAACTATCTAGCTAACCTATCACTCAAGGAAAAAAAAACTACTTTTTAAGAAGAAACAAATTAAGGGACAAAACAAACCTAATACATATATTAACCAACAAAAATGAACCATCATACCATTAAGAAGAATTAACAAACTAAAAGAAAACCTACAAGACACCTACCTGTCTATATTAATGAAGCTAAAAACTAAAAAAAAATTCGAAGGAAGAAATATAAAAATAGAAACAGCAAGAAAGCTATAAGCCTATGCTTATGAAACTAATAGCATTATAACAAAAAGAACACTCTAACAACAGGAGAGAGAAATAAAAATATAAAGGCAACCTTCAAAACCCTAACAAAACATATGAAGAAAATATGAAATATAGGACAACTAACCCAGAGGGGTAAAACACCTAAAAGTATAAGAAAGACACAACTAACCCAGAGGGATCAATCAAATAAAAATATAAGAAAGAAACAACCAAGGAGGTAAAATAAAACCCAAGTGATTAACAAAATAACTAAAATAAAGGAGATCAAAATAAAGACACTCATAAACAAACACAAGGTAAACTAATTGACATTAATCATCCTACCTACTATTTTGATTCCGTAACATAGGAAGCGAGAGGTTGCTGATATAAGGCCACCGTCCCAATTCAAGGTAATTATCTCTTTACCAATTTCTATGGCTTCACTTATGCATCTCTTTCATTAGTGGTTGATTTTTGCTAACACTTTAGTGTGCTCCATGTTCAAATTCCAATGCAAGGGGGAATCTCTTAACATGATAATACCTGTGAAGTTATTTAGTGCTCTTCTTTAGTTTTTCCTTTATTATTCATCAAGCAATTAAGATTCAAATGCAAGAAAATAGAAATCATAGTGCACAAGAGACAAGAAACATCAGAGTTTAGGCCAAAGCCCAGGGCAAATCCCACAAGGGGAAAACCCGTCAAACCTTTCTTATAGCTTCTTCGTCAACAAGAGAAATCCAAGTCAAACAAACCAGTGATCCAAGTGCCAAGTCAGCCCTCCAACCTCTGTTATGTTCTGTCCATAAGATAGTCAATCATTCTGCCAGATGTTTGTTCTTAGATGCCATGTCACACAAAAGAAGGTAGATGATATTTCACAAAAGCAATATCCTTCCTGTAGCTTGTATTACACAGAAAAGTATGTCTTCCTGTAGCTCACATCACACAGAGAAAGGTGTCTTCTCGCAATTCGCATCACACAGAGAAAGGTGTCTCAGACAGCTCGAATCAACACAGAAAAAAGATGCTTCAGACAGCTCACATCACACAGGAAATGTATTTCTGGAAACTCGCATCACCATAATATAATGTACTTATGAAATTCACATTAGCCCAGAGAATTGTGCTACAGGAACTTGCATCATTTATAGAGAGATATGTCATAGGATCTTCAAATTACAAAGAGAAATATATCACAGAAACTTCCATCGCAGAGAGCTTTTAGATATTTGTATATTGCAGATAATTTTATCCTCAAAACCATCATTGATGTGTCTCAGAAACTCGGTCATGTATGCCTCAGGAATCCATGCCACAGACTCGAACTGTTCTGCCTCAGGTGATCATCGAGTAGTTGCCCAAATGATGGAGGATAGGTGCCAATATATAGTTGATTCCACATGCGAAAAGGCACGACTTTTGAGCAAGCCGGCTTGTCATCCTAGAGGGCCGAATTGGCAACTTGTAGGAACAAATGACATTTACAATATTCAATTTTTTCTTCTTTTTATAGGGTCACGAACAACATGCCCTTGACTTTTTATTTTGACCAAAAATAAAGCATGGAGAACATGCTTGATAAAAAGAAATTAATAATAATTTTTTTTTACATGAAATACATATTGATACAAGTACAATAATTATGAAGACCGAACCTAGTTACAATTTCAACACTCCAAGCATACCAGATGCTTAGAATTATGGGAATACTCTGCTAGGGCTGAAAACTGAATTCAGTTATGCCGAATGTCCACATAATATTCCTTCATCCTAACCTGTATCAGACAATCAATCTTACCAATATACAACTTGCCACACGAGCATGGGATTTTGTAGACTTCCTTGTACTTCCTAGGAGCAACTAGATCCTTAACTATCTGGGAAGTTTTCAGATCATTTAGGGAGGAAATTGTCATCTTCATATCTTTTAAGTTTTTTCCTAAGAATCAAAATAAATAATGTTGGAATCATGATTATCATTAGACCAAAACCCACAAGCATTAGTCTCCGCTACAATCGCCAGAGTTAGGATCCATGAGAGGTAGTTAGTCCATGTCACAAAACACACGAGGAGCGTTGAACCCAACGTCCAACAATCTCCCCCCTAAGCGTGAGCCGGGTGAGTTTCAAACTCAAAACCTGTCGCTCTGATACCACTTGTTAGAATCACGATTGTCATTAGACCAAAACCTGCACGGTTTAGTCTCCACTACAATCGCCAGAGTTAGGATCCACAAGAGGCATTAGTCCATGTCGCGAAACACACAGGGAACGCTGAACCCAATGACCAACAAATACATTATTAAACAAACATAACGTTAACTAACTGAAATTAATCATTCTACCTACTATTTTGATTCTGTAGCATAGGCAGCCAGATGTTGCTGATTTGATGGACATCGTCCCCATTCAAGTTATTGCTTCCCTTATGCATCTCTTTCATAAGTGGTTGATTTTTGCTAACACATTAATATCCTCAGCATACCAGATGCTTAGAATTATGGTAATACTCTTGCTAGGCCTGAAAAATGAATTCAGTTAATCCGAATGTCCACACAGTATTCCTCGATCCTAACCGGTATCAGACAATCAACCTTACCAATATACGACTTGCCACATGAGCATGGGGTTTTGTAGACTTCCTCCTACTTCCTAGGAACAATTGGATCCTTAACTATTCTGAGAAGTTTTCAAATCATTTTGGGAGGACATTTTCATATCTTTTTTCCTAAGAATCCTAGCAGTCCCATTTGTAGTTCCTCAATTTACCACATCAAAGACTATTGGGAAAATGAATCACTGTAATCGTATGATTCGCCCTCAATTGCTGGTCTGAATTTTTTTCCGATTTCATATACAATTTTCTGATGTGGTATTGAATCCAGGGATTGAAGGATGCATCTGGGAGTCCTAATGAAGATGTTGAAGCATCGTGAAGTCACATAACATGAAACAAGGCTAGGAATGTGGCACAAATTGGAGCAAAATTTCCCAGCAGAGAATTTCAGTGTGTAAGACCATATTTCAAGATAAATGAAGCACAAATCATCTATAGGGCCAAAACCTCTCTCTCTTGGAGAGGAAAACCCAAATGTAATTCTTCTTATGGATGTTCAATTGACGAGTACCAAGACCATGACTCTGACCCTTGACACTAGTATGCCTCCAAGTCCCTTGTCACTGTTCTTCTCGGCTCCTTATGATGACCTTCCTTTTCCAGCACTGCTTTGCACCAGCCCTAGGGAAACTCAGTCCCTAGCCTTTTGTTCTTTCTTGGTCACCTAGACACCTTTCTTCGGTCTTCTTGTTGCACCCATGATCCCAAGACAGAGATCTCTTTGCTGCAATAATCCTTCTTCAAACTGTACATACATATAACGAACCATATGAATTCAATTCAGAGACTAGCACTGCCTCTTCTTTGAAATGATCACAATCCCTTTGCATACTATGGCAGACTTGTCCTCCTTTCCTTCACTGTGTAGCCTCTCCTTCGGACCACTGCTGCAGACCTTGACCGAGAGGTTTAGTACCAAGACCGGGCCTCTCTTCCTTCGTTGGACAGCTTCCTTTCTTCTCTTATCTTCCTCACTGTTCTTTCATGGATGTTATCCAAAATATGCAGATCCGAACTGTGCTTCCTGTTCTTCTTATCCGAAATCCCACAGAGATCATAACCATTTTGCCTGTAGTGATCCATCTGAAACAGAGATGTTCGAACTGTATGTCTGTCTAACCCATCTGAAAATCACAGAGGTAACCCACCGAAAAACTCAAAGAAGAATTCTGAAAATCTGTGTTTTGTGGTGACTGAGGTTCCTTTATATAGTTGTTGCCACCAAGAATGAGCCGACATGACCTATTGAATAGTTGTGTCTTCACTTTGAGCCAACTTGAGTTTTGCTCATTCTTTTGCTTTGAGGCTGACTTCAAGGAGATAGTGACAAGGTCTTGGAGCATACTATTTCATTAATAATTTGTCCTTACAAGTGTAACATCACTTCAGATATATGACTCTAAATTATACATTTATGACAAGATGACAAACCCCTAAAGACATCAAGAAGAAGTCTTTGATCTATAATAAAACTCCTTGGTCATGAAACCCATCAGGCAAGCATTACAAAATTCATTTTATTATCTTTGTCTTCTTCATTACATAAATTCATAATTACAAGTCATTATGAAGGCTGAACCTGTTACACTTTTCAACATTTTCCACCCTACAAGCATCGAGATGGATGAGAAATAATATAATGATCCAATACATATCAAAACCTAATGTGCTAACCCACTCTTATGATAAAAAGATTAATTACTTTAGCCCTATTGAGTATTGGATCGAAGAAGCTTGGGGCATTACCAACCAACCTTGGCAAAATTTTGGCCTCTTACTTAAGATTTTGATCCCACTTTGGTCCTAGGCCTTGGAATGGTGAATGTTCCAATTTGTGCCCATGGAATGATTAACATGTCCCTCTTTTGGTTCATAATCAAACAAAAGGGAAAATCTCATGTTGTTGATGATCTCATCAAGTGGTGGCATTGGTTGTATGACTTCATCTAACATCTTTTGTGCATAGATATCTTTCTACAACTGGAAAAAGAATGAGATCCTTTAAGCATTAGTCTAGAATCCTTGTTTGATATTTGTCCATGCATTTGCTTGCTTTTCGTTTATGTGCTTCCTTTCATGCATTTCTTGTTTTGACTACTTGATTTTCCTTTCATGCATTTGATTGTCTAGAGTAATCCCTTTTCAAGCATTGCCTTAGAATAGTTATATGCTTTGTTTACATGCTTAGACTTGGATATTTTTCATTTTTTGCAAATTTTTGAGAAGTGATCCACCAAAGTGGCAGAATCACCATGTTTATCATATTTGGCGTGTTGCTACAAAATCTAGCAGGCCTTGGAGAGGGGTACCCTACAAGGCTATTACTAGACTAAGAGACAACAATGGGGTAGTGGCCAACTATCACCACAACAAAAACCCCATGCTCTCTATGGATTTTCACTTATGGGAGAAGTCTCGGTATATGTATGGTCACCTAACAGAATATTCTAGGTTTGAGGTATAAGGTGACCTTAGGGTCTCGAAGGAGAAGGCACAACATAAGTACAAGGCTCCAATGCGGAGAGAGAATTCACTTTCCTTGGAGAAACCAATTTCAGGCACACAAGACCAAGGGTTTGATTAGTAGATTGATAGTCTAGATGGCCCAACATCAAGGTGAGGAAAAAGGCTTTCCAACAATGATTTTCACATGAAACCCTCAAATAAGCCCCTAAGTTGAATCAACACAAAACTAGGGTTTACCTAGGGAGAACAACTAGGGTGAAGAAATTTATAAACAAAATTGAAGTGAATGCCAACCAAAAGAAGCGAATTTTTCGCAACCACTATCCTCTTGGCATTTAGACTCTCCAACACCAAAAATTTCTCTCTTGGAAATTTGCACCAAGCCCTACCTTGGACGTTTGGCCTTGAAGGGGTCGAATTAGGTCAAGAGAAAGAAGATAAAAGCTTGTTGGTACTATTTTATTGCTATTCTTTTCTTCTAAAAATCCATCATTTATCTACCATTTTCTTCCATAAACTCCTCAGAGTCCATTGAAATTGATTAATGTAGCATTATAATTGTTATTTTACATTAAATTTAATTTATGGATTTTTATGTTAAAAATTGAAATTTTTCAATAAAATTACAGGATGTAATAACTTCCTGTAATCGGTTTATGTTGTGACATGTGGCATAGCAGGAAAATTGAAACAGAAGACAAGGACGTGATCTAGGATGTACATACATGGTGGAAAATCTATCTAGCATCGAATTTGGAGCTCCTGAGTATTTGGTCAACGCTGGTCAAATCTAGCCTATCCAGCAAAAAAATCAGAAGTCATAATGAATGTACTTGATATTTTGCTTAATATTAGGAACTCTAAACTGATTCGAACTGTTTTGGGATCAGTTAGGATTAGGGAGGAACGAAAATAGCCTTTTTGGTTGTAAATTTTAATAAATAGGAGGATGAAAGCATGTAATGGGAGGATTGATTATTATTGAAGAAAAGGAATGCTAGTGAAGACATTGAAAGGAACAGACTTAAGACTGTAAACGTGTTTCAGAACTATGTTTTTAATGTAATCCATTCTCAGTACTTAATCAAAGACAGACTTTCATCAATTATGGTGTTTATGAGTTAACGTTCTTATCACTTGAAGTTTTTCAAAGTGTGCCTTCAAAGCGTGGAAGGGCCCCCACGTGAGGATTGGTACACTTTCTTTTCTGTTTCATAAAATTTAGTATTCAGATCTTAATAGCATTTTATTTCATTTCATTGCTTGTGAGTTTATCAATTTAATTAGAAGTTCTTGTGATTGTTATTTTATGATTCATAGTAGTAGCTTGAAAATTCAATTGCAAAATTATTGAATAATTCCTTGTAAAAGGTTTAATTGAGCATTGAATTTCAAAACATTTCTATGAACTCTGTTTTCATGAATTTGATTTTTAGTATGCTTAGTGTGTTATTTTGAAAGAGTTTTTGTGAATTATATCCTTGTAAGAGGATTGAAAACTCAGACTAGTAACACTCTGTTTTTAGAACAATAGATTAAATTAGATGATATAAGCATTTAAAGTGTGAAAGGAACTACATTTCAAGCTCTTGTAAGAGAGTGTTAGAGCCTGTCACAGTAAGCATTTATCTAGACAAATAGAATAGATCCTTTTAGGTCTATAAATATTAGACAAGTGCCTCTAAGATTACCTACCTTGGTTGACAATAAATTTAGTCTAATCTAGAACCCTAGATTGGTCTTTACAAAGCTTATGGATGAAAATAGATTTGATCACCAACAAGGGGGGCCAATGCCTTGTTCCTTGGGAGTATGAAGTCTATGATTTGATAGGATAGCCAAAAGTTGCTAAGGAAGAAGGATAATTGATACCCTACCATCAAGAACCCTAGCAATTACCTATGCATTGAATCAAGGAGATTTATGGGAGAGCTAATCAATATTTACCACTAGGATATCATTCACATGTTATTCATGAGTAATGTATGCAACAATGAGATCTAGATTCCATTAAACAAATTTTCAATAATTTAGGGCACAACATAAAACCCTAGATTCAAAATGTTCCATAGATTAGACATAAAGAAAGGATTTATCCAATAAAATGTCCACTTACAAGATAACATGCATAAAAATCCATTTGTTGATCCAAGAAAATAGCTCCAAAGACAAACAAATCAGCTCCAAATGTCAAAATGCATTCATAGATCCGAATTCTCCATAAGACAAGAAGCCTGAAATACACAAGAGGCTGAAATTCCAAGCGTGTGTGATTATGAGTTACAAATGAACCTCTCCTTTATTTATATGAGTACTAATGTCAATTTTACCCTAAGAGCCCCTAAAACATTAAACTATACCACAATAACAAGCTAGGTAACAAGCTGACATACTAGCTTAGACAAAAACATCAAAATTTGCCCACATGCGAGACGTAGGGCTGAAAAGGCTTATTCATCCATGCGTGAGCATCTCTAAGGCATGCGTTGAGGGCTAAGGGTGCCATGAGTGGCATAGAAGCTCTCTAAAATCATGATGTGAAGGTTAGCCTTCACACTTTTGTCAAAATCTCTCTATGGGCCTCAAATTTCATCTTGGGGATCAAAATGTGGTCTCTTGGGTCTCCAATAGGGAAAAGTGCCCATCTTTGCTCCAACGTTGAGGGCTTTCCAGGTGCTACAAGCCCTCCAGTGCCTCAAAAGGTGAGACCACCATCATCTGGGCTTTGGATCAGCTGCCATATCTCTAGAGTGCTAAGGCTAACAATGAGCATACTACGTCCAATGCAACATTACATTTATCATTATCGACAATTTATCGTAGGGGGTTCAAAATTTAAATTATCGGCAATATCGAGGAAAATATCGAAAATTATCGAGAAATTTAAAAAAATTCAAATATAATCATTTTTTTCTCAATGCTTTAACTTTTAAAACAACATCAATATCAAACAAACACATTGCTACATAAATATGAAAAGAAAATCGATATATAAGATGTATAAGATGTCAAGTGATACATCAGAATTCGATATTGAAATATGATATTTGTCCTAAGTCATAAGATCTAATAGAATGATACAATATCATATCAAAACAAAACAAAAAAATGTATCTCATGAGATGAATCATGGCAATGAAAACAACAAATTTCCCCTTGTATGCTTGATGGAAAATGGTCACAACATCCTCAACTGGACCAAAAGATTGGTTGACCAAAAAACACATAAAATTTTCAAATTTTGAAAAAAACATATAATTCATGTGCATTTATATGAATCCAAATTATTATACAAAAATATGCAAAATTTATCATGTATATAGCATGGGCGCATATAACCAAATTACCATAGAGTGCAAGCCATCTTAAAAAAAAAAGATCAATATAGAGGTTGTAAATGGCCTCTGTAATCCAAAGAAAATTATGCTACAAGAAATAGCTACATAACATCAAAACCATTGCCTATATTGGGATCCTCCTCATCAAGGTCACCCTTTGAGCATTAAAATTAAATAGAAAAAGCTTAACATCCTAATCAATGATTTTGCTTGAGTGAAGTGTACATTTTTACTAGGATCATGAATAATTGAGTTAAGTGTACATTAATACTATAGTCATTTAGGAGGAGCTCAACAGTCAATGCCACCAACATTGAGGTACATAGAGGGCTTGGTGATGTTGATTAAATGTTAGTTCCATATCTTCGTACATCACAAAATTTAATAGAAACATTGCAATCCCACCAATCCTTAATTCCTAAAAATTGTTAAGTTCGTTGGATTTTGAGTGGGATATAAAATTCTACTTTCTCCATATGAAATCTAATAAGGTCAAAACCACTCTCAAACATCCTGAGTCAATTAATGGCAATGTTAAAAAATTTAGTAAAAGGATGAAAATGAAAGATAACGGAAAATGTCACTTTTACTTTAAGAATTTAATATTACCATTAACTACTAGCTTATGTATCTTATGAGATGAATCATGGGAAATGAAAACAATAGATTTCCCCTTGTTTGTTTGATGGAAATAGGCAAAGTATCCCCACAGCTCAATCCCCAAATTCACATTTTAAAAATTAGGGTCAAAAGAATAAAAAAATTGTTAATAAGCTGAAATTGATAGAGCAGGGCAATAATTTTGCAATTATCGCGATAATTACCTAAATTATCTCGATAAATTGAATTTATCGCGATACTTACCTAAATTATCTCGATAAATTGAATTTATCGCAATAATTTCAATTCAGGCAATTTATCGCGATAAATATCGGCAAGGTGGTTTTGGGCGATAATTTCGAGTTGTCACAATATGTGCAACACTGGTCCAATGTATATCATCCTCGAGAATCATCAAATATTGTGAAAACTGGCAGAACGTCCTAGGTGCAGGAGGAGTCCAAGGGTGCAAATGTCTTGTTGTTATTGCTCAAAGACCCAAGGCTCTCAGCATTCCAACTGTGAGTGTCAATATGCTCCTAACAATCACATCACAAAGTCTAGTGAAAGCAATAAATCATCAAGTACAATAATCATTTTGGAATCTAAGTGGATCAAGCTTGAAAGTAATGGGTTATTTGACACTTCAAACAAGGCCTCCCTTCCAAATTTGGGGCTTTGAACTCGCAATGTTGTTACCTCCCTAGGTGGGAGTGTTTAAAGGACAACCCTATTAGGTGTTTCCAACCCCCAAGGGGAAGTGGCATTTCCTTAGCCCACCCTTCAATCAATAGGTGTTATTTGAACAATGATGGTAACAGAGGGGAGAAGACTTCATGGCTAACTATCATGGTCAAAGGGACCAGCATGATGGGGATCCACATCCTAGGTGTATAGATGTGAGAAGGGAACAATCGTGGATGTATCAATTACCAACCCGACCTTTATTTTTCCTCCCCTCTTGTGCACCTTTTTCTTTTTCTTTGTATTACCGCTCGTAACTCCAAGCTTTAGAGCTTGCTTTGTATGATGTATAGCAATTGTATTACCCCTTAATGATGAGGCAACTCATTTTCCATCAAGGTTGGGACATGCAACAGTTCCTTTCATGATGTATACGAGCAATATGGTGCTCAGGAACAAGGTGATGGCCATATGGGATGAGGTAGAGCTCATGTTAGGCTTTTGTCCACGTGCCAATGTGTATGTCCTAACCATCTTTTGCATTTTAATATTCCTTCCTTTATTTTGCATGTGACCAATATATGTTTTTCCTTTTCTTTTAGTTGAATCAACCTCCCAAGGCCAAGTTATGGGTTCTACCAGAGTATGAGGATGTATGGGTGCCAAATCCCAAAGACCCAATGGTCAGTTGTGTTTGAAAATGTAACTAGGTTCGGTCTTCATAATGATCTTTGTACTTATATCATTGTATATTTTATGAAAAAAGAAAAAGAAGAAAAAAAAATTATTATTATTTTATTAGATAAGCATGTTCTTCGTGCTTCTAGGATTTGTTGAGTCAAAGAGTCAAAGTCCTATTTGGACCTATTGTAAAGAAAAAGGAAAAAGAATTTTCAAATATGTAATTTGGGTCAAAAACCCCTTTAGATGCCAAGTCGTCCCTACTTGTCAAGTCATCTTTGCCCCAAAGGTCATGTCTATTCGCACCCCTCTAAACAGTATAAATAGAGGGAAGTTGGAGCCCATTTGGAACACACAATTTGTTGGATTGGTTTTGAAATTTCGCAGGAGGAGGGCCAAAGTCTGAAATGGATGAAGGGTTTGTGGAGGTTCTACCTTATCTTATCTCTTGTTGAAGATTCGTTGTTGGTCTCTTGTTGTTGATGGATTCATTGAACAAAAGGAGGGTTTGGCTTGGCATCTAGAAGATTGGTCATGGGTCTTGGATATCTCACTTTGATCTGATTCTATATGAAGAGATTTTTTCTAGGTTTTCCCCTTGGAGGGGTTTTGCCCTAGCTTGGAGCCTATATCTTGTGTTTCTTGTGTACTGTGATCTTCATGTTTTTACATTTGATAATTGTTTGATGAAGAAGAACATAATTAAATTAATAAGAAGCCAACAAACTTCACAAGCAGTTATCAAAGAAAGAGAAATCTAATTTAATATGCAAGCTCCCCGATTTCTCAACAAGTTGAACCCGAGGAATGGAGGTTGAGTATAGCGCTTATAATGTAATATGGGAAGTGGTAAGTATGGAATAGGGATAGATGGAACACATTAGCTCAATCAGGGCTTCCCAAGTAATGCCCCCCCATACCCATTGGACCATTAGGGGAGGTCCCACTAGACAAGGATAAAAAATTAACCCCCCATTTAAGGTGAGGGAACATGACCACGGTCAAAACCCCTCCTTTCAGGTCTCCTGATAATCCATGCCAAATTCCAAGTACAAACAAGAATAAGCACCCTTTTCATTGGAAGCCCTCCTTCATTCATGTGCTACTGTGAGATAGGTGAGAAGGCATATGACTAGTGCAGGCGGCAAAGATATCAATGGCACATCGTGTTCGGCTAGTGGTGGATGCAAGGGTTGTTGGTTGGCTAGCTGGAAGAAATGATGGGAGAAAAATTTTCTCCTATAGGGTCACCCACTTTTGCTGGGTAACATGGCCAAGTTTAGATGAGTGTAGATCATAGGTTTGGACAAAATTCTAATGTTCTAAAACACTCTAATTCAAAGGGTGTATGCCTCCAAGTAACAGCTAAATGTTGCCCCTTCCAGGATAACTACTTCTAGATCCACCTTATGAAGGTGCGATGTTCTAGCTTGCATGAGCTTTCTTGCTCATCTCATCCACACTCAGACTTGTTTCTTCCTATTCTCTTTCAAGCATATGACAATCTCACCTCACATCAATTCTCCTCAGTTCTTTCAAATACCTTAGCCATGGTATATCAGCATTTATCTCTTACACCTAAGATGATACATAAATTGTGCTTCAAAACACATGATGCTATGTTCTCTTGGTTTAGCTTGTTTACTTTTGTTGAAGTGTTATGGTTTCATGTGTGGTTTCTTGCTTAGATATGGTGCTACGGCTTCCTATTTGGACATGAATATGATAAACACTTGGTGTGAACGAATAACTCTTTTTGACGTAAACAATTTTATTATTTTGCATCATTGTAACATGGAGGGCATAATTAAGCACACTGGGCTTTGGATTGACAGTGAATGGACGTATTGTTAAGGCACTCCATGCAAAAAGGTCACTGGTTCAAATACCCCATGGGTGTTTACCACACAAAAAAAACATGGAGGACATAATTAGCCTTTAGATATGTGTTGTCGCTTCTTGAGTCAAGCTATACAACTAGAGATCTACTCAAGGCAATGTACTTCAAATCCTAACCATAATTGAAACTCTCCATCTTTTGCAATCACTTCCATTCCAATCATAAAAAATATTCCTTCTCATGTTTGACTTGTCATATGTCATTCAACAAGGTCCAAAGCAAAGGAATGAAGCCCCATGTGTTGCCTTAAAACTCAAAAGAGAAAAAATGCTCTAGGTAGCTACACCATCAAAAAGTTAAAAGTCAAAAACAAGTAATGCTAGAGCCCTTCCACCTCATTAAACAGCGCTTACCCCTAAGACCTATGCTTACCAATGCATATATAAAGAAAGGACTAAGATATCAAAGAAACAAAGGAAATATAAAAGGGGTACTAAAACAAAGGGTTGAGGGGGTTGTTGAAAAGCTAGGGCATCCTTTATACTGATAATTACTTCTTTGATTTACATTAATTTAATCCTTCTAATCATAAGGTAATTACACAAAGGAGTTCAACAGTAAATACAAAACATCATAAGGATCATAAAGAGATAACCACACAATAAAACAAGAGTTTATCTTGGGAAAACCCACATGGCGGAAAACCTAACAATCATTTCCCTGTAGAATCAATTCAACAAGATACACATCAAAGTCAAGATGCAACTGACCAACATAGATGACAAGCTCAACCTCTAAACAAGAAACCAAGTTAGCCCTCCACAAGGTGTCCACAAGATGTTCACAAATTGTCCTTCAATTGTCCACAATGAATTTGATCAAAGTCTTGACTTCGGTTTGTATTAGGGTCAAATTTAGGCCTTCTTTACTGTCCCAAAAGGCTCGGTATTCACCACAAAATAAACTCTGATTTCACCTCTGAATACGCTCGGATATTATCACACAAAAGGCTCAGACTTCAACCTCACAATGGGCTCGGACTTCATCCTCACAATGGGCTCGGACTTTATCATAGATAAGCTCATACTTCACTTCAAATCATTGCACTCTTCCACAGAGATTCATACTTGTCTTGGCCTCGACTTCACCACAAATCCTTGCACTTCTTGTCTTCGTTTAGAACTCCTTGTCTTCTTGTCCACCTTCGCTTGAGAGAATAGAATTGATCTTCTAGTGTGTGTTGTGATGTGAGTCCACCAAGAGGGAGGACGAATGTCTCCTTTATATAACCAATCATGAGGTCGAATGGGTGCCATAAGGCGCTGAGCCAACTTGAGTGTTTAGAGGAGCCAATTTGATCATTTAGAGGAGCTAAATTGGTTTCTTGTGGAGGGAACAATACAAATTTAAAATTCCTCTTTTGCAAAGGTCATGAAGAACATGTCTTTCATATTTTCATTGACAAATACAAATAATATAAATTATGAGCATGATGAACATGCTTACAATAAATACATAATGATGAAGATATACATTATGAAGACCGACCATAGATACAAAATTCAACACTTCCTCTTAACTAGGGAGGTAATCAAAATGACTATCAACATGTTCTAAGTTGACAATTCTAAGGAAGGATCATCAAGATTAAGATAGTATCATCATCAATATCATAATCATCAGTATCAACATAATCATTGTTCACCATTAAACAATTATAGACATAGTCTAGGTGAAACACCAAAGGCCTCATCAATGATAAACAAGCTCACTCTAGAAAGAGATCAGAGCACGTTTTTGGGAGGCTATAGCCTCTAGGACCATTCTCCCTAATCCAGGTCAAAGTGACACGGGGACTACGGCCCTAATCAGGTCAATCTATAATGACACAAAGAGAAAGGTTGTCTTCTACTGGACCATTTTCCTATATATGTCAAGGTGACACAAGGACTACAACCCTAATCAAGTCACTATACAATTACACAGGAAAATGTCTGTTGAACAGACCATTCTTCCTAATTCAAGTCAAAGTGACAATGGAACTACAGCCCTAATCAAGTCACTATACAATGACATAGGAAGAATGTTAGTCCATGATGTTGTCTAATCTATCAAACCATTCTCCCTAATTACAGTCAATGCACTTGACACATGAATAACATCCCTAATTTCGGTCAAAGTACATGACACAGGGAGAAACCATATCCATGATGTAATCATCACTCCCTCTCAATCAGAGAGGCATTCTCCACAAGCCCAAGCTTGTCTTGGAAGTACAAAAATTTCCCTCTAAAAAGAGGCTTCGTCAACATATCGATTATCAGTGGAGATATATTTTGTTGATTTGTATAGCTTGGGAGGTACTCCCACACCCTAAGGTACTGGGTTTTGTTGGTCAATAATTTTCATTGATGAAATATAAGCTCCCTTGATGGGATCTCTTGATGTAAATTAACTGATGCTGCTCTATGATGTATTACATGGTTGGAGACCTTATGATGACATGGAGGACCAAATGATGATGATGATATAGTTGAAGACATGAACAATTATTAGGGACATGACATGAAGGACTGGAATAACCACCCTTGATGACATGGATGACACTATGAGCCTATGACCCTATGATGAAGGTGGAAAACTATGAAGAAATCAATCCATGAAGATGCCCACACTCGAAAGCATTCTGCTTTTGCACTAATGAATGACCAGTCACATTAAAAAATATTTTTTACTACCTTAGAGGCAGAATTTCACTATGACACCTTCACCCCCCTCTCAGTATTTCCAACAATTGGTATCAGAGCCAGCTTCTTCATTATCAGCCTAACAGCTGGAAGAAGGATTCTTAGTCACAATGAAGAATCAAGAAGTGACTGGAAAGCTTCCTATGTTTGATGGAACAAACTTTGGTTTTTGGAAAAAGAGGATGTAATGCCCCTTGGACCTAAAGTGTGGCATTCTGTTTTGAATGGGTACAAACCTCCTTCCACTCTTCCAATTGATCCAGAGGAAAGGAAAGCTTATATTGCTAATGCCAAAGCTCTAAATTCCATTACTAGTGGAATCTCTGATTCTGAATTCACAAAAGTCATGAATTGTGACTCAGCCAAAGAAGTATGGGATAAGTTGGTTGCCTTATATGATGGGGACTCCAAAGTTAAGAAGGTAAAGCTTCAAACTCATAGAAGACAATTCGAAAGTCTGAAAATAGATGACGAAGAAGATATTGCATCATACTTTCTCCGAGTAGCTGAAGTTGTCAACTCTCTTAAAGGGTTAGGAGAAAATATTGAAGAAAGCACTATTGTTCAAAAAACCCTGAGATCTCTTCCTGACAGATTTGACTCCAAAATAAGTGCCATAGAAGAAATGAAGGACCTAGATACTCTCAAGATAGATGAACTTCATGGAATTCCCATTGTCTATGAGATGAGGAAAGGAATCCCAAATTCCAAAGAAGCAGCATTCAAAGCCTCAAAATCAACGAAAAGGAGGAAAGAATGGAATAACAACAGTGATGACTCTGATGCGGAAACCAAATTAGCACAATTTGTACGAAAACTAAAAAAGGGATCCAAGCTAAAAGTTAAGTACCCTCTTATTTGTTTCAAATGTGGAAGAATAGGTCATTATGTTGCAAAATGTCCTCATAAACATGATAGTGATGATGAGGAGGATTCTAAAAGGATGGTGTACAAAAAGAAAAGGTTTAATAAGAAGAAATTCTTCTCCAAACAAGATGAGTCTGATGAAGATGAATTTGTAGTCACCAAGAAAAAATCAACTAAAAATATCCCTCGTCACAAAGGAGGTGATGATGAATCAGATGAAGAAAATGACTATGCTGGGACCAAAGAAGTATTATTCATGGCATTCACAAATGATGATGATTCAGGACTAGAAGACAAAGGAAATGTGGATGAATTACTAATAAGTGCCATTGAAGAAAATGAGAAATTACGAAAGAAGATCATTTCTCTCAAAGTAGAAGAGGAGGAAGCAAAAAGAAGGGAAGACTTCCTGAACAATAAGCTAAAAGATAAAGAAGAATTCTGTGAAAAACGTGAAGCTGAAATAGTATCTCTAAGGAGTTGGAGCAAGTCAAAAGGAGTTGGCAAAGCTCTCAAGCACTTGATAACATCATTAATACTCAAACACCTCAATATGACAAATCTAGGATTGGATTCAAAGGAGAATCATCAAGTACTGAGGATAATACAAGGAGTTATGTCGACATACTTTCTAGCCATCCAAAAGAAGAGAAATCATCTCGCCAAGAACAAAGGCCCATCTCAAATCCAAGGAATGAAGGAAGACCAACTCCAAGGAAGAATGTTGATTTGAGTTATGGCTATTGCAACAGGTACCAAACTATTTTTCTTGGGTATTGTTACTATTGTAAAAACTTTGGTCATCAAGCTAAGCATTACATGGCTCATAAGAATGAAGCACCAAGATTGAAAGATCAAACAAACAAACTATGTGGTCCCAAAGAGCAAGGACAGATCAAGACATACAATTCTTTTGATCTTTTGGCTAAGTTTGATCCAACTTGCTCATTATGTAATAATTATGGTCATAATGAACAAAATTGCCCACTTAAAAAGGAGGAAGCTAAAAGGGTTAATCTCAATACGGATAAATGTGGCCTAGCTCTACATGATCATAGTGATGAAAATCATTGGTTCATGGATAATGGATGCTCAAGACATATGACAGGTGACCAAAAGAAGTTTGTCTCATTGAACAAAAAGAATGGAAATGTATCCTTTGGAAGTGGTTCTGCTAAAATCACTAGAAAATGAACTATTACCCACATTAATGGACAGGGAAAGGCTCAAAATACTTTGCTAGTAGAAGGGCTCAAACACAATCTCTTAAGTGTTAGCCAAATATGTGACCAAGGACATCATGTTGTCTTTAGCACTAAAAATTGTGAAACAAGAGACTCGTCCTCAGGAGAACTTGTGGCAAAAGGAGTAAGAACACTAGATAACATTTACATTATAAGGAAAATCCAAGAAGATAAATGTTACTTAAGTCAAACAGATGAAAGTTGGTTACGGCACAAGCGATTGGGGCATACAAGTTTTAATAACTTGATTAATATCATCAAAATTAATGCAGTAAGGGACATTCCAAAGATGTTCAAGCCAAATCAAGTTGTATGTGGGCCATGCCAACATGGAAAGAAGACTAGAACCAGTTTCAAGACTAAAGAGTTCTCAACATCAAAACCTTTGGAGATTATTCATGCAGATTTATGTGGTCCAACTAGAACTCCAGCACTTCAAGATGAAAGGTACTTTGCTTACTAGAATGTTGTGGGTATATTTCATAAAATACAAATCTGAAGCATTTGAATGTTTTAAGAATCTTAAAGCTCTTGTTGAAAATGAGGAAGATTCTAAGATTAAATGTCTTAGAACGGATAGAGGAGGAGAATTCACTTCAAAAGAATTTGATGAATTTTGTAAAATGCATGGAATCGACAGAGAACTCTCTGCTGCTATAACACCCAAGAAAAATGGAGTAGTTGAAAGAAGGAACCAAACCGTTCAAGAAATGGCAAGGACAACGCTACTAGCAGTTGACTTGCAGCCAAAATTTTGGAAAGAAGCAATCGGGACAACAGTTTATACCTTGAATCGAACTCAACTAAGACCAAATAATGACAAGACTCCTTATGAATTATGGAATGAAGACCTGCTTCAGTAAAGTACTTCAGGATTTTTGGAAGCAAATGTTTCATAAAAATCAATGATGACTCACCAGGAAAAATTGATTCTCGGGTTGACGAAGGAATATTTCTTGGATATTCTACTAGGAGCAAAGCTTACAAATGCTACAATAATCGATTACGAAAAATAGTAGAAAGCATTGATGTAAACATCGACGAAGCTCTTCCAGAAAAGAAAACTGAAGATCATGAAGTAGAACCCTTTCTAGAAGAAATCAAAGAAGAACTTGAAAAGGAAGAAAAAAATCAAGAACCTCAGAATGAACCTTCACAAACTCCTTCTAAGATCAAATTCCTTCAAAAACATCATCCCGAAGAACAGATTATTGGAATATAGATCAAGGAATTCAAACTCGAAGAAGAATGACAAGCACACCAAGAAAAGATGATGTTGCACTCTTATCTATGATAGAACCCGAAAATTTTTCTCAAGCAAGTAAAGATTCTCATTGGATAAAGGCCATGGAAGAAGAAATGTCCAAATTGAAAATAATGAAACATGGGGGCCAGCACCTTGTCCAGAAGATAAAAATATAATTGGAACAAAATGGTTATTCAAAAACAAAATGAATGAGGATGGACAAATAATCAAAAATAAAGCAAGGCTTGTTTGCAAAGGATACTCACAAATTGAAGGAATTGACTTTGAAGAAACCTTTGCACCGGTAGCACAATTGGAAGCTATAAGAATTTTTTTGGCATTTACTTGCTCAAAAGGATTCAAGGTCTATCAAATCCTTGTATGGTCTAAAACAAGCTCCTAGAGCTTGGTATGCAAAGTTAGATCACTATCTGCAACAATAAGGTTTCAAAAAGGGAGTGGCAAGAAGCAGTCTCTACATGAAGATAGACAAGGATAAATTATTGATCACTCTTGTATATGTTGATGATCTAATCTTTGCTAGCAATGATGATGGGATGAGCCATGAATTTGCTCTAAATATGTCAAAAAGGTTCGAAATGTCAATGATTGGTGAGTTATCTTACTTTCTTGGGCTACAAATATCTCAAACCACTATAGGCATGTTTCTATCCCAAGAAAAATATCTTAAAGACATGCTCAAAAGATATGGGACGGAAGATTGTGCACCTATGAGCACACCGATGACCACAGATTGTAAATTAAGTAAAGATGATGATTCCCTTCTCATAGATGCAACTCTTTACAAGTCAATAATTGCAGCTCTCCTATACTTAACTACTACAAGGCTAGATATTATGCAAGCAGTGGGGATGGTAACAAGATTCCAATCAAGTCCTAAACAATCCCATCTAGCAGCTGTGAAGAGAATACTTAGATATTTGAAAGGAACTGTTGATTTCGGTCTTTGGTATCCTAAGGGCTCAACTCTTATTGTGACAGGTTACTCTGATGTTGATTGGGCTGGAAGCGTGGATGATCGAAAAAGTACCAGTGGAAATGCATAATTTATGGGAGATTGTCTTGTATCTTGGCTCAGCAAAAAGCAATCATCTATATCTCTTTTTACAGCTGAAGCCGAATGTATAGCTAATGTTGATTGTTGTACACAAATACTATGGATGAAGGAAGCTTTGAAGGATGTCAACATAGAAACTAAGCAACCAATCACCATTTTTTGTGACAACGCTAGTGCCATCAGTCTTTCAAAGAATCCGGTAATGCACTCAAAGACCAAACATATTCCAATCAAATAACACTTTCTTTGTGAACAAGTTACTGAACAAAATATCAAGTTGGAATACATCAATACAAAGGAACAAATTGCTAATATCTTCACAAAACCCCTTCCACGAGAAGCATTTGAACATCTTCGCCAAAAGATGGGGGTCATTGCTCTTGCATCACATTAAAAGAACATATCGACAAGAGAAGAAGCAACATGACAGGGGGAGCAGCTTGATAGGGGGATTACTTGGGCACCCCATTTGCCATTGATGTCAAAGTGGGAGAGAGTGTTGAAATATTTCCATCAATGACAAAGGGGGAGATTGGTGGTCAATAATTGTCATTGATGAAATATAAGCTCTCTTGATGGGATCTCTTGATGAAAATTAATGGATGCTACTCTATGACATATGACATGGTTGGAGACCTTATGATGACATGGAGGACCAAGTTACAAATGATGATGATGATATACTTGAAGACATGGAGAATGATTAGGGACATGACATGAAGGACTGGAATAACAACCCTTGATGACATGATGACATGGATGATACTATGAGCCTATGACCCTATGATGAAGAAGGCAAACTATGAAGAAATCAATCCATGAAAATGCCCAACACTTGAAGGCATTCATCTTCTATACTAATAAATGACCAGTCACATTAAAAAATATTATTTACTACCTTAGAGGCAGAATTTCACTATGACACCTTCACCCCCCTCTCAGTATTTCCGACAGGTTTAGGAGAATTTTGACGCACATGAGCTTTGTGTGCGAAGTACCAAAGCAGTGGGTTTTGCACCCAAAGTTGTGGGCACGAAACTAAGAGGAGATTTTGATAGTTTCGTTATTGGAGGCATGTGGGGCACCCTTAGAGGGCTAAGGGTAACCTAACGCATCAATGATGTGGCATTGGTTGGATGAAAAGAAATTTTATCTTATGATTTTATAGAGTTTAAACATATTGTTTAGGTCAGCATTGGTGAAATGTATGACCATAGGTGGCTAGTGAAACCCACCTAGAACTTTATAAATAGAGGGCAAGGATTAGCTCATTCACTCACACATCCAAGTGCATTTATCAAGTGGAGAGATAAATCTGATGCAGCCACGGACCTATAGGAGCTCTTCCACATGAAGAAGAAGATCAAGGGTTTTGTCTTTCTTGTGTTTTTGGAGAGGCAGAGTTAGGCGATTGTTGGTTGTGTTGGAGAGGAGTATTTTGGGCATGCGCTGGAGTATTTTTATGTGATCTGGCCACAAGGATTTATGTGCAACTAGGAAGGGCCAAGGCCCTTAGATTTGTTGGACAAGGAGGCTAGGAAGCCTGTGGCAGAGCTGGGAACAAGGGCTGAGGTATCTTGAGAAAGAGCGCAGGAGATATGGACTTGAAAGAAGAGGGTAGCACAGGTTTTGGAGGTGTTTCAGACGTCGAGTTTAGGGCACTCTTGTAGTTGTTCAGGAGCCCTTAAGGAGGGCCGAAATACCTCAGTTTGTGCATGGAACAACGAGGGTTTCAGGACAGCTATGTGGACGTCTTGAAAGGGTTGATGAATGCTACGTGATGTAGAGTCTGGTTTTGGACAGTATTGAAACAGCTTATGTACAGCGTTTTGGAGGTATGTTAGTGGTTGTTTGGGGTGCCCTGGTACAGTGAACAAGGGCAAGCTTGTTACTGTTAAGAGGGAAGCTTGTTTGTGCCGTAGTTCAGAGATCTCAAAGGTGGAGAATCGATGATAAGAGGGTTGATGTGTTGAGACCTAGTTCAATGATTTTCTGGTGGGCAAAGCAGTGATAAGAGGGCAGCCTCCAAGCCCTAAGTCTAGTCTTCTTTGGAGCAGCAGAGAGGCAAGAAGAGGACAGTTGTGAAGTCCCTATGTGTTGGCGTCTTTGAGAAGAAAAGGAGCAGCTAGTGGGCAAATTTGGATGGGTCAAAGTTCCGTCACTCTTGAAGTAGCAGGAGGGTTGATAGTGGCAGTTTGTTGAGTTGGAGATACAAGCCTTTTGAGTGCCAAAAGTTGCAGTGGTCAACAAAAGAGCAGGCAAACTACCTGTCAAATATGTTCAAGGTACGTGGACTGAAAGGACACTGGATTTGCACCATCAGCAAGTAAGTCAAGTGTGCTTTTTTTAGGGACAAACTGGTCATCATAGTTGTTTTTACCAAGCCCTAGTTGTTGTCTTGTATTAGGGTTGATTGTAAGGGCCATGATCCCTGGTATAGGAGCCCTAAGATTGTTGTATTAAAGTTTGTAATACAACAAGTTGTGGGTTAAAAATTGTCTTGTGTACTAGTTGATTCACTGTTGTACTATTTTCCATTGTGCAAAGTGCTTGTGGTGTGGCATTTGAGTGTGTTTGAGATTGTGATCTTAGATTCAAAACTAATTCTTGAGTGTCGTGGAAAAATCGAAATATTTGAGCTTCATTGCTCGCTTCTGCACCATATATACCATCATGGTCGCCACCTGCACTCGATCAAGATAACCTACAAGTAATCTTTAAGGTCATACTACTTCTCAACTTGCCAATTCAACTGTAATACACTCAGCCCTTGCCATTCAGAATGCAATAGATGATTGCTTCATACTTTATCCAAGAAATTATAACAGAGCCCAGATTGAATCCTCTCTGGGCTCCCTCTTGATCTTAGCTTCCTAGCATTATTTCCATCTTCTCATCCTCATCCTCACCATCATGTCATTTTCTCCTTGCTAGGGTTAGGGTTTGTACTTTCAATAGAAATGACGAATCTTACAATTTTTTCCATAAACCATAGGCATTCTTCTCCAAGCCCTTGATGCTTGCTAGGGTTTACAAACCCTAGTTATTCAATTGTTCAAAATCAAAATACCCTTGATCCATCAAAGATGTCGAATGGTGATCCAAGAAACTCTGTTTTTCTCAAAAATCTTGTAGCAGCAGTGGTATTTGTCCATAAAGGCTTGGCCTTTATTTTAATGTGCCAAGAATAACTTCAACATTCTTCAGCACCTAACATCAATAGGTTTAATCAAAACTTCAGTGTCTTTAGACATTTATGTCTTTGACTAGTCATAATACTGGGTCTTCACATGACTTTATCAAGAGAGGGACTTGGCTTTTTCTTCTGAAAATTAATTTCAAGATATTTGGGTCAATTAAGTGACCTTAAAGGGACCATCTTTAAATTCTAATTGCCAGGATTTTCAATAATCTGACATTTTAAGCTCAAGTAATCTTATGATCATTTTTTAATTCCATTATCGTGGTTCCTAAAGGATAATTCGGCATCTTTTCCACTGTAAGCAGTCTTTCTTTAAGGGAATACTCTGATACCTTTCTTTCTCTCTTTGAGCATCCAGAAGACATGAAATAGATACCATTCTTTAAATGCAAGATTTCAAAGGGAAGCACAAGATACTTCAAACTTTCAGAACCTAATTGAAGGTTGCATACTTTTCTTACGCAGCTAATATGACTTTTTGTCGTATCAATGAGTAGACTCCTCCAATTGTTTGACTTTGAAGGTTTCTTCAAGCATACTTCAATTCATCATGAGTCTTCAGACTCAGATAAAGTTCTTTTACAGACTTACTGATCCTCATTGACAAATGAGTAGACTCCTCCAATTGTTTGACTTTGAAAGTTTCTTCAAGCATACTTCAATTCATCATGAGTCTTCAGACTGAGATAAAGTTCTTTTACAGACTTGCTGATCCTCATTGACAAAGTTCCTTGACAAGAGATTATTGAAAGCAGGAATACTTCAAACAAGAATCATTGTTCATACATACCTCTTTAGGGATTAGATTTATTCAATTGAAGTATTAGTTCAGATTCAGTAGCCATATCATAACGTTAGACCAAAAACCTCCTTTTCTGTATAATGTCTTCTACACCACAGATATTGGAAATAGACTTTATAACTTAAGGTTTATCTTTAGACATAGAAACTGTTCATCCTCCTTTAATGATCAAAACAGAGATCAGTTGAATTACAAGATACAAGCCAAAACAGGAATTGTAGGCAGGATCTTTCATCATCTTAGGTTTCTCTGAATTTTCTCTGTAATTAATATTGGCACTGAGACTATCTTAAGATCTGCGAGCCAACCTTTAATGATCCTTGGATTTCTTGTGGCAGAAACAATTATAGGCCGACCTTTTCCAAAGCTTTTGGATACGAATTGATATTCCTCTGTCCTTCTCAGGCTTAGAACTTTTGGATCATTAAGATAGACGATGTCTATTTCTTGCAAACAAGAACTCCTTCCATAACAGTCCTGAGATAACATTTGACCCTGTAGAGATAAGGACTTCGGCCTAGCTCTAAATTTGAGACCTTCAACAGGGATGATCTACCATTCAAATCTCTGAGATAACTTGATCTGAGGGTTCAAAGCTTCAGCCCATTTAATATACGAGGAGGCTTTTCGGGCTACAAATTCTGAGGCCATTCACATCATACTAAGTTTTATCCAGGACTATTCAAAGCTTGAGGCCTTTAATACAAGATGAGGACTTCTACCTTCTCTTTGGAGCAAGAATTATACATTTTCTACCAGCTAAGAAAACTTCGACTTTCAGCTAGGGCTTTAACCCTCATTCAGACATTTGATCTTCTCTTAGAATGAGATGCTTGAATGGAGGTATTGACAAACCCAAGACTGAATTGAACTGACATCCTTTTGAGGCTGCTATTTCATCCATAGCTCTGATACCATGTTGAAAAACTAGGGCATCCTTTTTACTGATAATTACTTCTTTTGATTTACATTAGTTTAATCATTTTAATCATAAAGTAATTACACAAAGGAGCTCAACAGTAAATACAAAATATCATAACGATCATAAAGAGACAGCCACACAATAACACAAATTTATCCTGCGAAAACCCACATGAGGGAAAAACCTAGCAATCCTTTCGTTATAGAATCAACTCAACAAGAGAGACATCAAAATCACGCTGATAGACAACTGACCAGCATAGATGACAAGCTCAACCTCTCACCAATAAACCAAGTCAGCTCTCCACAAGCTGCCCACAAATTGTCTTTCAACTGTCCACAATGAACTCAATCAAAATCTTGACTTAGGCCTGTACTAGGGTCAAATTTAGCTCTTCTTTATTGTCCCAAAAAGCTCGGTCTTCACCACAGAATAGACTTTGATTTCACCTCTGAAAGAGCTCGGATATTATCACAGACAAGGCTTGGACTGTTGAATGGTGTTGTCATTGATTTCAGCATCCATTAATGAACACTCTTAATATTTGTCTGGATTGCTTCAGTTGGAAGCTCCAATTGAAGGATGGTTGGAAACCCTAGTAGCCCCGAATTCATCATGGTTTTTGAAGATGAAGAGCAGTGAAATTGACCTCAAGATCATTATCATTAGATTCTCCTCATCGAGTTGTTTCCGGTGGTATGTAGCACGTCACGAGAGGCCTCATGGTTTGTGATTTATGCTTGTTTGAAGATAAAGGACCCAATTTTGGGGCAAAAACCCCAATGGATGGTGATGTGGCACCTTTACATTGGCCAGCTCATTATTCAAAGCAAGACAGAAGGGCTTTCTTCAAGGTTGTGGTTAAAATTTCTTATAGAGGTCCTCAAATATTATTTAGAACTTACAAGGAGCATTGGACCTTATTAAAGAACTCAAATTCTCATCTCAGATGGGCAGACACCCTATCTTTGGGATCAAACTTTAATAAAATTCAAATTTCATATAAGAGGATTTCCTCCTTAAATCCCTCAAACGGCTCATCTCTTGAAGCACCTCCCAAGTCTATAAAAAGGGCACTTGATCTATCATCTATATAGGAAAAAAAATGAACACCTTTTGAATACACTGTGCTCTGAATTAGTCTTCGGCCCCTGTGGAGACAAAACTATATCAGAAGAGGGGGATCTTGGTTCATTTTGTTTTGGTTCTTGGGGGATTTGTTTGGGCATGATTTCTTGCAAGTAGAAAACCGAAATTCTGGGCCTTTGAAGACACAAGTAGTACAGCTACTCGGCCCTCTAGGGCATTCATCTTTGAGCCATCATTACAGGACAGCAAGAGGTATTCTTTTGTGGTTTCAAGTCTCTCGGTCTTTGAAGGCCAAGCTCTAAATTCATCTACAGGCCATCTTTTGAAGCTCGGTCTCATGGTCAGACACTAAAGGAGGATCTGTGGTTTTGTTAGATAATTTTCTTATCTCTTTGATGCGGCCTCACCTCTAATCACATATAGACTTACGATTAGGGCTTGAGACAGTGGCAAGTTTGAAGTGATATCTCTTTCGATCAATTCTCTACATGTTTGAAGTCCAAGTCCGGGCATAAGAATTTCATTGTTTCCACAGTTTCACTACGTTGTAGACAAAATTGGGAAGCCAATCTGTTTTAAAGACAGTGGCAAGTTTGAAGTGATGTCTCTTATGGTCAATTCTCTACATGTTTGAACTCCAAGTCCGAGCATAAGAATTTCATTGTTTCCACAGTTTCACTACATTGTAGACAGAATTTGGAAGCCAATCTGTTTTAAAATTCAAGAAGTTAACTTGATATTTCTGTAAGTTCAGATTACTGTAGGAAGTACAAGTGGTTATGAAATAAGTTCTCTTATGAAGCATGACAATGGTGCAAGCAATCTCTTCCAAAATATGAAAATGATGACTTATTTTGAGATATGTGTAAGATCTGAAGCCCTAACCAGGAAGTTACAGTTGATTTATTCTTGAGATAAAGTTTTGCCCTAAAGCACGTCATATCACGTTGAGCAAGGGTATCATTGCAAAAGGAGTTGGCAGTTGTAAGATTGGTTTTGAAACTAAAGAACATTGACTGTCTAGTACATCAAGGAAACCAGCAAGTAAAGTTCAGGGATTCTTTAGGAGCATTCTGGTGTCTACACATATTGCTTGTTATCTAAAGATGCTAACTTGATTAGACAGTGATTGTGGAAGTGTGGCAGTATTGTTGGGATGCATGTTGATGTTGTATGGTTGTGAAACTTGACAATAACCCTGATATGGCAGTAATGACATATTTACTTGGACAGTTGACTTGTCATATGTGTGTAGTGTTGGTAGGTTCTTTAATGTGATAGCAATCTTGATTTGAAGACAGTAACCCTAGACAACATGATGCTATAAGGAAGTACGTTGAAACATTGAGCTGGTGTATTCAACTATTTTGAACTGAGTCTTCTGTTAAGTATTTGAACACTGTGTTATGATTGTTCTATATGGTGTCTAACCTTGTCCATGCTGAGTATTGAGAATTATTTGGGTAACATGCTAGGGCTTGATTTGTTTCTCTACTACCAAGGTTTGATGAATGAATCAGTTGACAGACTGCTACAGGCTCTCACAGTGTTTATTTGTTCTGACTATTGAAGACCAGATAGATTATTATCCTTAATATAACAGATGACAGTGATTCATGACAGTGGATCTTCCTAGTGATTGATGGTTTTTCAGAGACATGTGACAGTATGACAATAGTACCACAGTAGTACACTTATTGATATGACATTGTATATAGCAGAAGTAGATTGCTTGACAGGGTGATGGCAGGGTACCTGGCTTGAGATGACGCATAATAAAGAAGTGGCAGTAAAGAGAAATAGTTAGTGGCAATAGTGAGCAGTTGTGCAGCAGAGACAGATCTGATTGACAGAGTTTGTATTTCAGTTCTTTTCTATTAATTATTGAGCGCAGGTGGATCCAATCTGAAAATTGTGAAACATGGTTTTCCAGCCGATCAAGGTGGTTGGGTGGTGCAAGGCAGGAGAGTGGAGTTTCCTTCAAGTTGGAGCTTGAGAACACTTCAAAGCGGTAGGGTGGTGCTAGGGCAGGTTGGGGTCTACACAAGACGTTGGAGCATCCGTCCAGTTGCAGCTGGTAAACAGGGTGTTGGGGCCTGTAAACCAAGGCGTCAGAGCATCCTCTCAGTGGCAGTTGGTAAACAGGGCATTGGGGCGTCCTAGAGGTTGGATCCTGTAAAACAGGGGGTTGGAGCCTCCTTCAGTTGGAGCTGAAAACTTGATGTAAATCTTTGAAAGACAAATATTAAGAAGTGTTCGGTGGTTTTTGTCCCGAAGGGGTTTCCACCTAAAAATATTTGTCTATTGTCTCTATTGTTCTGCATTGTTGAATGGTGTTCACGAATGTTTATGTTTATTTGATGCTAATAACAATTAATGCTCTGTGAAATTAAAAATATACTAATTGATAAGAAATATTGATTCACCTGTCAAAGGAACTTAACTCAGGTGGTATGGTTCATGATTTGTGTCCCAAATAGCATGGGTTCAAGTCTCTGGAGACATGTTGGCACTTGTGGCATTTAAGAAATATTGGTTCTACCAGGTGGAATGGTGGCAGTCGTTTCTACGAAGTTATCAATCATGCCTAGTGGAATGTACCCATTACTGTTTGAAATTAAATTAAATACCGATCCACCCCCCTCTCAGTATTTCCAACACGGACTTCACCCTCATAATAGGCTCGAACTTCATCACAAAATAGGCTTGGACTTTATCTTAGATAAGCTCGGACTTCACTTCAGATCATCGATCTAATCCCTCTAACTTTTTTCAAACACAAAATTCAAATTTTCCTTTTTGTTGATGTTTGTAGCTCGGCAAGTACATCTGCACAGGGCTAAGTGTCTAGGCAGGTAGAAGTCACCCAAGATCTCTTTAGAACCTATATCAAAGGGATAACCAAAATTGGAAAATGGTCTTCAAAGAGAAGCTCAGAGTTAACAAGATGATTAAATCAAATACAATGGCATCATACGTCACTAGGATCTAGCAAGTTCGAGATGAACATGGAGCTATTGGGGAAGTTATCCAAGAGAATGAGCTTGTAAGGACAACCCTAAGAGAGTTCTCAAAACCTTGGGCTACCTTCGTGACAGGTGTTCTAGCACAAGAAAAGCTACCAAATTAGAACAGACAGTGGGATGACTTTGCCCAAAAGGAGATCTAGGAGAAATCATTGACTAAAGGATAGCAGAAGAGTGGGGATGATGAGAATTTTTCTCTTGCCAATCGAGCAATGACAAGCAAAGGTTTGAGTAGCAGGGCTAAGGAGTCCACCTCACAACCCAAGAAGAAGGACTGACTAAGATCAGTCGTTTTTCCTGTCATAAGATGGGACAATATGCTTCACAGTGTCCAGAAAGGAAGAAACGGAGAAAGGGCATGTAGTCAACAATAGCTACATTGACAAAGGCTTAGGAGGAGTTTTCCAAGAAGTTTGAAACCAAGTTCTCACTTATTTCCTACCATACCTCAGGCACATTACAAGTGGGTGTGTGGTTGCCAGTCAGTGGGGCCAAATGGCATATGACAGGGGCACATGAGTTGATTGACAACTTAAACGAGTGGGACTTAGAACTATATGTAAACTTTGGAGTTGATTCCAAACATGCAGTCAAGGCGATTTGAATAGTGATATCCCAGCTAGAGTCAAGAGGCAAGCGAAAAATAATGGACGTGTTATGGGTGCCAAAACTAGGGGGGAATTTGCTCTCAATTGTTGTGATGGAGAAGAATGGGTTCTGTGTAACATTCCAGGATGGACAAGCAATGGTCAGGACCAGCGGATCTAGCTATAATAAGGGACATGTCATTGGAGTTAGAGAGAGCAATATGTATAAGCTAAAGGGCTAGCATAATCAAGAAACGGCAAGAAGCAGAGAAGTGAAAAAGGACAAGGAGCAGGAAGCTCCAAGGGTAGAACAGCTCAAAGCTATTTATCCTTCAGATTCACGTGAGGAGGAGCAATCAACAAATTCCTCCAAATTTGTAAAGAAGGTCTCTTGGTATGAGATGAACTAACAGGATGCTCAAGAGCAAGAGACTTCTAGTAACCAAACCAAGAGGAGTAAGAATTCACGAATGTTTAAAGACTAGGTGGCATGGAAGGCTTCCAGTTCAAAGGGAACAACCAAAGCAACAGATGCAGTTCGAGGGAGCAGAAGTAACTCCCTCGTTAAGAGGGAATGTTGATGTTTGTAGCTCAGGAAGGTACTTCTACACAAGCGTAAGTGTCTAGGCATGCAAAAATCACCCAAGATCTCCTTAGATACTTGCTCTAGTGCAAGAAAGTTACATTTGTAACTTAGCTTAAGTTTGTAAGTTTAGGTAAGCACATTATGTTGGCTAATTGAGCTAAAGTAAACTTCGGAAAAGTGAGATAATTACTTTACTAATTATGTTTTAATCTCAACCCTTGATGTCAAGTGAGGCGAGATCTAATCTTGATTGTCAATCACCTTGGAGATTAGGGTTACAGATTTAGCTCAATGTAAAGTTATAAAAGTAAGGCTGAGGAGAGGGAGAGGGCACACCATACAATAGCACAAAATTGAGAGAGGCATCTCAATGACGAGTGTGATACTCTAGTATGTCAAGTTTGAGTCAGTGCAAAAAGGATAGCTTGGAGATTCAGATCATCCAAGGAGATCGAGAACCAATCTAGGCTTTCTCTACTAAATCAATTCCAAGGCATATTGTAATTCGTATTTCTGAGTTGGGCCATTATCTCTTAAAGAAAAAGGTACCAAGGAGGTGTTTCCTCGTTCATATGCCTTTTTTCCTAAGAAAACACCTTATAACACCTTTTTAGCATGTGACTTTATGAGTTATATTAAAGTGATATTATAAAGTCACTTTATGAAGTACTATGTACTATGTACTTTAAGTTGACTTTATGTGGAGAAAAATTACATGATATAAATATAAAGTTATAAAGTGACTAGGGACCACATGAAAAGGGGGTCAAGTGAGGGAATGATCTAGATGGCTAAGATCTAATCTCAACCCTTGATCAAAAGAGTTAGGGTTCACGTATATAACAAAAGCTAAAAAGGGAGAGAAAGGTAGGAAGCTCTCTTACTTCATGTGCATTTGGAGAAGTGAAGGGAAGAGCAAAGGAAGAGGAGGAGTACGTTGTGATAGCAAGGCTGAGCAGGAGGAAACGCATAGCAAGAAAGTCACCATAAACCTATGTTTTCCAGCGGAGGTACCATACACGTAAATCAAGGAACTCGAGCAATGTTGAGAGGCCAAAATTCCAGGAGTATTTTACGCGGGTGCTTTTGTGGAAGGCTGAGTGGGATTCTCAGCGATATACTTGGAGAGGTCAAAGTTGTTTTCTAGCTCATTTCTTCTAACAAATAAACGAATCCGCAGGTCGAGTTTTTGGGCGAGTTATTAGCAAATCTAGCACACACACCAATGCCGAATACGAGGACTGAGTGCACTAGATTCGGGGGAGATTTGAGAGAAGGTTGCTTCAAGACAGAGGTCGAGTTCTGAGCAGAGAAGTTGACAATGGTTCTAACTCCAAAAAATTTTAGAGGTCTGGAACAATGAGCCAAATTTCTACAACTAGAGTTGAAGTTGGGACACATATTCCAAGAGATCGAGCTTGATATTCAAGGGAGATAAGTACCTTGATGTGTTAATGTTGTGTAAATTATTCTCTCTAAAATAAGCTAATATAATTCTCTCCTTAGTATTGGTTTTCCCCATTGTGGGGTTTTCCCGGGGTCACTGTTTGACCAAAAATAACTATGTAAAAATTTGTGTGCTTGTCTATTTTCTATTAGTTGTAAAGTGCAAAGAAGTAGAGTAGTCCTATAGTGTTTCAAAAATAATTTGCATTAAAATTTTATAATCAGCTAACATGTGGGGTTGTGGACATTAAACCAAATGCAAAACCATTAAAACTAGGTTGGGGCTACATATCTCAAAAATTTTACATTATCCCAAGACGAGAGCCCAAGCAACTTTTGAGCTTTTAATGAAGAGTTGTTGATTGGGTAGAGTCTGTTTGTGTCATTATGATTGAGATTGGGTAAAGTGATTTTTGCTTCCGCTAATTAAATTTAAGAGCCTAATTGTGCCTTCATTCAGTAGAATTATAATCTGCTAGGTCAATGAATATTAGGGTGCTAGGTTAGCACCCAAATTAACACTTTTTTTTTTGTCTTGAAATTTAGGGTTTGAATTCTTTATTTCTAAATCTAGATTGTTAGTTCAATTCTTGCAAATAATTTCCTTATTTCTAACAGACTTGGCTAATTGTGCAAAACTTTTGCATTATAAGTTAGATCTACTAAACACTTTGCAGGTTTTACTAGCATATCCCTTTAACAAGCAATTAACTAGTGAAAGAACTTGGAACTTTGGTTCTAAACCTAACTCTGCTTAGATAGATCCAAGTAGAATCAATAAATAGACTTATGTGTTACTAATACAAGTTAATACTTGGATCAATAAATAGAGTGTTCCTGATACAAGTTAATATTCATTGAACCTATTTCAATTTCCAAGTGTTGGAAACACACCGATTATGGGTGCCCGGATGCGGGTGATTGTTAATGGTTTGATGGTGACGGGCCTCGATGGCGACATCTGGCTAGGCCACATGCCTGCACCTGATCACAATAGCTCCGCCTTAAAGGCCCTCGAGGTAACGCGTTCTGCCCTCCACATTCGCTCGCTCAGCATTTACTCTGCCTGCTCGACGCATTCAATGGAGACGTGTCCCCCTGTTCGTCATTCCTTTGCCTTAGCCTTCAATCTGCCTTGGCTTCTAAGCTCTAGTCTGTCGCTTCACTTCTGTCTCCGTTTTGCCTCCCAGTCCACCAGAGTAGCAGGCACTCCATCTCCTCGCAGCGAAGCTGGTCCTTCGGCTCTTCATAGCTTCCATTCTCCATCTTCGCCAATCATCACCACTCGGAATTCGTCTCAGCTCTTTGCTCAGCCCTCTTCGTCCACCCGCTCTGCTTCCCTCTCATCTCACTCTGCGTCTCTGTCTCCTAGCTCAGACTCTCGGTGCTCTCTCTCCACCTTCAGCAAGTAAAGAATGTCGTGTTGGCACCGTATGAGGTGCAGAAGGGGTGGCAATGGAAGGGGGGGTGGTGGAAGGAGTGGCGATGGCTCTCGCCTACCCCATTCTGTCCATGACGACTGCACCTACCAGGCTTCGGCCAACAATGAAGCTCGCTTCCTCTTCAACAGCACCATGGATAAGCCGCGAGTCACAGCAACAATTTCGGTAGTTTTTCAAGAGGAGCAGTCTGGTGACTTCGCCTCTGGTTCCAGAAAACGCAGAAGGAAGTCTACCATTTATGTCATGCCTCCTCCGGTTACCAGAAAATCTACAACTCTCCCAGTTAAATCTCGCTCGCAGACTTCTAGCAGCGCAGGCACAGGCAGCGACAGCTCAGCGCGCATGGATAAGGATTTGAAAAATACAAGCTCTCCCTCCTCTTCTGAGAACTCAGCCCAGCATTCCAAAAAAGATGAGGACGACATGGAGGATGACTACAGCTGCCCAATTTTGGAAGAGATTCCTCCCCACATTGACAGCTAGCCTGATGACAGTTCTTCTTCCTCCTTTTTTGGGATTTTTATCAATGAATTGCTGCAAGTTAGGACACGTTGAATGTATTAATCTTAGCAGTAATAGTTTCTTCTGCAAATTCAGTTTTTTGGGACACTTTCTGTATGTTGGTTGCCCGTTTAAGGGCAACATTTTTTGGGTCAGTTTCCCGGTTCTAGGCGGCCCATACTATGTTTTTTTTATTATGCTTCCCTCCGGAGTTGGATAGTTTTGCAACCCTAGAGGTGAATCTCGCTCTATATATTATGTTCCATATTAATAGATTAAACCAACTTAGAAAAAAAAAAAACACACCGATTATGGGTTGTGACATGATGGGATCTCAAAAAAATTCCTCAATCCACGCTTAAAAATTCTTACTACACTCAAACAATGATAAGAAGAGCTTAATAGTTTGATGCTTTAAAGTTTAACTATTTGGAGACACCTCATTAGATAAGGGTTTGATAGCATTTAAAGATCTCTCTAATCTCATGTTTCGTGCAATTGATTATTTAAACCCTTAAATATTCTACATTAAATGTAAACATGTTACAACTACTTGCATTATAGGTTTTAACATTTCACTTAAAAAGTAAATATTTGCTGGAAATCACTGTTAATGAGAATTTGTCCTGAAATATCAATTTTTATAATTGGCATAATATTCTTGATGATCCAAATGATGCATGATGTGCTTAAATCACAATTTAAAAGATTGGCGTCTCATTTATCCTAAGTTGCACGAAATGGGGAAACGGAAATGAATTTCTGAAACAGGGAAACGGAAACGAGTTTCCGAAACGAGGTACCATACGAAACGCGACCTCCCCAAATTTTGGAAACGGAGAAATGCGATATATATATATATTAGAATTTAGGACATTTAAGAAATGTTATGTGAAACCATAAAACATACATGATAAATTATAATTTATTACATTCAAAGTATAAACTATTACAACACATTTACTTATGAATGATAACGGACACATAATGAAAATAGCAATATCGGAATATCCAAAACCAGTGTTTATTATATATATGAGGCTGCAAGTACTATAAAGTCAAAAGACTAATAGTCATTATCAAAATCCTCATCAAAAATAGCAGCAGAAGCATGCTCAGTAGTGGATGGCGTAGCTGAAGAAGATGTTTGGCCAGTTCCACTTCTATGCTCCTAGTCCTCAATATTCATGGCAGCAAGAGAGAGCTCCAAATCAGGCTTTTCTGGATCCACATCCCATTCTTTAAAAAGACCATTGCCATATTCTGGACACCTATGAGATGCAAGACGAAGGTGGGAGCGCACATAAACAAGATCCTCTGCCTTCTGTGAGCCCAACCTGTTGTGCTTCACAGAATGAATAAAACCATAGGTACTCCAATTCCTTTCTGTAGATGAAGTGCTTGCCACTTGTGAAAGGAGGCGAATGGCAAGGTTTTGCAAATGTACACCATTTTCTCCATGACAAATCCACCACCTAACTGGATTCATGGTGCTTCTCTCCTCCAAAGATGATATATCTGAATAGTCATCTATTCCTGCAGCAAAACTAGCAAATTCTTCCTTCACCTCCCTGTGTAAATGGGCTGGAAAAATTCTCATAAGGGCTTTTTCACCCCATTAGCCACCTCACTATCCTTATGGGGTGCCTCCCTCTTCCCATTGCTTTGAGAAATAAGCTCCTCATCATAAAATTTGGGGCTCAAGGCATGTGCTAAAGTGTGCAATGGAGTCTTGAAATTGTTCCACCTATCAACAATGATTTTATTGATTAATTCAGCGAAATGATCATCTACAAACAAAATTTGTGGAGACTCTTGTGAAATTATTTCCATAGTTTTCTCAACCATGGAATCCATGCCATCATATACCTCTCCTAAGAAAGGTTGATCAGTGTCAGCATTCCGAAGAATGCTCAAATGCAAGGGTTGAGAACATTAGCAAGAAATTTATCTTGCTCCACCAATCCTCATCAAGGCACAATCTACGCACCATATATCCCCACTCTGAATTTGCATGTCTCCACTCAGCCCAAAGTTGACTCAGCACCATAGACACTAATGCTTGCTTAACCTCACCAAGGTGGTGCAACATTATGAAGTTTGAGGCATATCTTGTCTCAATAACTTTTAACAACTCCAATTTGGAGTACTCTCGAAATATTGCTTGAGATTGGTGGTGGTTGGTGATGAATTTAACAATCTCCTTCGCTTCCCCTGTAAGTTCCTTTATACATGGGACTTTATTGTAGAACTCCTCTAACATCAAATTCAAATTATGGACAATGCAGGGTGTCCAAAAGATGTGGTCATACCTCCTCTCAATAATTAAACCTGCATCTTTGCATACTGGTGCATTATCAGTGATAACTTGCACCACCTTGTTAGGACCTACTTGTTCAATAGATTTTATAATAACATCAGCAATGAATTGTGCATATTTTACCTCTCTTGAGCAATCTTCTTCCTTTAAAAACATTGCTCCTTTTGGTGAAGTGGCAATGCTATTTATCAATGGTCTGCACCTTGTATCTGTCCATCCATCTGAGATTATGGTAACCCCAGAGCTACTCCAAGAAGAACGAATTGGTGATAAGACATCCTCCACAAGATCCTTCTCATTTTTTAAAAGCTGAGTTCTAACTTTCTCATAGTTGGGCCCCTTGTACCCTTGAGGAGCTTTTTTAACTACCCTTATCATATCTTGCCAGTGAGAAGAGCGAACAACATTGAATGGGATACCACATGAATAGATGCACCTAGCCACTCTAGAATTAGCTTCTTCTCTTGCTTGCACATTCACCAATTTAGCAATTCTGCTATCTTGAAATGTACTGGATGCCCCTCTGGATGGTGGTTGCTCTGGTTGTTGACTGGCTCTCCTCTTCCTTGCTTCAGCTACAATCCTTCGCTCAATGTTTGTTGGAGCTTTAGTAGTAGCTTGACTAAGATCATCATGCCTTCTTTTAATTCCGTCTGCCTAATCTTGCTCTCTTTGATATTCCCTCCTCACCATAGGGTCTGATGTTTTTGTGCAACCTACAATCCCCTGTCCTCCTCCATGCAAAATATGTGCCTTCACACTCTTGGGTAAGAACCCTTGTAAGAATTACTGTAAAGATTACATGGCCATTCCCATGAGCCACCACCTCCACATCTTTGAAGCTTTTGAACATGCCTCGAAAGAGGATAATATTCATCCTTTGGGTTGGATTTGGGGCTTGAAATTGAACCTTGGATGGAAGCCATTGGTGCAAAAAAAAATTTAAAAACAAATTTGTAAATAAAAAACGGTTTTATAATTTTGGTAGCATGAACCCTCGAAAAATAAAAGAAACAATGGGAAAAAACCAAGAAATTGAATGCCTATTACCCAAAATAATTTTGTGTAGCTGAAGCTACCCCAAAATGCTACAAAAAACAAGAGAAGTATGGGTGTAGCTGAGCCAAAAACCAAGAATGTTGTAGCTGGAAACTTCGCACTCCAAATCTGCTTTTGAAATCTCTTTCTCTTGCTACTGAAATCTTCTTTGCTCACTGATGAAATCACCCTAGCTGAAGCACTACTCTCTTCCTTTTTTCTCTTTGCTAAAATCGCCCTTCTCCAAGTGAAACGACTTGCTCAATTCGTGTGATGAAAGAATGAGGCGAGTCTTTTTATAAGTTGAGATAGCCATCTAGAAGCATCCAAAAGACACTTTAAACAATTAAAAAAATATTAAAACGCACGCAAACCGAAACAAAACGAAAAAAACCACAAGTTAAGTCAATTCGACGGAAACACAGTCGTACGGCCTAGAAACGTGTTTTCGATCATACTAGCCACGTTTCCCGTACGAGAAACGTACCAGTACGGCCGGAAACGCATTTTTCATGTTGTACGGTACGCTGAAACACGTTTCCGTTTCATTTTTTTGTTGAAACGAGGGTGGGAACCACGTTTCCTGCAACACAGCATTTGAATGTTGAGAGCTTCTGGAGAACTGTGTGTATTGCTCATTAAGCCCGACGTTTCGAGTGACCACTTCACCCATCTTTAGGGGCAGGAAGCCAACGAGCAATACACACAGTTCTCCAGAAGATCTCAACATTCTAATGTTTATGACTGTGGAAATGTCCATTCTTTAACATAGCATTTATCATCCTGGAATATGTTGTTTTGAGTATGTATCTTGGGTATTTCACTTGGTCCATAATTTACACATCTAACAGTCAAATGAATGCTTAATATGCTTAAACAACTTGCTTAATTAGCTAATATTTCACTTGCAACTTTTGGTTTAATACTCGTGCATAAGGACTTGATATAAAGTGTGGTTAACTTTGAGAAATGTTATTGATGTAAATCTCCCGCACTAAGGAATCATAATTAAATTTGGGAGAGTTCATCATCTTCGCACCTTAAGGCTAATTGAAATAACTAAATATTGAAGTTGCCATGTCACAAGTTTGATTTTATTTGTCAGTGATGCTTAATGATTTAGTAACATTGGCAATATCTCATAAGTTTAACACTTGGAATCTCTTGTGAACTTCAAACGTAGTGAGGTTAAATGGATGGCATGTTTCAAATCTAAGCACTCTTGTACTTTGATCATTGTGAGCCTAATGGTGTTGATGGATGGATCTTAAATTTAAAATCTAAGTGTTCCTAATAATTTGCATAATTTGGTGGATGTCATAATCTCCTAATTTCATTTTGGATTATTCATTTCATTTGCTGGTTAGAGGTACATTTAAGCATTCTTCGATAATATATAGTTGATGTATCATTTGGTGATAAGCAAATCTAGTTATGCAATATTGCCACACTCAATTTACATCATTTCTAGCACTCTAGTACACAAGTATATGAATTCACAACTCAATTGGAACTTGTGTTATTTAAAGTAATCTAATAAGTAATTTGCATGCTTAATCATTCTCTTACCTTCAAGGAAACCTGGATATTGGTTACAAGATTTCATACTCAATTTAAGCTAAGTAAACACTCATGCATCTACAAGTGGCTTGATTGAACTTCAGGATGCCCCCCCACGCTAGGATTTCCTTAGTCTAAAGTGTTGAAAAATGTAACTAGTGTCGGTCTTCATTGTTGTATTTTGTACTTGTCAAAAGAAAAAGAAGAAAATTATTTATTTTGGTAAAAGAAAATTCTTTATTGTAAATGAGTTTATTTCCCATGGTTTTGGTTCTAGGTTAAGCACCCATTGTTTGCTCTAGGGTTTGTACAATGAGTCAAGTCAAAGTCATGATTTAAAGTCCCTTGGAGGTCTCTTGTATCAATGTAAAAGAAATATTTTTATGTCATAAAAATTCTAGAAACCATCAAGGAAATCAGGTTGGCTAGCCCTAAAGGTCGGCCTAGAAGAGGCTTGAGGACCCACCCGAAAAGCTATATATTGAGAAGAATTTGTCCTTCATTGAAGAGACAAGAAGTTCATTTTTCTTGACTAAGTCTGAGGCATAAAAATGAGAGCGAAGAAGAAGTAGAAGGGAAGTGAAGTAGGAAGATGTCATTTGATCTTAGATCTTGGCAAATCTACTATCTCTTTACCAACTGAATTTTTCGTGGAAGAATAGAAGTTACACATGTCTGAAATTGTGTAATGAGCAAGTTTGTTTCTCTGTTTGGGTGGTTGGCCTAGTTTCTTGGTGGATGGTATAGTTCCATGGTCTTGGAAGTCTTCATTGAAGTTCTATAAGAAGAGATTTTTGTGGATTTTCCTCTCTAGAGGAGGTTTTGGCCCTGGCTAGCAGCCTACATCTGGAGTTCTTGTGTTTGCATTGTGATCTTCTTATTAGCATTTGTCTTGATGATGAACAGAACTAAATAATGATGATAATTTCCTAATATAAATCACAAGAAAATGTCAAGGATTAAAGAGAAATCAAGTTAATAAATACTCCTAACTCTTTGCCCTAGAATTCTCAACATGGTATCAGAGCTAGGGCTCTAAAGGCGAGGGCAGAAAATAAAATCATCTAGGCACCATCTCATCTCAAAAGAAGCAAATACCCTAGTTCGAGTTTGAGAAGGCAAGAAGAACAAAATTTTGGGCACAATTTCTAGCCCTAGTTGCAGAGATAAGGTCACCGGCATACACAGAAAGAAGCAAAAAGTTTTGGAGGGATATAAGCACTATTTTTTATCATCGAATAGCTAGAAGATCTACTCTCCTTGGACTAAATTCATCAATCAAGAATTTGAAGTTTTGGATTCATTCTATTAGTCTTCTTCTCTATGGTTATCAAGCCCTAATCTCTGAAACAACGTCACAGTCCTATTCTTGTAGAGCGAGGGCATAAAATCTTGAGTTTGGACTCTGGAGGGATCAAGAGGCTAGTCAAACAGCCTACGAAAGGCCGCACATTTTGGTGAAGAAGTGAAGGTCAAAAGAGACCTTACAAGGTCTGCAATCTCTTTTCAAAACCCCTAAGTTTCTGAGCATCTTCAAATCTCTGGTATGTATACATCAGCAAATTTATTTGAGTTTTATTGAAGGCTTGTTCTAAGATTTTCAAGGCACCAAAACCCTATCTATGGTCAACACCTATAACCCTAGAAAGGAGCCAAGTCATCTATCAAAATTTGAAAGTTTGTGGTATTGTTTTATGCATAAGTCTCTTATTGGAAGCCCTAAAAGGCTTGCCATTGTCACCTTTTCAAAGGGATTCGAAAGCACTATTGAAAAATGATACACCTTTGAATAAAAGAGATCCAAGATCAAGGGTATTGATGACCTCGTTCTAAGCTTAAGCCTTGTTGAAAGAATTCCAAAAACCATACTCTACACCTATGCATATGGTCCGAGCAAAATTGGCTCTATCAAGACATCGAAATTCAGAGCACAAGAGAAATCAAATTTTTGAATATTGTTTACAGGAATATAGATCAAATATCGTGTTTCTTTCTAAGCATATACTTATAGTACTCGAAGTCCAGATTGTATGACAAGGAACATATGACAATTTGAGCCCCTTCTCCTTTATCGTTATTTGGAAACAAGGATATACATTTGAAATATGAGCAGACACACCAGAGGGACTAGATCTCAAAAACAAGTGGGAAGAAGCTTCAAGATCTAGTGGGAAGAAGCTTCAAGATCTATTATGAATGCTTGTAGCATATCCTAAAGCAGCATCATAACAGTATTCAAATATTTTTTGACATCGTTTGAATTCAATTGATCTAGACCTAGGGTATAGGAAAGTTACAGATGTGTAGAAGAGATCCTGTCACATTAAAAAGGCATTTACTTTAAAGTCTTCTACCTAAGACATATATTAGAATAGTGGCATCATCTCTCAAAGATCCTCAATGGTAATAGTATCAAAGAAGAATAGTTGTAGTTGGATAGTTGCACTCTTGTTTGACTCATTAAAGACTTGTTGCATCTTGTCTGTTGGGCTAGAAATGACATTGAAAGAAAAATTCTTTCAAATGACTTCTAGCAACTATCCTGAAGAACAGTAGGAAAAGTTCTCTCTTGAAATCGATTAGAAGAGAAGTAGTACCTACAGTAAAATGAATTGCAGCGTATTTGACTTCGGCATCATGGATAAAGGTTGTGGTGCCCTTTGAAGTATGCATTCTTCAAGATTAGTTAAGAGAGCATAGCATCCAGCAACAAGAATTGTGGCTGCCTCTATAATCATGAAGTACAAATGTAAGCAATCATGAGGTACGTATAGTATATTTATTTGTTAAAGGTCTATCAAATGATGGTTTAGGGTTAACTTCTTATATGGTTCTAGGGTATATTGTTTTCTTTATTAAAATTTGATATTGGTATTGATATCTAGGTTTGAAACCGTAGATGGTTCATATGAAACCCTAGCTATATGTAAACCTAACCCTTGATTGTGAGCTATCTAGAACATGTGACAAAGTAGTGATTGATAAGGATGATTAGTTGAATATGAAATCTTGTCCAAGATCTAGGGTTTTTACTTGAAAACCCTAGGAGTCCATCCTCTTGGATTCCATGGAAACCCTAGAATGACTAATGAACATCATGCTTTCATATATTTTCTTGGTTGTGTTTGTCAATAAGTGATGTGGGTACATCATAAGAAGGAAGAAGAATAAGTAAAGAAGATCCTATGTTTGTGGCTAGCACGATGAGAGGAGGGAACTATAAGGACCTTGTAAATGGTAAACTTGATAATCAAATTGGATCCTTGGGCACTCTGATTGAGAAGATCATCATGATAGAAAGGAGGAACTGGCAGTGTAAATAACAGCATACAAAGGAATATGTTATAAATCATCCTAATGCATTGATAATAGTCATCTATCATGTAGCAAAAGAATTCATGCAGCAACTAGTTAATAGCTAGAAAAGAATCTTTCAAGGATTCTCTATTGGATGACATTCATGGGAAGCCTCCTTCATTTTCGGAAAAGGAGGACCATGATGGTTCCGCAGATATCTTTTACTCGCTCAGATTTGGAGTTGGCTTCCTAAAAGCCCGCTAGTACAATTACAACATGATGGAGAGCATTTTGAAGAAGGCTAGATGACCAATTGAAGTAAAAGGTATGCATGTTTTGGGATTCTTCTTTGGTTTAGTCAACTCATGTTTCCTGTATGCAGGAAGAGCGAGTTACAGGAATATGTCTAAGCATGATGTGCCATGGACCTTTTTTTAGGCTCTTCTGGTTGAAGACATGAGGACAGTGATCAACATCTGATATGGTCTCGTAAAGTATGAAAAATTGTTGACTTGAGAGGAGCGGCAGAAGCTTTAACACAATGAGCTTGATATGAAGATGAATCTGCTTGTTTAAATGTCTGAAGGAAGACCATGATGAAGGATGTTGATGAAGATAAGACACGACATCTTGTGAAGAAGCTATCTGACGACTCAAAAATATTCTATATGTTTCTGCGACCTAAAAAGATGCATGATCTGAGTAGATGACTTTGGAACTTGGCCCAAAGGATTAGATGACTTTGCAAACCATGTTGATAAGAAGAAGAAAGCTGACAAGAAAAGTAGTAGGTTGCAGATAGTTGATTGGTCATGTCTTGGAAGATCACTTTCCCGATGTTTAGAGGGAGCAAGATTAAATCTCTACGATGTTTGGTTCATGAATATGCAGTTGATGAAGATTGTGTTCAAAAATCTAGGGGCAGCAAGTGAAGGAGATTTCTCTACTTAATGATAACTGCTTGTGATGTCTTTTTACTTTTCCTGATTTTGCTCCTTCTTTCCTTTATTATAATTAGTGTTATCTATCATCAAACAGCTACCAAAACATAAAGAACAATGAGACAATATGACACAATATGTAGGTGATCATCCAGGGCCAAAATCTCTCCAACTTGAGAGGAAAACACACCACAATTCTTCTTCTTATAGAATCTTCAATTGACGAATTCCAAGACCTAGAGCTTTGACCAAGAACCCCTCCAAGACCAAGTCAATGCTTCCTCCTTGAATAGCTTCTCCTTCTAGCAACTTCGACCTACATAGCAACTACAACTTCAAAAACTTCAACTGCAACTTCGACTTGCCTAAAAACTGCAACTTCAATTTTCCCTGAAACTTCAACTTCGACTTGCCCAGAAACTACAACTTCGACTTTCCTGCAAACTTGATTTTCCTGGAAACTGCAACTTTGATTTTTCGCTTAGGTAGATTCTCTCCTAGAGAACCAGCTTCCAAAACAACTCTTCTTGGTGACCTAACATCACTTTTGCAACTCGGCTTGACTACAACAATATGTGCCCTAATTCCTTCGCACGTGTGGAGAGAAGGAGCCCAAAAACGAATCCAAAATAGCTCAAATTTTCCTACTTCCTTTGTCTTCGTATTCTTCGCACTTCTTCTTGTTCTTATGATCAAACTTGTGTGTGAGAATGAAGTAACTCCAAATGAGGTCGAGTGCCCTATATATAGGCTTCTTTGAGCCTCCTATTAGGCCGACTTGATGTTTGCATGTTTAACATGGTCTTGGAGGGTCTCTTGACTCTTATTTGACTCAAATAATTTTCTTACAATATGTAACATGCCCAAGAAGGGTTACTCATACATGACAATGACTCTTTTGACTTATAGACTCAATGACAAATCCTAGAAGCTCTCAATGGGAGCTTGACCTAAAATAAATTTCCTTGAGCATGAAACCGATGTCTCAAGAACAATAATAATAAATTTATTTTTCTCTTTACATTGAATACATAAAATCAACATTACATGTGTCATTATGAAGACTAAACCTAGTTACATATTTGAACAAATTGATTATATGGAAAGTGATGACTAGTCCCTACGAGAAAGAAGATGGCCCCATGATATGCATAGAAGTTGAAGGAGGCCTACAAGCAGCTGATAGTACCATGATCTCCACCAAATAATTGTTGTTGAAAACAAGTGCCTAGTTAGGAGGGAGCTTGTGTATATTCCTTTTGTAGGAATGAGTAAGATCCTCCCCAGTTGAAAGGGAGAGATAGACACATCATTCTTGACTTCATGTTATGAAGAAAGAATGGAGAATTGGGTAAGCATCTGAGACTGACACCAATACTCTTTGAGTATGAGGTAGGGAATTCAATAGGTAAGAGTAGTTGAAGAGAAAATTCCTTAAGGATGTGTTAATCCAGGACAGCAATGGTCCTAAAAGGACATACCTTGTGAACACCCAGATGAGATACGTGCCTTGAGAGACAATGATGAAGGTGTCTATAAATCATTGATTCCTCAGCGTTGTGCTCTAATCTTGTGGAGAGATAGAGTTGTTAGTCAAGGCCTTGCTATTTGACAATGTTGTTTGATATAATAAGATGAAAGGATATAAGCTGAAAAGATAGCTTATGAGACAGCTTACCAATCAGACTCTTCTTATGAGAACTCTTCAATGAAAGTATTGTCCTCGTACCTGTGGTCAATTATTAATACCTAGTAACTAGTGTCGGTCTTCATAATTGTATTTTGTACTTGTCAAAAGAAAAAGAAAAGAAAATTATTTATTTTTGTAAAAGAAAAATTATTTATTGTAAATGGGTTTCTTGCCCATGGTTTTGGTTCTAGTAACTAGTGTCGGTTTTCATAATTGTATTTTGTACTTGTCAAAAGAAAAAGAAAAGAAAATTATTTATTTTTGTAAAAGAAAAATCATTTATTGTAAAAGGGTTTCTTGCCCATGGTTTTGGTTCTAGGTTAAGCACCCATTGTCTACTCTAGGGTTTGTACAATGAGTCCAGTCAAATTCATGATGTAAAGTCCCTTGGAGGGCTCTTGTATCAATGTAATGGAAATATTTTTATGTCATAAAATATCTAGAAACCACCAAGGAAATCAAGTCGGCTAGCCCTAAAGGTCGGCCTAGAAGAGGCTTGAGGACCCACCCTAAAAGCTATATATTGAGGAGAATTTGTCCTCCATTGAAGATACAAGAGGTTTGTCTTCCTGGAGCAAGACTGAGGCATAAAAAGGAGTGTGAAGAAGAAGTAGAAGGACAACGAAGTAAGAAGACGTCCTTTGATCTTAGATCTTGGAAAATCTACTCTCTCTTTCACACCCATTTTTTTGTGAAAGAATAGAAGTTACACAGGCCCAAAATTGTGCAAGAAGGAGCAAGTTTGTTTCTATGTTTGGGTGGTTGGCCTAGTTTCTTGGTAAATGGTCTAATGTCTCGGTCTTGGAAGTCTTCATTGAAGTTCTATAAGAAGATATTTTGTGGGTTTTCCTCTCTAGCAGAGGTTTTGGCCTTGACTAGCAACCTACATCTGGTGTTCTTGTGTTTGCATTGTGATCTTCTTATTGCCATTTGTCTTGATGATGAACAAAACTAAATAATTATGATAATGTCCTAATATAAATCACAAGAAAATGTCAAGGATTAAAGAGAAATCAAGTTAATAAATACTCTAACTCTTTGCCCTAGATATCTCAACATAAAGAATTGGGCAACGCCATTGAGGTGATTGTGGGCAGCTTGCCTAATAGTCGCCTCTAGGCTCTCCTGTTGTGGTTAGGACTCACATCTAAGCTCTCCTATTATGGTAGTTCCCTCTGGGCTCTCCTGTTTTATAGCCAACTCCTCCTCAGAGTATTTTGTACTTTGTTGATGGTATATAGGAACTTCTAAAGCTCCATCCATAGACATTGAATTTTGAGAGATTGTGGAGAATTTGGAGATATTTGTTTTCACAACACACTTTAATTCTATGTTGTTTTTCTTGACTATATACTTCCAGTCCCATGAGGAGATGACAAGTATATTGCTTGAGATCTTCAATGGTACAGAAGCCTTTTTCCATGATGCAAAATCCATCCTTCAACAAAGAGGTTGAGAGTAGGGAGTATCTATTCCACCAAAATTTTCAATGACATTTGCACTAACACAAGTAATGTTGGAGAACTAGCAAGAGCACAACAACAAGCATGGTACTAAAGACTTGAACCCTAATATGCTAATTATTAATGCCTCTTTCATTGACACAACAAGAGATAGTTGACTTCAATCACTGCTTTAACCATATGAGTTCAAACTTGTTAACTGTTGTATGCAAAAAGGAAATATTGAGTTGGTTGATTTGTATTTCTTGTGGCATCATCTTTTTTCCGCAAGGAAAACCTAAGGGATTCTTCCCCAAATTTGTGAATGACGTCAATAGTAAGCTTATTAGTGTAGCCTAGTGTTTGTAATACGGAAGGAATCAAACTAGGCACTTGATTTCATGGCATTGGCCAAATGGCCAACAACATTCGTGATAACCAATTGAGCTAATCACTGAGGCTTTCTTGGAGCATCATCTATTTTGAAACCACGTCTTATTATAGCATGCATTGTTGATTTCAAGAGTGATTTTTGCCAATGTTTCTTTGTACTCGGTAACATAACCGATTTTTTCATACCTCTTCTCAATATGTAGTTAGTAGACTTGTCCTCACCAAGTTCACAAGGAAGCTTCATTTCACAACATAGTTCAACAATGCACCTTTCCACCCACTGGAGTAACCAAAGCTCCATCATGTAGTTCTTCCTAATAACCTTGAGTGTTGGGAGAGTGTCAACAGACAGTTGGTTTTTTCCTATGATCACACATCTAGAAATCCTTGATGCAAGGTTCTTTATGGAGGATACTATCAAATAATGCACACTCCTTTGTTATTAAGAGTTTAGTTGGGCATCATCTTCTTTTCTTCTCTTCCTCCTCATTTTACTTTAGCATTGACTCACATTGAGTTGCTCCCACATTTCCCTTTTTTGCTAGGATGGGTAGTTGTCTTTGCTTTTGTGTTGACAACAATATTTGACTTTTGGCCTCATCTCTCATTGAATATTGGTTAGTTGAATTGGATAGTCAAAGTTGTTGACCTTTGATTTGGAACGTTGTATCTCTCTGTTGAACATTTGATGACAATCTAATAAGAGAAGAATTTTGAAAGGGTTTTCCCCCTTATGGGGTTTTTCCCTAGCAACAAATCTTGTGTCTCTTGTTATTGCTCTTGGATATCTTCTATTGTGCATAGGATTTACTATTTTATATACAATTGATTATTGTTACTGTTAGACTGAATTTATTGGATAATTGATTGCTTGTTGAAGAAGAATTGGAATAAGTGATTGTGCTAAGCATAGAACCCTAGAAAATTAACACGGGATCAGAGTTGAGGTGAAAACAAGCCCAAGGGGACAAGAGACTAAGGCAATCACCTTTGAAGGAATCTATTTGAAAGAAGTTACTTGGTCAAGATGTCTACATCATACTTCAAGGATGCAAATAAGTTGGGTGACTCACCAAACTTTGTTGCTTGGAAGATCAGGTTGGAAGTGATAATGGATGAAAATGATGTTTTGGAATATGTGGAAGGAAAAATACCTGAGCCACCGAAAAATGCTCCTATTGCTACCAAGGCAAAGTATAAGAAAGGTGAGATCAAAGCCAAGAAAACTCTTATTGATTCTTTGAAAGATCATTTGATTACTTACATTGGAAAGTTGAAAAATTCCAAGGATATCTATGACAAGTTGGTTGGGATGTATGAGGTCAACAATTTGAATCATGTTCTCTCCTTGAAAAATCAAACCAAGGACATCAGGATGAACAAGGGAGAAATTGTGCAATCATATTTCATGAGGATATCCCAACTAAGGGATCAATTGTAGACTGTTGGAGAATTTATGTCTTACAGAGAGCTAGTGCTAATTGCTCTTCAAGGCCTTCCTCCTATTTGGGAAACCTTCATTACTACTATAAGCAACAATGATAAGTTCCCAGCATTTGATGAACTCCTTGGAAAATGCACTCAAGAAGAAACCACGATGATAGCTAGAGGAAGGATCCAAAAGCATGAAGAAGGAGAGCCCTCTACATTTGTCACTCAAGACAAGAAGAAGAAAGGAAGAGGAACACCCTATAATACTAGAAAGTCTTCTCTCGAACTGAAGGACTCCAAGTGGAGGTATAGAAAAGACAGGCCTCAAGTTGAATGCTTCAATTGCCACAACCATGGTCACTATGCCCGAGACTGTCTGGAAAAGAGAGATGCTCCAAGGTCTAACTACAACAACAATCGTGGTTTCAACAACAACAGGTTTAATGATAGAAGAAGAATAGATGCTCTTGATGATCGTGAAGAAGGACATCGTCCTGAAAAGAGATCAAGAAATTCAAGGTATGGAAATAATGCAGTTGCTTCTCAATCTGAATATATTCTTATTTCTGCTCTTTCTAGTTCTTCTCCTCTGGATTCGTGTGATAGTTGGCTGGTAGATAGTGGGGCCTCTAGACATTTCTCGAGGTATCATGACGTCATCTCAAATCTGGTTGAGAGGGAGACTAATCTAAAGATCATTCTTGGGGATAACTCTACTTATCCTGCGAAGGGTTTTGATTGTGTTAAATTTCATTTGGATTATGAGGAAACCGCATATCTTCACAATGTTATGTATGTACCGGGATTAAATAAGCACCATGTTTCTATATCTGCCTTGGAAGGCAAAGGGATGAGAGTTGTCTTTATAAGAGGAAAGGTCCTCACCTGGTCTATGGAATCTTGCATGAGAGATGCATTCACCTTGGGATCCAGAATTGAAGGAATCTATAGAGTCAATGGAAGACCGTTGTGAGCAATGGTACATGATAGCAATCATCGAAGTGAGTTATGCCACAAGAGGTTTGCACATCTACATTATGAAGCCCAGCCAAAAGTAAGAAGGATGGTTTCTGGAATGCCTGAGGTTCAATCTAATCATGATGAAGTATGTCTGAGATGTGCCAATGGAAATAAGTCAAGGGGAGCATTCCCTTCTAACAAAACAAGACCAATGATATTCTACAACTCATTAATTTTGATCTATATGGACCCATGTAAGTAAATCTCTTTGTGGATATCTATATTACAAAATCTTTGTGGATGACTTCTCCTGAAAGTCCTGGATTATCTAATGGAAGCATAAAGACAAAACATTTGATATGTTCCAGGATTTCGAGGCACCGATAGAGAATCAAACAGGGAAAAGGATCAAGGTCTTCAGGTCTGATAATGGTGGAGAATATACTTCTAATGAGTTCATTGACTTTTGTAAGAAGGTTGGAATCAAAAAGGGGACCATTATACCTTATAATCTCGAGAAAAATGATGTGGTTGAAGGAAAGAATAGGAACTTCATGGAAGTTTCTTGAGCCATGTTGCATGATCAAAAGTTGTCGAAGTTCCTTTGGGGAGAAGCCACTAATATAGTGGTCTATGTTCAAAACAGAACTCCTCATCAATCCCTAGGTGACAAGACTCCTGAAGAAGTGTTCATAGGTATGAAGCCCAATGTTGCTCATTTAAGAATCTTTGGTTGCCCTGTGTATTTTCATGTGTCGGAGGACAAAAGGAACAAGTTGGAGGCCACTAGAAAGAAAGGTACGTTTGTTGGATATTGTGATAATTCTAAAACTTTTAGAATATGTGTCTGGTCAAAGGAATATTGAGTTTAGCAAGGATGCAACTTTCGATGAAGATGTTGCCTTTGGGAAAGCAAGGGATATTCCTCCTCCTCCTCTTGTTGAAAAGAAGGTCGATGACATGGATCTATTAGAAGGTCCTTTTGTGCCTGAACCCGAGACACATGTAGTTGATGATCCCATCGAGCCCATGGACCCCTTTGATCCTCCTCCATGTGACCCCCCTGCCAAGAAGAGACCACATTCGCTTTATGATACATTACAGAATGTTCAAAGACATGTCTCTACCAGAGGAACCTTTAGAGAAAGAAAGAAGCCATGTCGATACCAGGGATATGTTATGGTTATGAGCTCCATCATATAGGTTAAACCACACACCTTTGAAGATGTTGTGAAAGAGTAGGTTTTGAAGGATGTTATGGTCGAAGAGTGTGAATCTATTATGAAGAATAATGTGGGAAGTTGTTCCGAGACCTAGAGGGAAGTTTGTCGTGACTTCTAAATGGTTGTACAAGATTAAACATGGAGTTGATGGGAGCATAGAGAAATATAAGGCGAGGTTCATGGCTAGAGGTTTCTCCTAAAAAGTGGGAGAAGACTATGATGATATATTTGCACCAGTTGCCCACTACATTACTATTCGATCAATTGTTGCCCTTGCTGCTAGTCAAGGATGGACCCTTCATTAAATGGATGTGAAGACTGCATTTCTTCATGGCATACTACAGGAAAAAGTATACATTATACTACCACAAGGTTTTGAAGTACATTACAGGAAGAATCACATTTGCAAGCTGAAGAAGGCACCCTATGGATTGAAGCAAGACCCCAGAGCTTGGTATGCCCGCATTGGTAGCTCCCTGATGAAGCTTGATTCAAGAGAAGCAATGTCGTTCCAAACCTCTACTTCAAAGTGGTCCAAGGTATGCCTTTGATTTTGGTTTTATGTGTTGACGATCTATTCTTGACAGGTAGTGAGCCTCTGATGATCAAGTGTAAGACATAGTTGACCTCTAAATTTGAAATTGATTTTGGTTTTATGTGTTGACGATCTATTCTTGACAAGCAGTGAGCCTCTGATGATCGAGTGTAAGACAGATTTGGCCTCTGAATTTGAAATGAAAGACCTCGGATTGATACACTATTTCCTGGGCTTAGAGGTGTGGCAGAGACTTGGTGAGATTTTCCTTTCACAAGGAAAACATGTAGTGAACTTGTTGGAAAAATTTGAAATGGTAGAATGCAATCCCATGGCCACACCAATGGAGAATAACTTCAAGAAGTTATGTGGAGATGCTACAGGACCTAAATTGGTGAATCCCTCTGAGCATCGATAATTGATTGGGGCACTGGTGTTCCTTGTGAACACCTATCTGAACATATGTTTTGCAGTTAGCACTTTGAGTCAATTTATGACTAAGCCTCTTCATACACACTGGGTTGCTTCCGAGCATGTGCTGAGATATTTGCATGGGACAGTTAATTTTGGTCTGATATATATTGTCAGTGATGTGAGACTTCATAATTACACTGAGGTTGACTGGGCCAGAAATGTTATTGACATGAAAAGCACATCAAGGTGTTGTTTTAGTTTGGGTTTTGCCATGATATCTTGAATGAGCAGAAAGCAAAAGTTTGTTTCCCTTAGTACTATCGAGGTTGAGTATATTGTTGCCAGCATCACGGGTTGTGAGGTTGTGTGGTTTAGGAAGCTCTTTGGAGATTTGTTTGAGCAGGTACTGGATATGTTTGGTAGAGAATCTCATATTCCACGACAATTCCAAGCACATTGGGATTAGGTATCATTACATTCGAAACATGGTGCAAAGAGGAGTAGTGAGACTGTATCGCATTTCGACAGATGAGCAGATAGCATACATTCTTACCAAGGATTTGTCGAAACGGAAGATCTTGGTTTTCAGAGAGCAACTTGGACTGATGGATGTGACCCTCTCGGGTAAGGGTCTCAATTGATCAAGGACACTGAGCTATGGTCTTCCCCCCTATTTGAGCTCCCACAGAGAGGAATTGAATCGAAGAGCTCCTGGGGTTGAGGGAACTCGTGGACAATAGGTGTGTTTGATCCTTACCTCATGGTAATTGAGTATCTCACCTCTTTTCATTGTAGGGTTGTGTCTGATCCTTACCTCATGGTAAGTGTGTATCTCCCACTACTGAGTATACCCCAGTATGCATCCTACTCACAAGTTGGGCTTGTAGAGATTACCATCCATTCGGAAAATGGATGAGGAAACATGGGCATGTTTGATCCTTACCTCTCATGGTAAGTGTGTATCTCCTCCAAGGTAGTGGATGCAGGTGTTCTACCACTCGACTCTTGAGGGTCAAGGTGGGAAGATCAGCGACCAGTAGGATAGTTGTGATCCTTACCTCACTGTAAGTATTATCATGCCTATCGTCCTTGGATATAGGGTGGTAGTTTGAGCTCCCCTATGATGATTCTTCTTCTTTGGATTCGAGAATGTTCAGCAAATAAGCAAAGATGAGTAAAGATGAGAAGAGACGAGATATGATTTGGTTCTGTGATGACGATGACGAGATTTTTGAGATGAGATTCATGACAGACTCAAAAATTTCTCCCTAGCAGAGAGGGAGTGTTAATTTGGCAGCTCAGGGACAAATTCCCTCCTTTGGACAGCCTTCCTCTTCAAGAAAGACCACTCCTAGCCCTTGGAAGAATTTAATTTGGTCAAGGAAAATTTTAATTTTTAAAATGACGCCCACAAGTACACAAAACTACAAGTCGGCCTGGACAAGTTAATTTGACCTCCTAAGATGTATATAAGTACATCACTTTGGAGCATCCTCACATCATCACGTCGTCTCTCTCTTCTCTTGATTAGTTCTTACAGATCTGCAATTGGAGGTCCAAGCTCACATGCGTGAAAGGAAGAAGGCTAGTTCTAATTTCTGCATTGACTTTTCTATTTGGACAATTTGACCAATCGTTGATCAGCTTTGACTTGGATTTTTGACTTCCTTTGACTTGGAAATTCAGATTTTTGGAGGCCGAATTCTTTGGGCAAAGGACCGAACTTTCTTGGGCAGTTTAACTTGGGTTGACCGCAGACTTTCTATCCTTTTATTGATCTTTTTGGGACTCTTTTGACTGATCTTTGACCAGCAAGGAAGTTCAAATATTTTGACTATTGACTAAGTTGATTTGGAGTTGATTTGACTGCTAAACATTGATTGGTTAGGGCATCTTTGACTATTGTTGACTTTGACCAAAAATTGCAAACTTTGACTTTGGATCATATTTGACTTTTGGGCTCATCTCTCATTGAATATTGGTTAGTTGAATTGGATAGTCAAAGTTGTTGACCTTTGACTCATTGTTGATTTGGAACATTGTATCTATCTACTGAACATTTGATGACAATCTAATAGAAGAAGAATTTTGAAAGGGTTTTACCCCTTGTGGGGTTTTTCCCTGGTCTTTGACCAAATCTTCTGTCTCTTATTATTTCCTGTGGTTGTCTTCTATTGTGCATTGGATTCACTGTTCTATCTACAATTTTTTATTGTTACTGGAAGATTGAATTTATTGGAAAATTGGTTGCTAATTGAAGAAGAATTGGAATAAGTGATTGTGCTAAGCATAGAACACTGGAAAATTAACACATTTGTGATTTATGGCTGGATAGTGCGAGTATTTCTCTTCTTAAGGATGATTAAAAATTTTCTTCATGCTACTAGGGTTTGGGATTTATCATGTGATGTACATTTAGACTTAGAAGGACTTTATTTCCATGTCTATAAAATTTTAAAGGGTTTAAACTTGTAAACGATTAAAAATCACCACAAGGCTTAGTGTGATTGATCCAACAAGGGGTAACGAGTCACGTGGAACGAGAGATCAAGTCAATAAACCTGACATGTCCTTTATTGGTGTGAAGTAATCATCAAACCACATTACTAGGCAAACCCTCGGGGCTAAGGGAAATCCTATTGAAGAATCCTCTTTAGTGGGCTTTTGAATTTGCAGTGTACCCTAATTGCCCAAGAGACTACCCATCATTAGATATTAGTTCCCCCCTCCCCACGCCAAACCAATATTCCAAGTAACCGACCTAAGGAAGGTCATTTTTCTTGATATCCTCTCATCATTAGTATTCCCTTGACTCCATCACTCTTGAATATTTGCACTAGTCTTCTCATCCTTCCATCACCAATATTTCATTTTTCCCCTTAAACCAAACTTGATCAATGGGGTTACTTGTGATATCGCCTTGCTCCCTATTGTTTATGCCCTAGTGAAGGTCGTATCGAAGTTGGAAGAGAGGCAACCTAAAGAGGAAAAGGTAGGTCAACAAAGTGATAGTGGGTGAACTATCGAGGTTTTGTTTGGACTGTATAGTGTAGATTGGGACTTTCGTCATCCTAACGTACAATTTGAGCGGTAACAAACCCCAGACCATGTTCTCCCACACCACCTTCGTTTACAATATTCCTGGACAACCTCCCACATGCGTCTCCTTACCCTACTTACCACCTTTTCTCCAAGCGAGACATTAGGAGAACCACTGATTAAGGGGGGCTCCAGACTGAATTTCTTAAGCATGGCATCCAATCCCTTGATTCCCAAATCATTGTTGTTGAAAATGGCTGTTATTGATATCAAAGGTTATCCAAATGAAAGAGAAAGTTACATAGTCAAATAGCGTATTTTGAGCCTCCTGAAAATATTGTTTTGGATTTTTTTGTTAGGATATTCTGACACATAGGAAGTAGTCTCCTATTGGGTCACCTTCGTAAATCCTTCAATCCTATCCCAAGTTGTTCTTAAGAGGGGATGTTAGGATATTCCGACATATAGGAAATAGTTAAATATAACTTGGTCTAGCGTAGAGTTAGGTAAAGTGTGTTTCTTTACTATGTACATTTGTAACTTATAATCTGACGGTCACAATATGTAGTGATCCGACAGTTCACTCTCTCCTCAGTATTACCGACACTTGATTTGTGGCTTAACACCTACCCGATTGGTCCATGATCTCTATTTAAAGAGCATGGAGGGTCATTTGTCCGGTAACCATTTATGAGAGAAGCCTATGTAAATTTTCTTTCTTTAAATTAATAAATTGCCTGAAGTGGCTGCGTTGGCTCAAGTCGTGGACTGTTTCCCTCTTCGAGGGTTTTAACCACGTCAAATACTGGTGTACTAATATGTGATCTGTTTGTGAGCAGACCACCTTTGGTGTTTGATCTAAGGAACTTACCCTATAAATTCCTACATTTTTATGACCCATTTGGATACCCATTCTTAGAATGCATTTTTACTCCAATTAGCTAGTTCAAATGAGAACATAATATATATGGTCGGAAATCGTATTCCAAGACCTTTCCAACAATATATGGCATGCATTCTAACTCCTCACAATTGAGGAGAAATGATTTTTTGAATATTCATTATACATTCTGCCAGTCGGCCTAGCCAGTGGACAAATAGAGTCTCGACCCTACTTTTGGGGGTCAAACGCACTATATATAAGCTAAGTCACCTGATACGGGGATACGAGGATACGAGGAATCGGATTCGGGTACGGTGACCCCGGAATAGGATACTTCTGGGATACGATACGTTATATATTATTTTATTAAAAATATATATATTAATATATTAAAAATTAGATAATTTTTACACAAATTCATACAAAATTCATTGATTCAAACATAGATTTAAGATCTATCATCTTAGATACTCATACATGATCATTGATACATTGATACATCATACATTTGTCAAATTTACTCAGAAAGACAAGATTGAGATAGTAAGATACTGTAGTTTTCTCATTAAGTCATCAGAATCAAAATGGGTTACAGAAGTACACTGCCAATGGCAAATAGAAATAGAAAACAAAATACAAAAAAACTACAATCTACAAGACTACAAACCTGAAGCCTCAATGAGTCAGAGACTCAGAGTCAATGAGTCATCAATCCTCATCATCATAATCAACATCACTGTCCTCATCCCGATCATCATGCTCACCACTGCTCTCCTTTGGCTCTGATGCATCCTCCTCCTCTATCATCTCTGCATCTGCTGGTGTGGAGGATGACAAAATGCAAAAATATAGAGGGACAGTGCACTTACCGGATGCTCGAATCTCTTCGAAAGAACTCCCTTTCTCCTTGCTAACCCTTTCTTCTTGCAAACCCTTGCTCCTTGCTCACTTCACAAACTAAAAACGGTGAGAAAGAATGAGTGGATTCGGTGTTTTATAAGGCAAAATCGCACTTTTTTAAGACAGTGAATCTGGATTCGCCAGGATTCGTACCCGATTCACGGGATACGACCGTATCCGTACAGGGTACGACCAGGATTCGCCGTACCCTGTACAGATACGACCGTATCTCGTGAATCAGGTACGAATCCTGGCGAATCGTATCGGATTCGCCGAATTCGGGATTCGAAGCCCCTAGGGGACGAATCCGATTTCTTAGTATATAAGTGTTATGTGGAGGACCTTAGGACTCACTCCCTGAAGCCAGTTTGGGTTTGTCTAAGCAAGCGAAGGAGCAATTCTGAGGTTCCTACCTCATGAACCAAGTGAAGTAATGCCAAGTTGGAGAGGTTTTTTGTGGGAAGAGTTCTTGGCACATTTTGGGAAGGGTTTTTGGCACTCTTTGAGAAGGTTTTTGGTCATGGTTAGAAGAAGAGTTGCAGAGATATTTTATAGGTCAAGTTTCAACCCTGTCGAAGGCCGAACTTCAATCATGTTCAGGTCAAGTTTCAAGTCTGTTCTAGGGGCCAAATATTGGTGTTTGAAGGTCAAGTTCAAGCCTAGTTTGAAGGTCGAGTCTTGGAGTTTTGAAGGCCCAATTCAGATCTAGTTTGAGGTCCAAGTTCTAGTGCATTAAAGGTCGAGTTCAGTTCTAGTTTGAAGGTTGGTTTTTGGTGTTTTGAAGGCCATGTTCAAGTCTGGTTTGTGGCCAAAGTTTCATTCCTATTACAGACCAAGTTCTGATCTAATCTTTGAGGTGGATGAGATATGTTGGAGAACTATTGTAGGGATCTTTGGAGGCCGAGTTTGGTTGGATAAGGCAATGTTAAAGGAGCTCTTAGCTGAAGTGGTTGTAATATTAAGGTGATGATAGGACCGAACCCTATTGTGGACAGAGGTGCAGTGAGACTAGGGCTATCATGGACATTTTTTGTGATAGGCCTATGGACTACATAAGGTGAGTGTTTAGTGCAAAGGTTGATAGGCCGCAAGAAGCAAGCAGCAGGCCTTCAAGGTTGTAAAGGCATGTTTGGTTCCAAGTGGATTGAAAAGCCCTATGTAACAAAAAGAAATCTACAGTATTGAATGCAAGCTACCAGATGGGAAAACCTTCTCTTTGAACATATAATAAGCAATAGCAGTGACAGTTGAATAGTGACATTCTCTTTAAACATATAATAAGCCTAAGTAGTGACAGTTGAATAGTGAACAATGACCTTCTCTTTGAACACATAATAAACCTAAGTAGTGACAGTAGAGAAAGTTGAAGTTCCAAATGGGAAGACCTCTTTTTTATCAAATACAGAGACCTAACATGTAGGAGATCAAGTCTAAGGATCCAAGTCAAGAAGCCTAGTTCTAGAGCAGAAAGATAAGGTGTACAGGTCAAGTGGTTGTGATCAAACTTGAAAGCACAAACCTGAGGGTTGCATGGTTAGTTGACAACTCATTAAAGCATTTGTTGAGGACGAGAAGTTATTGATGATAGATCCAAGGAACAACTTGAAGACTTAGGTTGGTGCCTACAGTTTTCTATGTTGGTGCTTAGTTGGGGCGGATTGGTGTCTCCTGTAGGTTGGTGCCTACATTTGTTGACTTGGTGCTCAGCTAGGGGGAAAAAATCTCTTGTAGATTGGTGCCTACAAAAGTTGTAAGTTGGTGCTTACATTGTACAAGTTCACAAAATATTTACAAAGAAAAATTGTATAAGTGTTTATTATGTAAAGATCTATGTTTCATGATTTATGTGCATCAAATGTTTTAAAAGATAAAAAATAGTTTAAAAAAATTGATTCACAAACATCCCCCCCCCCCCCCTCCCCTCTCGGTATTTCCAGCAATTTATTTATTTGATCATGTGGTATGTTTAAGTGCCCCCTGGACCAGACACATTATTCATCCAATCCACAAATCGGGTAGCAGTTCTAATACAAACAGCTACCGAACTATCAAGGTCGGTCAAAAATTCTCCAAGCTTTACACCACATTCCTACACCAGTGGTTTTCTAAGGAGCCGAAGAATCATCATCTCAAGGCTAGAGGACAGTCAAGTTTTTTGCCCCAACTACCAGACACATTATTCACCAATCCACAAATCAGACAGTAGTTCTAATACAAACAGCTACCGAACTTTCAAGGTGGGTCAAAAATTCTCCAAGCATTACGCCACATTCCTACACCAGTGGTTTTCTGAGGAGCCGAAGAATCATCATCTCAAGGCTAGAGGACAAGCAAGTTTTTTGCCCCAACTACCAAACGATTGATCACATCTTCACACTTTGAATCATTATTGAGGAGGCTTGTCGTCGCTCTTGAAGGTTTACAATTACTTCCACAAAGAATTTAACAAAATGTCAAGGGAGGCATTATTCTAGAGACTTTTGCGACATTGGCATCTCTGAGACCCTACTAGCATCTATCATGACACTACATGAGTCGGTCTTGGGATGCCTCAAGATGGCACACATCCTTTCTAAATTCGACTAAAGTACCATCAGGGAAAAACATAGGTGCTCGCTCTCACAGACCCTTTTTGGGATCTATATCAGTGAGTTAGAATTTTTCCTCTGTGAGCATATCCAATAGGGGGACGGTTATCTTCTACATCAGGTGTTGATCCCCTTGCTCCTATCCACCAATGACTTGGTCTCGTTGACCTCCAATCTTAGGGGCTAACAAAGACAGATCAACACACTAGCTAGATTTTGTAACCTCCAACAAATAACAATCAACTTGGCTAAAACCAATGTCTTGAAAAACATAGGTGCTTGCTCTCACCGACCCTTTTTGGGATCTATATCGGTGAGTTAGAATATTTCCTCCGTGAGCATATCCAATAGGGGGACGGTTATCTTCTACATCATGTGTTGATTCCCTTGCTCCTATCCACCAATGACTTGGTCTCGTTGGCCTCCAATCTTAGGGGCTTACAAAGACAGATCAAGACATTGTCTAGATTTTGTAGCCTCCAACAATTAACAATCAACCTGGCTAAAACCAATGTCTTGATCTTCAATGCATCGAAGAGATGTAATACAAACTTACATTTCTACTATCAAGGGAGAAAGATTGAAATCACCACAGCTTACACTTACCTGGGAGTACAATTCACGAGATCCCGTTTAGGTTTGCAATAAGCCCTCCAACCTCAACTCAGTAAAGTGAATGATCCCCTGGCCCTCATCGAGAGACTGTGCTTCCAAGAGTAGTTCCAAGACTTGTCAACTAAACTCTATCTCATGGAAGCAATTATCAGACCCACAGTTCTCTATGGCTCCAAGTTCTAAGTATTGAGCTTGTTGCAGACATACTGGACTAGGCTAGAGAGAGTACATACCTTGTTGTCAAGTGCATCATCTGATTTAAGCAAATAGTTTTGCAACCCATCATTCAAGAAAATTTTGACGTCCATACTTTCTACCTCAAGGTCATTTTCTGTTTGGTTTCTTTCCTTCATAGAGTCCAATCTCTCAAAGGTTTTTCCATCAAAAGAGAAAGGTATCCCTACATTGCATTTTGCTCCTCGAAGGCTCTCGATTCAAATCCTCCCTTGGGGAAATCAAAAAGTTGGTTTCAAAGGCATCTTGATCTCCCCAATCAATTACTATCTCCCCATAGCACCTTCCCCCATTTGAATTTTCCCTTGATGCATCAAGCCATCTCTTGCCAATTATACTGGTACTGAATCAGCGTATCAGAGAGGATATCTACAAATTGTACATTCAAGTCACCTAGACCTCACTTTTGACACGTTTGTGCTCAAAGATGTCCTTCTACCTAGAGCACTTTTAATAGTTGTGGGATGGTATCATCGTATGCCCCTTATATGTGCAAACAATGGATGCCCTCGCTCAAGATCCCTTTCCGACAGCTCAAGGTTTGCTCTCATTGACCCCTAATAGAGCCAAATCACCATAAACCATGATCTAATAGGATCTATCAAGCGTACCACCTTCATGAGCCAGAGACAGAGTTGTACCTTATTTAATAGAGTCCTTTATACTATGAGATTAGACGACGCTATCACTGCCTCTATAGGGACTTGGGGGACTCCTTCTCTACCTCATTCTAGCACCAAGACAAGAGATGCTTAGCCCTCTCCATCAAGAAGATTGTTACCACAAATCTCAACTCCTACATGCCATGCCCCACCATGGGATGACCAAGTCAATCATCTCATACTTCTTTGTTGATCCGTTAAGATCGAATCAACAAATGGCAAGCAGAGTTCCATCGTGCACCAAACAGCACAATGGTGAGACCCCATGTTTCTCCTCAATCTCCCCTTCTAGGAGGCCAATAGATATTATCGACAGAGATTTGAGGTACCAATTGTAGATCAAGCCCCACTCTCTCAAAGCATTTGAGAGATCACCTCTAGACGAAATCAAAGTAGAGCACCTCCTATTTGTCAGACTACCTCTCAAACCCAAGGAAGCAGAGAAAGATCCATTTTGAGTTTCCTTCTATTGACCTCAGATGCTAGGAGCATCCCTAGTTCATACATCCTCGACGGGATCATACAACCAGACCCCCCAATGGTTCCAAAGGACTCTAACAACGAGCCAATGCCCTAGTTGCCCCCCCTTGCCCTTGACAATCTAACTCAACAGACCTTGACATCATCAATCTCATCATCCAATCTCTCTCTCTCTCTCTCTCTCTCTCTCTCTCTCGAAAGGTTCTTGACTTGTACACCATTCCAGTCTTGGATAAATTCACTTGGTGTTTTGTATCACCATACCTTTGTCACATTTTATACATACATTCTAATGTTAAATATATGTAGGTTTCTTTCTTTATATTTTCAACACTTTCTAGGAGTCGCGCTTGCACTCCCACATTGTATTCATACTGGTTGTACTCTTTAGTCCCATTGACCTACTTTTGCATTCATTCTTCAAGCATTAATATAAATACCTTATCTATCTTATCTTGAAGTTTTTGTCAAAATTTTGCATGAGTTGTTGCAACTACAGATTCCATGCATTTTAGGCTGTAATTTTGTATGATTTGATTTCCTTTGCACAACCTCTCTATTAGTTTTCATTAACACTAGTTTTGCTTATGTTACAGATTTTTTGAAACTTGTGAAATTCCTGCTTTTTTACTCTCGAGATCTCACTCTCAAAATTTTAAAGCACAGAGAACCCTATGACACATGCAATTCTATTTTTGAGTACCATGTACACAATTTTTTTATGTTTTCCCACACATTTCCACCATATACAAGCAAAATCCTCTAATTAAGGGCACATTCTCCATGGCTTCATTATGTGCTCCTAAGGAACCTGAATCTTCTCAAGAAGTTAACATAGTCCAACTCCTGGCAAAAAAATTTCAAGAGCAACAAGCTCAGTAGGGATTCTTACCCAAATAATATGCAGAGTGAAGGCTCTGACAAAAAATGAATATCAGACCAAAATGATCCACAACATAATGCGCATGTTAAATCTTATATCTTTGAGAATGACAGATTCCAAATCAGAAGAAGTAATGTCCTGACCGCTTGCACCTGTCCATGCTTCATACCTGTGTCAAACATTTTCTAACAAAAGCAAGCATGAGGAATCTAATGAGCATATGCAACTATGATAACCTCAGCTGCAGTATGATTGTGTGCCTAGAATCTTACAAAAAGGTACCTCATTTTCAGTTTCTCAGGTTGTCCAGACTCCAAACCACTAAGACACAATACTATTACAACTCCTCTGCATGACAAGACTACAATGTTGGGGACTCATGCAGAATTCATCTCCATATGTTCCTCTGAGATCTTTCAGTATTTAGTGGACATTTTTTTGGGCCAATTATCTGCTTCATAGCCTTCTACTCTCTCAACAAATTTCCAAACCCCTCATGGGATCTTCTCATAATCAAGTTGCACACTTGAGGGAGGATCAATTCCTGCACCAAATATTGTGGATTCATTCAACTCCTTGTCTCCACACACATTAACTACTACAAGAGTAAATTTTCCAACCTTAGAATACATAAACCTGTGTGTGATCTAGTTGTTTTCTCCATATTCAGTGTCACTTGACAAGTAATATATTCTGCACCAGTGCTTCAACATACTCCCGCAAGTATTGTTCTTCAACAAGAAGGATATCCGACAGTTTTTGTCCCCGAACCCCTTTCACTCAATGAACATTTCACCTTAATTCAAGCACTCCATTTTGAATAGGCACACAATTTCAAACTAAGATCCCAACTACAAAAATTCAGAATATTATTTTTTACTTCATTGGAAGGGGTCTACCTCTTTGGAAAAGTAGAATTTGGAGAAATTTTCCAATAAGTAGTCAATTATGAGAATTAGTAAGTAAACAGTGGGCTATGTAAATTATTTGTATGTTTCTAATTTTAACTCCTATTATGAGGAGGCAAATTGCATTCATTCCTCTAATCACTCGATCAATCAGTTCACCAATCACTACACATACTTATATTGCCTCTGTGTACTCTTATAAATATCTAATAGACTAATGAATGTGTTCAATGTTGTTGTCATTGATGCCAACATCAGTCTTGAATGCTCTTAATATATGTCATACATTACATCCAGTTGGAAGGAAGAAAGGGAAACCACGCACTTGTTGAAGATTTTGAGTAAGAAGATCGGTTTGTTTGGGCTCATGACCATCATCATTGGATAGTCCTTGTCATGCCGATTCCAACGGTATATAGATTTTCGTGAGATTCCTCGCGGTTTGGAAGATATGCTCAATCAAAGTTGGTGTCGCCATCTTGTGGTTAAAGTCCCCAAAAGGGCTGATAATGTGGCAACATATTATTGTCTAGACCAGTGTTGCACGATCCCCCCACCCCAAAGGATCCAAGGTCGGAACCACATCTCGTACCGATCCTTGGACGATCCTCCGACGGAACCGCGGATCCGAAAATCAGATTCGCGGTTCCCCCATTTTGAGGTGAGTCCTAGAAATATGGGACCACACAAGCCCGATCCGCGAATCTAGAAGAGGATCCGTTGGGGATCCATGGAGGTTTGGGCACGGATCTGCGCAGATCACCAGTGGATCCAGAGGGATATGGGCGGTTCCACGGGGTTCTAAATTGTTATAAAAAAAATTCTTTGACTTAAGTTGGGATGGGGCTTCTAGGACACTCCCAAGGTGCTCCCTTGATGCTCCTTAGATGCTTCCTAGATGTCCTGTCATGGTAATGTTAAATTTTTAAAGTAAAAGAGACATTCTCCTTTATCTTTCATTTTCATCCTTTTACTTAAATTTTTAACATTACCATGAAATGACTCAAGATGTTTGAGAGTGGTTCCAGCCCCATCGGGCTTCAAATGGAGAAAATATAATTTCATATCCTATTCATAATTCAACAGACTCAACAGTTTTAAGGAATTCAGAATCAATGAGATTGTGGCTTTTCATTAGATTATATCATGTATGAGGGTATGTGATTAGCATTTAATCAAGAGCACCAAGCCCTCTATGTGCTCATGTACCTTAGTGTTGGTGGTGTTAATTGTTGAACTCCTTTGTCATGGCCTTAACAAAAAATTACCTTTCAATAAAGTCAAAATCATTGATCAAGCATGTTAAGCTTTTTCCACCATATTTTAAGGCTTGGATTAGGTAGTTTGATTAAAATTGGGAAATGTTGACTAATATCCCTGGACAATTGAGGTAGAGGCAAAGGTTGAGACAAGAGGAGAAGAATCTAGATTCTAGATGGTTGATGCTCGAATAATTAACCATTGATGTACAATGGATGCCATATCTATCTTGATTTGTATACAAATATGCGTGTTTTCATATCTTATACAACTAGTTTGGTATTTTGGATGTTTTTTTAATATATATATATATATATATATATATATATATAGTAGACGGTTCCGAGACGTTTCGCTTCCTAGATTTTTGGGAAATGATGCTTCCGCGTATCCGCTTCCAGAAAACGTCCCCAGTTCGTGCAACATTGGTCTAGACTATGGCACATTTCATTAATGATTAGGAAAAGAAGGATGCCTTGTTGAAGGGATTAAAGTTTAATCATTGTAATCAAAAGAAAATCTATTTGTGCATTCAAATTTAAATGGTCCAAAATTTGGAGGGAATGTTTTTGGCTCCAAAAAATTGAATTTTCAAATTTTATCTTTCCCTCCAAGGCAAGTCAGCTGCTCCTTCAAATGACACTTTGTCATTTATAAATATGGATCAATTTCTCTCTCTCAAAACAAGGAAGAATTCGCTCTAACTATCTATTTCTGTCTACGGCCATGTGGAGTGTTGAAGAGCTTAAGGAGGTCAAGTTCTTTTTGAAGTTTTCTGGGTTTGTGGTCTTGCTTGGGCTATGGTTTTTGGGCAAACAATTTCTAAGTTCTCTGAAGCATCTCAGCTTCATTTAAAGGGCAGAATTAAAGGATCTCAGGGTCATTCTCTTATCTTACTGTGGCTACTTCATCCTACTGCAGAGGGATCTCGGTCCTCTTCCTGAAATACATTTCGCTTAATCTAATTTCGTCTGAGGCATTAAACCACAGCTGCGTTATATTTTCTGCCTCCTGAGAATGGCATTCGCTTGAGATGTTTAAGGTCCCTGTGGAGTAATTACGAATCTATCTTTCCACAGTCCTAAACTGGATCAAGTCCACATTAGTGTACCCTAACCAGATCCATGATCTGAAATTAGTTGATCTGAAACTTGAAATTATTTTGGGATAAGGGTTATCTTTTTGACATTTGGGTCTTCCCTTTCTTGACAAATTTCTATGGCATTCGTGCTTCCAGCAGTTTCCATTTATTATGGCTGAGGCTACTAAAATGATCAATTAATGCATGTTGATGTCTTCACTAAACTAATTTGAAAGTCAAAATTGCAGACTTATTAAGGTAAATCCAAGCTCAGACATGAGGTTGTTATTCAGGATAATTTCGAGTTATTCAGTAATCCCAAGCATTTCGCAGATCCTTGTAACATAAGACATCCAGATCAAAAGGACAGAAGTACTGTGGAAGACCTTGTGATGATTTCGGCCTCTTGAAGCAATTCTAATCAGTGATACATTCAGTCCCTGCTGAAGAAAAAACGGATCATGGAACAGTAAAGTATCCTCCTCGGCCCACTCAAGGTCTAGAGACTGGGTTAGATCAACATTCGTGATTACCATTTTCAAGTTGTTTGAAAGTCATCTAGAGGTCACATTGCATCCAGAACATAACTCAGATTGCCCTCTTTCATTCAGTCAGCTCACATGTTTGAGAAGTCAAGGTATGCATAACTGTGACAGTGTGAGTTTAGTTCCTTGATCAGATTTGAAAAAAGTATATCTGTGGAGGGCTTAGAAATGGTGTTATTGCCTTTCCTTCTTCAAAGGATTCAGGCCATGTGAAAGATGAAACCGTGACTGAACTTAAACTTCATCTTGTTCTCCAATTTAAGGACTGAAGTATAATCCAAATTGACTGTGACATGATTGCATCAGCTCTGTGGTATGCTTAGGGTTTGCATCAGAATCATTGTTTCAGAAGTATGTGTGACTGTGGCATAAGAGTTTGATTGTTGAATCATAAAAGAGCACTGTCCTACTGTGGTAGCCATATCAGTCACATAAAAGTCCAGATTGACTGACCATTGAATGTTGCTGAAGCTTCCTGGACTTGTAACCTTGTTAGCAGGCAGTGAAGAAATTTTGATGCCATCATCATTTGAGAACAACATAAATGAACTCACTATGGCAGCCATAACAGGGTTTCAGATTCCCAGACTATTGCTTGAGGTTTGAATCGCTGAAGTTGCGTTAAGGATGTATTTTGCAGAAAGATTGTATGCAGTATTAGAGGAACAAAATGACTAGTAGGTTATGCTTGAGCTACAGAAATAGACCGTCATATTATGGTGAATGATTTGATGAGCACAAGTATGCTATTGTTATCAGTGAACTTGTTTGTTGCATGAGCAGAGGATTTTCCATTCAGAGTACATGTTGGTAGTTAGACCTGTTGCTTCAGCAGAGACACAATAGTATTATGACTGTGAAAGCTGTATAAGATACCTTTACGGTTTGGTTTTTGAATTAATATTCCGAGTGAAGAGTGATAGTTTGATTGGGGGCAGACTGATTTGCCTAAGCATTTATGTAAGTTTGAGTTGTTGAGGAGTGTTGAGATTGAATTTTGGCCAGAGATACCATTAGGGTTTGCTATTGATCCATATGTTGTACTAGGTGTGAGCACATGATTTGCTGCAGTATATGACCAGAAGATCCAGGGTTGATTGTTAGACAATGCTGTTTGACAAAAGCATCTGGAACTCGAAGCCGAATTATTGAGATTGCTGATGACATTTGAAGAGATATGCAGTAAATTGGCTATTGATGCATGCTGCTAAGTTTTGCCATTGATATAAATATTAAGCAGAAGCATCAGAGATTGTATTGCAGTTTGATTGTATTGGTATTATTCTAAGCACATATGGATCCAATCTGAAAATTGTGAAACGTGGTCCACCCACTGATCAGGGTGGCAAGGTGGTGCTAGGGCAGGTTGAAGCCCGCGCAAGGCATTGAATCATCCTTCTAGTTGGAGTTAGTAAACAAGGTGTTGGAACATCCTCAAGTTGAAGCCTGTAAACTAGGGCATTGGAGCGTCCTTCCAGTTGGAGCTGGTAAACAAGGTGTTGGAGCATCCTTCAGGTTGGACCCTATAAACAAGCCATTGGAGCGTCCTTCCAGTTGGTCCTGGTAAACAAGGTGTTGGAGCATCCTTCAAGTTGGAGCCTATAAACCAATGCGTTTGAGCATCCTTCAGTTGGACCTGTAAATCTTGGAAGTTGAAGCTTCCAAATCGATTTAAATTATTGAGGGCAAATATTAAGAAGCGTTCGGTGGTTTTTCTCCCGGAAGGGTTTCCACCTAAAATATCCGATATACTGTCCTTATTGTTCTGCATTGTTGAATGGTGTTGATGTTTGCTTTATGTTTATCTGATGTTAATAACAATTAATGCTTTGTGAAGTTAAAATTAACTAATTGAAGAGAAATAATGATTCACTCCCCACTCAGTATTTCCAACAAAATGTACTGTTTTTACAATTGCAAGTCTTTGTTTTTGCAATCTAGTGAGTGAGTTATATTCTCTTTTTGCCTTCACCCTATGCACATATCTTCAAGATTGGAGCAGTGACATGGAGCACAACCTTAGAACTATTATGTTTAATGCCTCCCTAAACTGTCATCCCTTTTTGAGGTAATGATATAATGATTCTTACCTGTTAGCTCACTGTATAATTTCATAACTTATTTATTGGTTTGTTTTCCATGTTCCTACAGTATTTCTTAGTGTGCCTCTTACTTTTGCATTCTTTGCCTTTAATCTTCATTTCAAGGGCACTCTTAGATGCTACACTGCTGCATCTGAATTATTTTTTGCATCTGTCCTTATTACACAATTTCTCGAATGCCATGTCAATTGACTTCAAAGTGACATTCAAGGTTTCAAAAGATTTCAATAGGAGGCAGGCCGTTTAAGTTATTCACAACCAAATACTTTCTCATCTACTTCCTTGCTAATTGCAAGCTGTGGATCATGTTTGTTATATAATTAATGTTATATATTTTTTATTTGATTATGTTATCTCTACTTTTTTTTACGAACCTACAAAATGCATGCATAATGCATAATAGTTATGCCATTAGGCTTTTATGTTTTTAAACTACAATTTAGTATTTATATTATTTATCATAGTTAAGATTGTACCATAAAGTCTAAATATCAATTTTTTTATTTCTTTATAATTTTTAATATATAATATTGTCACTCCCAACCTGTCTTTTCCTACAAATTTGCACAAAACTTGTAGCCGTTCCAGACACTTGTATCCATGTTCCCAACATTCCCAGGTTCCAGAAACTCATGCAACAGAGGTAACTTATGAAGGTTACAAACTTTCCAAGAAACCCAATAATAACTGGACTGAGAAGATTAGGCATATTAATTTCCTAACAGAAAAGTTGAATAGCTTTATGACAAGGTGATGCAGAAGTCCAGAAAAAAAGATTACCTGTCTGTAAATTTCTGGAAGCTGCATAGTATAAGTGTCTTTAGTGAGATGCAGAATCGACCCACAGCTTTTAAGGCTTCATCTGTGACATTTACACACTGTAAGTGCAAATAATTTAAAGCAGTGCAACCCTGAGCTATTGCCAGCAATCCAACATCATTAACAGACTCAGAATCCAGGGTTAGTTTTTCAAGAGAGTGACAGTGGACTCCAACAGCTTCCATAGTTCTATCAGTTATCCTTGCACATGCTGCAATGCCAAGCGCTTTCAGTGTCTTTGCACAGCCAATTGCTATTGCTGTCACTCCTCTGTCCGTCAAACCCTCACAAAACCGAAGATTCAAATCCTCAAGTTGTTTGCATTGTTCTCCTACAGCTGTAAGACCTTGATCACTTATATAGCAACCCTGTACCACAAGCATTGAATTCAGCCATAACTTCTCTATAGATATTTGTACAAAAAAATATATAAATACCATAAACAAAAATTCCGCATGTCCAAATTCCAAACACTTACTCATAAAGCAGATAGTCAATCAGTTTTACACATTTAACATTGCTTACTCGCACATGAAACAGTGGAAAAAGTTGGTGGATAAGAGGAGTATGGATATGGTGTCCATCAATTCCAACACCCATATCCTTCAACATAAAACTCCAGATTTATAAAACAACCCTGTAAGATATCAGAATTAGATATATAAAATCCTAACTTCAACGTGTCCTTGAAAACCTTCAAGGTTCTTGAAGAAACCTCCCTAGTGTCTCACAGCCATGCAGAGTGAATCCATGGACACCATAGGCATCCATCCATGCACACAAATCAGGGTACCGTTCCTAGGGTCCTCCCAGCCTTGCAACCGTGACAGGGAATGCATCCCTAACCCCAGTTTACATCCCATCTGCTACATTGGTCATCTACTATTAGAATACTCTTTTGTTTGCCTTATAAGCTATAAAAATGTTAAGAGAACAGGATGCCAAAAAGCATGCATCAATAACACGTGAAATCTAAAGATTATTAATTAAGAACTACAAAGATTGATGTGGGAGGTAGAGACTGGCCATCCCGTTGTTCACAAGATCCATATTTATAGTTATACTATTTATAAGACAGTTACAGTATTCAACAACCCACCAGCATGGTCACACACCTTGGGCCCAATAAGTCCTAAGGCCTAATGATCAATCTGCACCTGCAAGCCAAAGATTACCCTCAATCCTACAATCTTGCCTTACACAGAAGAAAAACTTATGCAGGGTCTGAACTTCTGCAACTCACGGAACAAACAATTATTAATAGATGAAAGATGAGAAACTAAAATATAAACAGAACAATAACTTTTGTGAAGCTATAAAGGAGATGACATAAGTACGAAGCGTGTGAAGATGTCTGTGGCTGGCTGGGATTTTTTTGTGGGTAAGCTTTTTTGTGAAGGCTAGGGGTGCAGAAAGAGTGAACAAAATAGAATAGATAAAATAATTATATTAATGTCCAATTAATGACCAAAAATGTAAGTCAATGGATTATAGGACTGAAGAAGAAAGGTACAATCAATCTTAACTTATAAGCATCTGCAGGAATGCCTAAAGATACTCCAAAACAAAAAGTAAGCTAAAGAAACAGCATGATCAAGTAATGTGGGAAAGTAAGGAGGAGCAGAAGCAGGAGCTAGAGATATATCAGCGCTGCAAATGGAAATGAAAGTTGAGGTGAAGGCAAACAAAAGCCACCCTTGTCTCTCAGTCACCAAGAAGGCATTGATGTGAATCCAACAATGTCATCTAAGAATCCAGAGAGGGCCCAAAGAGGTCACACTGAGATCATGAGCAGACGTCAGACATCCAATAAAACTCTCTTAACACTCAAGGTCGTCGAAAAGAATTACGTAATGGAACACCCATGGTCAATGTCCTATAAAGGGTGAGCCCATCTCAGAGGTCTCATAGTGCTAGGATGCATGTTAGGCTAGTGAGCTAAGAGTTGTGTCACAAGTGAAGCCTTGTCAAAACCCTAGTAGGACTAGTCTGTTGGTAGCAAATCCATAGGAGATGTTGGATCTCATCGATCTAGAAATCAATGTCGCATGTAGTTTTGCACATCGCTTATAGTCTATGTCACATGATTCAGGTTCGGATTCGGGTTCGGATTCGAGTTCGACAACGATAAAATTGGATTTGAGTTCGAAAATTGATATCAGGTTCAAAGAAGGTTCAACATTAAGTTCAAATCCCTATATATAAAATATAAAATTACAATTTATTAAATTTTATATATATATATATGAAATTAAAAAATTAGAAATAAATTAACTAGAATAAAGTGCAATTAACACAGCTTGAGTGGGCCTAATGGTTAAGAGCATGTGTTTCCTTATAAGAGGTCACAGGTTCAAAACTAGAGGGGTGTAGAGTATGTATGCCTTCGTAGACTTAGCAGTCAAATCGCTGCATGGAGGTGGGTCCCTTCGTAGACTTAGCAGTCAAATCGCTGTGCGGAGGTGGCCTTGTAGTGACCTCATAAGGGCTTCTAGCTCTCTCAGCCCCCTCCCATTGGCTACTTTCCCCCTTGTCGCAGGCCTTTTAGGCCTTCTCTTCCCTAGTCTTGGCCTTCTTAGGCCTTCCTCCCCTCATTATTGCCCTTCCTCTAGCCCTTCTTCGCCTATCATTGCCCTTCTTTGGCCTTTCTAGCCTTATCGTTGGCCTCGGTTGCCCTTCTCCTAGCCCTAGCCTATCCTTCTAGCCCTCATCCAAGCCATTCTTCAGTCATTGAGTTTGTTTACATTAGTTTGTGCTCTCTAACATCTTATCTTGCAGCAATTTTGGAGCTAACATTGTGGTTGCAGGTGGGCAAGTTCTTGGGAAAAGTCTCTAGCCATCAAACAAGGCCATAAGGCCTCGTAGTTTTCCCTCTAACCCTCTTTGCCTCATCATCGTTTCATTTGAATTCTGAAGCATACTAATGACAATGCTGTATTCAGGGCCTAAACACATCTAAAATAGTCCTAATCTCATCAATTAATCACTTAAGGCAACAAACATTAATCTTGTGGATCTATTGGATGCATATAAGTGAAATTTGAAGAACTATAGGTTATATTCAAGATCTGTTATGTTTGCTACAGCCATCTAGATTCACCTACAGCAGTGGTAAAATCATAGAACAGTGGCATAATAAGTATCTTCCAGTCATATTTTATCATCAATTAATCACTGAAGGCAATAAACATTAATCTTGTGGTTATATTGGTTGCATATAAGTGAAATTTGAAGGACTATTGGTTATATTCAAGATCTGTTATGTTTGCTACAGCCATCTAGATTCACCTACAGCAGTGGTAAAATCATATAACAGTGGCATAATAAGTAGCTTCCATTCATATTTTCTCATCGGCATATCATTTGCACTCATTGGGATTGCACTTCTTAGCATCTTTGGAGGGCTGTCATAAAAATCAGAGGTCTGATATAAACATAACAGTGGTGTCAAAAGTTGTTGACTGTCATCTCTCTTCATTTGGCATTTGTTCCTTGCATCCTTGTGCACCTTGAATAAGAGTTTTCTAGTGAAATCTGGTGTTTTTTTCTTTCTGCTACAATTATTTGTCTCTTGGCTACCCCATCTTCCATCTCATTGCATTTTTGCATCTCTTGCATACATAAGCATATCATTGTTTGCATTTGCATTGAACATAAGTGCTCTAAAAAGATAATTGAATTGGTAATTGTTGGATAAGATTGGCTTATTGCTCTAGAGAAATAATATTGTTTATGAATGCTTTCTTTCAAGTTTCTTCCATTGATAGCCAGCATCATTGTGACTTTCAACTATCACATTGCTAAAGAAGTGCATAATTGGATAAGTGGTTACGTTATTTCTTGTGGATTTACTAACTTGTTGCAAGCGAGCTTTACATCTAAAATTTATAATCTTGCAAATCAAGTCACTCTTAAAGCACTTGTCTAATCATTACATTGTGATCTTGAGATCATTTAAGGAAATTTCTGATTGTGTTTCATAGGGAATTCAAGTTTTTTTCTCTTTTGTATCTAATTGGCACATTAGCATTCTATTGTTATAATCTAAGTAATCTTAAAAATTTACTAATTGTGTTTAATGATCATCATTTAATTGGCATTGCTGAAGGAAGCATTGGATTCATTTTCATTTCATGAGCAATTGTCTATTGTGATCGTGACAACATTTTCTGGCACCATCTATTTGGTTCATTGAGCACTTTCTTTTGGTGAAGATTGTCATCTCCATTGCTAAGTACTTCATTGTTCTAAATTAAATATCAATGTAATGTGTCTCTAAGTACTTAACACACTTAACAATCTCACCTAAAGATAATCACTCATATTTTATGCTTGCACTTTAGGACTAGTCTTGCATTAACTAAATTACCTCCAAGCATAAGCTTGGTTGATAGAAAGATAGCACCACCTTTCTTGCCCAACTTGCGAAGCCTAGACCCTCTTTTGTGTTTAACATGGTGACCTTGCAGTCATCAGAGCCATTATCTCTACAGCGCTGGAGGCATCAGGTAGTTAGAACTCCAAGGGAGGTATTATTAATAAAGCCTTTGCTATCTTCCCCTGTGTTTCTCTTTCACAACCTACGGTGGAGACTATCTTCAAAATAGTTTAGAGTAAGGATTCATTTAGGTAGGCATCTAACTTAAAATAAACCAAGATTTTGCATTTCACCTAGATCTTAGGAGTCGCATTTCATATAGGATAGTGAACATTCTAAAGCAGCAATTGTTCATCTAGTGGCTTGGTAGATAATTCACGTAAAGCAAGTATTTTGACTCCATTTGAGGCACTGGTCTTTCAAAGTAATCTAATCTAATCATTAAACTTGCTAAATTAACCAAGTTGTTAGGCCACTCAGTTGTGTCCCCCGGACTTGTCGGTTGCCAACGGGTCTTCCATATTCACATTTCATAGGGACTGCCCCCCATAGCCTGCTATAGGGAGACAGCTAGAACGAGGAGGGCGGGGATCAAAGTGACAAACCCCGTACTGAGTTGTTGTCGCATTCATCTATACAATTTGGGCAACAACAGGAACCATTGAAATATAGTTTCTATTATGCATTTCAATTTAACTTTTAATATATAGCATATAAAGCAAAAAAATAACATGAAAAAAAAAAGGGAAATCGTGGCGGAAGTCGAAACCAGTGGTGTTGTGCCCATGCTTAGTAGCGAGTCAAAACCATCGATGTTGTGCTCGTAGCCTGCAGCGAGTCATAACAGCTAACACCTTCATCGATCATACGATGCAAATGTATGGTCGCTTGACGACACAGGTAGGGATAATGGAATCGCGAACTTGCCAGTAGCCTAGTGGAGTTAAATTGCACAACACCACAACGCAGAGATGAGGCTCAAGGGTTAGAAGCGATGTGGTCGGTGGTATGGAGAGGAAGCGTAGAGGTCGACCATATCATAGCACGTTGAAGCGGGTCGGCAGTGTGAGACCAAACTTTAGAATGAACCCTGGGTCAAACCAAAACAAATTCAAAATTTTATTCGGTCGTATGGTGAGGACGCACAGAGATCAACCATACCGTAGCAAATTGAAGCAAGCCGACAATGCGATCCCAGTTCGAACTTGGGTCGAACCAAAACGAATTTGAAAATTTGATTTGGGGTTTGCCGAATTTCAAACCTTAACCAGGAAGTTCAGCAAACCCTGTGACATTGCTTACATTCATTTGTCATCAAGATCGGGGACAAGAGGGTGACGAAAACAAAAACAACTGATCTAACAAGGTTTGTCCTACGTGGACACTATAGGATTTATCCCATGAGATTTAATACCTCACTCAAAAATAAAGCTAGACACATGTTACATATATCGTTATCGAGAATTTATTGCCAAGGGTCCGAAATTTAAATTATTAGCAATATCAGGGAAAATATCGAAAATTATCAAGAAATTTAAAAGGGAAAAAAATACAAAATTAATCATTTTTTCTCAATTTTTAAACTTCTAAAACAATATCAACATCAAACAAACACATTCTCACGTAAATATGAAAATAAAACTACAATATAAAATGTATAAGATGTCAAGTAGTACATTAGACATCGTTACGGAAATATAACAATCTGTCATGTGTAATAAGTCCTAATAGAAATCACATCGAAACAAAAACAATTATATCTCATGAGATGATCATCATGAGGCATCTAGATACAGCAAGGCTAATCATGATGCACTATGATATCAATGAATCCCTCAACCCCTTTTACAAGCAAAGGTCTTTGTTACCCACCACTTCGTGGGTTATATCGCTAGGGAAAAAAAATTCTGCAAGATGATCCTCAACCGGCAGCGAGCAGCCCCTTGCAACCACCAACTAGCTCGTTGTGCCATTTCTCCGCCAACTGAGCCAGCCATGTGGTCCCTCACCCGTCTGTCATGATCATATGTTTGAAGGTGGGCCTCCCGAACCTAAAGGTATGTCTTGTCATTTGGTAATTGAGTATTGAGTTTGTGTATCATGGACACTTCTGGGCATGGATTAATGGGGGGATTCGGAAAAAAGAGTGGGCTAGGTGTGTGATTTTGTCCCCTAGACCTCTTTTGGATGTTACCCTTGGACCTTAGTCCCATGGAATCTCCTTTACTGACCATTTAGTTTTAGGGTGGTACTACTTGGGAAACCCCAATTTCGGTTGCCTGGTCCTACTCCCTCATCCACATATATTACTTCCCTTCCATTCATTATAACCCCATTCATCATCTCTCCCATCTAGGCCCACATTTCTTCACCGGGTCCACATAGGGCTAGCCTCCCCTTTCCCTTGCCCCCACCTTAGGTCAGGCTTGGAACGATGCCCTAGAGGTTGAAGTAGCTGAAAAAAAAAAGTAAAAGCATAAATGGCCACATTCAACAGGAAAATGTACCACAAGATGCAAAACATGGTCGAGACAAAACATATTTATCATGTGGGCAAAAGCCAATGCATGAGCTCTACCCCATACCCATGGCCACCACCCTAGTTCTATAGGCCCTAGATAAGCCTCCTTTATCATTCAGGAACCCATGATTGTCCCAACCCCTGGAGGGCAATGAATCGCCCTACCTGAAAGGGGGTATCCATTGTTATATCTTACACATCATGCTCTTATACTTTGAGCCCCAAGCAGTTAATCAAAGAAAAAACCATAAAAGGCAAAAGGCATATAAAGAAGTGTGGAAACATCAAGGTCGGGGCACCTCATGTACCACGATTTCTCCCTCTTATACATTATATACCAGGTGTGGGCTTCCTTTCTTCTAGCTACCCTTGTACCTCGATATGTGGCCCAAGATTGCCCCTTTCATTCCCTATTCCATTCACCTCTTTATCACATACAACCACCATTTGAGGGATCTACCTTGGACATGCTATCCCCTCTAAAGATAGAGACCACCTAATAAGGTACTTGGCTAACCCCCTTTGGAGCTTGGAGACATTAGCACATGCCAAAGCCCACTATGGAAGGGTATGCCATTATGAAGTGTCCATTTGTTGTCCATGGTTTGTAAGCTCTTTTACCCGATTACTTTAATGAATTGTTGTGCTGGAAGGGTGGGGGACGCATTGGATCGTATGCAAGATTGCAAACGGTGTCAATTCTGTGTTTGGTCTCCCTATACGGGGTCCTAACTCACTAGAGGACTACATTGGCACATGTAGGGCATGTGTACAACATGGCCAACATCCGGGGTTAGCATTGTTTCTGATGGATGGATAGATCCAACACGACACCTACTCATCTACTTCATGGTGTATCCTTGAATGTTCCAGTTTTCTTGAAATCAGTGGATGCACTTGGACAATACAAGGATGTACAATATATGGGTGAGTTATTTATTAAAATTATTGAAGATGTAGGTGTCGATTCTTGTGTGCAAATCATTACAGATAATGCACCTGTTTGCAAGGCTGCTAGCATGATTGTGGAAGCAAAATATCCACAAATATTTTGGACACCTTGCATTGTCCATTCATTGAACTTGGCACTGAAATCTATTGCCTCTGATGTGCTTTGGATTGGAGCCATTATTGAGGATGCACAACATATTCGCAATTTTGTACAAAACCATACAAATGCCCTCACTATCTACAAGGAGTACACCAATCTATCATTGTTGAAGATTGCGGATACATTGTTTGCCTCTTCATTCATCATGTTGAAGAGGTTGAGGGAGGTCAAGACCGCTCTTGGGGCCATGTTATTTCAGAGTTTTGGTCTTTTTGGAGAAAGACGAATCAAGCAACCTCAAAGAAAGTGAAGGACACAGTGTTGGATGATCTATGGTGGTAGAAGGTAGATCTAGTTATTCAGATCATGGAGCCTATCATTTCCTTGCTTCGATTTGCAGATACAGACCAACCCATCCTAGGAGAGGTTTATGAGGGATGGGATTCCATGATCGAGTCTGTGAGGACCATTGTTTTACAGAGTCAGTGCCCAGAGTATGAGACATCACTAGAGGCCTTCACCAGCATACAGGATATTCTTGTCAGCAGATGGGACAAGAATTGCACACCTTTACATTGTTTGGCTCACTCATTGAACCCAAAATACTACAGCCATGAGTGGCTGAATGGTGGACCTTCTCGCAGATTCCCTCCTCACATGGATGGTGAAATCTCACAGGGGAGGAAAGATGTGTTGAGGAGGATTTTTCAGGAGAGGGCATCCCTTGATGAGGTGGAGGATGCCTTTGCAGAGTTTTCCACTGGCACTGGGCAATTTGTAGGCTATGATATGATTCGAGACAGGGGGGCTGAGAAGCCCTATTCTTGGTGGGCAACTCATGGGGCAACAAGCCCTCCTCTACAATAGTTAGCCATGAGGCTCCTCTCTCAGGTGACTTCATCCTCTTGTTGCGAGAGGAATTGGAGCACATATGGGAATTTGTATAGTGTGAAGAAGAGCAGGCTTGAGCAGTCCAGGGCAGAGACAATGATGTATGTTCACACCAACCTTCATCTCATCTACAGGTAGAGGGAGGATTGGTTGAAAGGAAAGAAAAATATGTGGGATGTCTTTCCTGATGATATGGGTTTGGACAGCAGTGTTGAGTTGGCATTGGCCAACTTGGATCTCAATGCGCCAGTGCTAGAGCCTGTCACATTTGATGATGCCAATACAGTAGAGGCGTCATCCTCCACACCAGCAAATGCAGAGATGACAGAGGAGGAGGCATCAGAGGAGAGCAGTGGTGAGCATGATTATCAGGATGAGGACAATGATGCTAATTATGATGATGAGGATTGATGACTCATTGAGGCTTCAGGCTTGTAGTCTTGTACACTATAGTTTTTTTGTATTTTCTATTTCTATTTGCCATTGGCAGTGTACTTATGTAACACATTTTGATTCTGATGACTTAATGAGAAAACTACAGCATCTTACTATCTTGTCTTTCTGAGTAAATTTGACAATTGTATGATGTATCAATGTATCATGTACGAGTATCTAAGATCTTAAATCTATGTTTGAATCAATAAATTTGTATGAATTTGTGTAAAAAATATCTAATTTTTAATATATTAATATATATATCTTTTTTATAAAAAAAAAAAATATATATATATATATATATATAAAATAATATATAACGTATCGTATCCCGGAAATGTCCTGTTCCGAGGATCACCGGATCCGAAATCCGATTCTCGAATCCCCATATCCATCAAATCCCGAATCCCCGTATCAGGTGACTTAGCCCATGGTAGATTATCTGCATTTATATTAAACTTGCATATTTTATTTTTTGTTGATTTTACGGCCTGGCATTAAGCATGGGTGATCATAAGACACAGTGAAAAACATGATGCCCCGTGGGTTTAGTCGTTGATATGTGCAGGTAACAGGTCTGCGGTACACCTATTGGACGAGGAAGATCCAACTGGTACACCATGCCCAGCCTATTGGAGGGAGTGTGAGTAGCAAAATAGGCCGAGCAGGAAGAAGGAGATTTCTGGTACTAGTCACCAGTTTATTTGAGTTTCGCAGAGATGGCCACAACCGAACTTAGGATCAAGACAAACTTGAAGGAGCCTCTAACTTTGGGATCTAGAAGGCTCGGATGCAATTATTTTTGGAGGATCATGGTCTAAAGGACTTCGTGACAAATGTCATGGCAGAGCCAACAGATCCGCAACAATTGGCGACCTTCAAGAAAGAGATGGCCAAAGCTAATAGAATGGTCCCAGACGGTGTTCAGGATCATGTCATCCTGCATATTGCAAATAAAAATATAGCAAAGGACATGTGGGAAGTCTTCGTGAAGTTGTATGAGAATCCATCAGAGAATCACAAAATGATTATCAAGGAGAAGCTAAGGACCACTAGGATGCAGAAAGGTGAAGGCATTACTTCCTATCTCACCAGACTTCATAATGTCTGAGATGAACTTGCAGCCGTTGGAGAGAAACCGTATAATGATGAGCTAATGCGCACAGCTCTAAATGGGTTTTCCAAGGGGTGGCATACATTCGTCCAAGTTATTTTTGAGCGAGACAAACTTCCAAGATGTGATCACCTATGGAGTGACTTCACTCAGGAGTAGTTGAGACTCGGTCTCACAGAAGGTACTATCAGCAGCAGTAGCTAAGGACCGAAAGTTGAGAAGGAGAAAGAAGAAAACGTAGCCCTTGAAAGTAAAGGGAAGGCGAAGAAGGGTCCAAATTAGGGATAGAACTCAAAGGGAGGCAAAAAGAAGAAAAAGGACATGTCAAAGGTTAAATGCTTTGAATATAGTGAGTTTGGTCACTACATCACCGAGTGTCCCAAGAGGAAGAAGGACAAAAAGGGGGAGGAGCAGATAGCAGCTTTGACAGAAATAGATGAGTTGACCTCCAGGTTGAGGAGTTCGCATTAATAGCAGTTATACCTCTAAATGGAGGAGGAGCATGAGGCTTCAGATTGCTAAGCCAAACAAGGTCCATGGGAAGAGCATTATTCTTCATGTGGATCAATTCCTTTGCTATGAGAGCCCACATCACAGAGTAGTAGGAGAAGATCAGTGTTTAGCAGGCACAGTTAGATCTTGAGGGATAGTGCAGAGCTAGTTGCAGTCAGATACTAGAGAGGTGTAGAAACAGTTGGGCGTAGTCAGATGCTCAATAGACAGCAGAGCTAGTTGCAGCTAGAGACTCTAGGGACTGTTGACCACACTTTGTCAACGACCCCATAGCAATACACCCCCATTTTTTCAAATGGGATTCATCATGATCGACGTGTTCGCGCCATTCAGATTCCATCATCAGTCGGCAGTTTTATAAACAATGTAAACCCATTCTGCATGTTTATGATGTAAATGATCTAAGTAAGACCACCATGTATGTAACAACCTAGATAAGCCTAGTATGTTGGTGACGATTTCTATCTTAGGAGGTTTTTTGTCTCACTGATTCACTTGTGTTTTTCGACACAAGTGATCGGCAGAGTTTTCCCCTCCAGCTTCACCCCAAAGCTAGGGTGGATTTTGTCATCAAGATGCTAAGTGAGTCCTAGTGTTTTCTATCGAGTCTTTGTAAAAGTAGTTTGGGAATAATCCTAGCTAATTGGCTAGATTATTTTATTACAAGCTGCTTGGTCTACTAGATCATGTTTTGAGTCACAGAATTGGGTACCTATTTGAGGGTCTATACGAATGGGTGTCCCCCTTCATGTGTCTAAATGTATTTATCTTTTGTAAAGAGGGTTGAAAAAAATAATTAAATCCCCTCTCAGTCAATTAATTAAATTTTCTGGCCAAATTAATTAAAAATCCTAAGCCAAAAATTTAATTAATTTTAAGTCCTAGGTGAGTTAAAATTCTTCAAAGGCAAAATTCGTTGGTCTTTAAAAAACGAATTTTTAAAGGTCCCAAGCCAAGGGAATATTGAGAATTTCAAGAAATTTTGGACCCTTGGGCCTAGGTGGTTAAGTCAAAATCAAAAATTTGACGTAATTAACTCAAAAATAGTGTTTTTGAGTTAATTAAAATGGAATTAAATGATAAAATCGTTTTTCCTCAAATTTATAATTTCGACAGTCTAAATTAAAAGATGATCAAATCTTTTCAACAATCGAGATTATTTTGACATGGATCAACCGAACTAGTCGTTGGAGATTTTATCTTATAAATTAGAGGTCTTTGTCAGTCTTTCAATCATCCAATCTCTGGATCGTGCACTTACTCTTGAAGCTCTCCTGTAATATTTTCTGGAATAATACAAACGAAGACTTTAAGGTTTTATCTTGATGGTGGTGTTCCTCTTCAGCATTTTATGGTAAACTTGTTCTTAATATTCTGCTGGTGATTATTCTAATGGATTGTTGATTAATGGCTCTTGTAGAGTAATTTTGGGTACAGGTATCTTGCCTAGGCTACTGGATCTAGGGTAAAAATATTAATTGGATCGAGCTAACTATTATCTCTAGCTCATTAAAATTTTATGTTTTATCACTATTTCTCTATTAATTTGACAGTTTAACTTTAAGTTTTCATAAATTTTCCAGATTTAGAACTGGGCATTTGGGGAAGTCCTAGTTTGGACCAGCGGACTCCCAAGAGATAAGATCTAAAGAGCCCTCCGAATCTAATTCCACAAGCTTATCTTAAATTCCGGTTTATTTATTCTTTGTGCACAGTTTTGGATATGTTCTGGTTTTGCAGGTTTGCAGGGGGATTTCTTAGAAATTTTTAGATCTGAGCCAGATCTAACCCCAGAGGGTAAGATCTGGCCTCAGGATCGCTTCTGCTGGCACATTTGAATGTTATTTTGTTAATCTCAGATGCATCTAAATCAGCATTCCAAAAAAATCCGAGTTACGTGGGAAAATTTTAAATCTGCTGGACGAATTTTAAGTATACTGGGTTTTCTTTGCGTCCTGCCTGCATAAACGCTGCTCCTGCCTCTACGTGCTGTCATCCCTCATTCTTAGCGTTCGCTCCTTCATTCTCTGCATACACCTTCTTTTCTGGTCGTTTTTCCTTGCTGCCTGCTCCTTAGCCGCCGTCCAGCCCTCTCCAGCCTTCACAAATCCGTCTTGCCGTCCTCACGACCCCTCTTTACCTGTCTGACATCCATCCTCTACGCATTCCTCTGACCATTTGCTCTGTCGTTCAGCTTCCTTTGCCATCTCCCTCGACATTCCTTGTTGTCGACGTCCTTCTCTGTGTTATCCCTCGACCTGCACGAAAGCAAAACCAAACAAATGCATGCATATCAAAAAAAAAAAACCCCAAGTCACGTTTTGTAATATGCATTTCATTTTTTTTGGGTTTCGGTTTTAATTTTTTGAACTTTGGATTAAGAAAATCACAAAGGGAAAGGGGTTCAGTAAATTAAATTCGATTTTGATTTTGATTGATTAGTGTTAGCTAGTTTAGTTGGATAGCATTAGTTTTAGGTTCTAGTTTTAATTCGATTTTTGTTTATTAACTTTAGTTTTTAATTTTTAGTTTTTAGTTGTTAGTTTTTAAATTTTAATTAATGTGTGTTTTAGTTTTGTTTTAATTTGTTCTAGAATTTCATTTTTTTTTTTTCATTTTTAGATTTAGAAAAGGTCAAGAACAAAAATAAAAAATTGCCTTTTAGGACTTTAGTTTAATTTTTCATTTTTTTTTAGATTTTATTTTTTACTTTAGCTTTAGATGTATATATATTTGTTCTAGATATTTTTGTTTTATTTTAGATTTTTAATCTTTTAGTTTTAGAGATAAAAAATTATAAAAAGGGAATAAAAATTTAAAAATGTCCAAAAAGTTTCTAAATTTTCAACTTTAGAAATTTCTCAAAAAATTTATAGTCAAGTGAGCTATTAAATTTTTATCTAAAGTTTGACTATAGAAAATTTTGATTTTCAAATTGGGATTATTTGAAACATTACAAATTCGGAAATATTGATAATATCTAACATTTAATTTTGATGGTACCCTCATGATAATAGTTTTTATCTCGAATTTAAATCGTTGGTTCAAAGTTTAACGCTTAGTTGTGGTGAATGATTTTTGAGCTATCTTTAATTGTGGTTTGAAGTTGCTTGAAATTGGTAATTAATTATTTAAGTTAATTTTGGAAATATTTCAAGTAATGATAAACTGCATGTCTTTATCGAGGATGGTTAATGCATAATTGTGAGGGTGTTTCATCGAATATCATTGTGGTGAATCTATTTTTCATAGCAGCAGTTACATATCAGATACTTGACTTTAGTTTTATAACGGGATTTTTGACTACACAAGGCACTGGTTTTAAAGTTCTGAATCTAATTGGATCTATAAAATCTCGTAAATCTTAACAAGTATTTCGTTATCTAGCTGTGTCCCCTGAATTGGTTGGTCTCCAACCAGTTCTCCTTCTTCATTTTCGTTAGGGTCTACCTCCCTTAGCTTGCTAGGAGGCAGCTTAGATAGAGAGATTGGGGATCAAGGTGACAGCCCCCGATCTGAGCCGTTGTCGCGGTGCCTAGACATTTTGTGCGACAACAGGGACAATTGCAAAGCTAGTTGCAGGGACACAGTAGATCAGTAGAGATCAAGTTTCCAGTGGAAATTGCAAGAAATTCGTGTGATTGAGGAGGCAATGTGAATTGCCCAGTTACAGGTGCAGTTCCAACGAAATGAGATTTCACGAGGGAGATCCATCCAGAAGAGATTTCCTAGTTTTGTTTCATAGGGAGATCAAGTGAAGACTCATTATTGCAGTAGTTTGCAGCAGCAGGGCAGTAGCAGTAGCAGCAGCAGTGGAGCAATAGCAGCAGAGCAATAGCTGCAGCAGTGTGAGGTGGATCAAAGTATGCGCAGTGTTGATAGACAGTGTTTGCCAGTTGTCTTCTTCATAACTGATTTCCAGTGATAGGGAGTCAAATCAATATGAGATGTAAAGAAAGGACGTGAAACAAATGTCAGACATCGACAGTGTGGTCAATCCAACTATAGGATATAGAGGAGTATGTTGGAGAAGAGAACACTTTCCTTGCTAAGAGGGAGTGTTAGTTTATGAATTTTTGGTAGCATCGGACAGGTGTTCTAGTTTCTAAGGCATCAAAGAGGCTAAGGAACATGAGATCCAAAACCCAAAAAAGTTTCAACAGAAAACACTTAGAAAACTCTCAATTAAATTAATTGATCAATAATTAGAAAGTTCATAAATCTAACTTAGGAAAATTGATTAATTAATGGGTATTAAATTTTAATTGAGGAAATCAACTTTTGCTCTAGAGACTTCCAGAAAGTAACTTAATGAAGTCTTAGATGATTTGAGCCATCGATCACTATTAGATATTGGTCGTTGATGCTACAGCGACAGAGTATAAGAGCAAGTCGATGGGATGGAGATAAATACAGATGTGAGAGCAAGGGAGCAAGGCAATGTGAATTACCCAGTGCGCAGTATTCAGCGAGGGATGAATTCAACCCAGAGAAATTTTCAAGTGGTTTTCCAGTTTCTAGCATCAGTGAAGGAAGGTCGAATTATCTAGCAAAGAGGTTGATTTATGCAGTGCGAGTTGTTGATAGAGATATTGATTCAACAACTAAAGCCTGAATCAAGTCCTGGGAGGCCTAGCAAATTGTTTCCGGAGGCAGACACAGGCTGGACGACTTGGCAAGAGGAGTTTCTGGGGCAGTGTGAAAGTCCCAGAGGCTATAATTTGCATTTCTTCCCAGTGGTGCGAGAGCCAAGGAGAGTGTGAGTGGCGAAGGAGAGGCCAAATTGATTTGCTGAGAGGGAGGAGGCCAGCATGTAATTCTCCATATTTGTTGCATAATAAAATAAACCCTCATCTCCTACACCGATTTTCCCTTCGATATTTTTTCAGGGAGTTTTAATCCAAAAATATTGGTGTTTACTTTTTATGTATGCATCTATATCTCAGTTCCTGATTTTATATTCTACAACGTATTTTATTGTGAAGAATGCATTAACGATTTATTTGTTATTTGTCGTAAACAAATAAACTGCTAATGAGTTAGAAGAACAAACTCCAATTAGTGCATTTAAGGAAATTTCACACAACACACTCTCAATGCCCTCCCTTTACTCCAAATCTCTCTCATAAAAGTGGAACATCCTATGATACCTCCTCCTCCTCAAACTCATCAACATCATGTTCCAACCACTTAGTTGTTTCCTCCATGACTAGCCTCTTCGTCTCCACCCTCCATGGACTCATGTTGTCACATCAATGGTGCTTTCCCCAACCCCATCACCTTTCTTTCCCATGGTCCGCCAAAATCCTGGAAGAAGTCCGTAGTGAAAACCATTACTAATACCAACATTTTCCTGCACCACCATGTTGTTTTAACCAGTTCGTTTCGCCGGTTCCAGATTGATACACTGAGATTTGTTGAGTTGTGAGCTCAAACAACCATCAAACCCTGCGACTTGAGGAAACCATTAAACCCTGTGACTGAGACAACCATTAAACCCTATGACTTGAGACAACTATCAAACCCTACAACTTGGTAAATAATTGTAAATTCCATAGTGAAATTGTATTCTCCCTGCCTATCTCTAGTGAGACTAGAGTTTGGAGAGGGAATTGGTTGGGCCAACAAACCCAGTAAAATGTATGACCAATTATCCTTACCTATCTCAGGTGAGGTAGGAGCTTGGAAGGTAAATTGGTTGGGCTTCCCAATGAATTGTCTGACCAATTCTCCTAGCTCACCTTGGGAAAGGTTGGAGCTTGGAGAGAGAATTAGTTGAACTAGTATACTCTTGTGAGGCCTCTACCAGATTGTGTGTTCATAATTGGCTCAAGAAGAGCCTTTACCCTTGTGGAGTTATGGCCCCGACTCGAGGGTGACTCACTATTGAGAAATTATGAGTAGGATAGCATACAATTGGGAGTTATGTCGAAGGTCCGCAACCAGTTGGTGAAAATTGGTGATCATTGTTCCAACCTTGTGCTTAGATGCTTAATGTGTATAATTTCATGTTTCCATGTTTCAATATCTTCTGTGCGTAATTATGTTTAACGTTGGGTATATTTCTAAGCATTTATGTTGTTATGTATTATGTATGCTTATGCATGCCTATAAGGCCTTTCTTAGTATAATAATTGATGCAGAATTGGGTAATTTGCATGGGAGATGGGTTAGCTTTAGATAGGCAAAGGATATCTTACATTTGTTGCTTATGAGAAGAGAATTCCATTGATGAAGTGGATCTAAAAGCCTAAGTAAAGGCCCAAACTTTAGATTGAAGACTCGATGGAAGGAATCTTCATAGAACATTTGACCTTCAAGGTTAAAGAGTTCTCTAATAACTTATGAAACTTGTCACCATGTGTTGAAAGACTTGATTAGGCCTATATAACCCTTCCAAATGAATAGCAATGATAAGAATTATTGTGAAATCAGCTTGTTATTGAACACTAAGATATGCCTTGCTGGGATGGGAGGACTTGGAGGTTTTCTTGAATAGAATTCTTACATGGGCTGTAATAACTACATGATATAATTCAATTATGAAAATTGCCTAAAACTATTGGACAACCTACAAAAGCTATGGGTTGTCATAACTCTGAAAATTACATGTATCTTTATGTAGGAATGAATATCCTGTTGCGATTTTGTGTAGTGGGGGTAGCATCAGACGTGCTCTAGCTCCCAAAATTTGTGGAGGGGCTAGAGTACACATGATCTACAAGACCCAGAAAGGGATTTGGGAAATTTCATCTGGTTTGGGAGATATTTAAATAATTAATTATTTTAATGTATTTCCTAAGTCTAAACTTAGAAAAACTAAATAATTAAAGTTAATTAAATTAAACAAGTGATGAAATTGTCTTAAGTCACGTGGATAAAGCTTTCTTTTAATCTTAGCCATTGATTCGAGATCCGATCATGGTCGTTGGTTTCCCAACGAGAAAAGTATAAAGGAAAGGCTTGGGGTCATTTGTAAAGAAACACAGAGGCAGAGCACTGAAGTTACGCTGAGATTCTAGGGCAAGGTTTGCTAAGAATTCTCAGAAGTGTTTCAGCTACAGAGAGGGGAGTTTAGGCAAAGGGGATGGCCTGATCCCAGTGCCTAGAATCAGCAAGAGGCAAAGAGCAGCTTCCAGAGGCAACGCAGAGGAGCAGCAGTAGCAGAGAGGGCAGCAGCTGCGCAGCACAGAGGCAGCTTCAGCTATGCAGGTGCTGCACAGTCTCTCCTAGGGCAGCGTTAGGTAACAGGAGACCCTCAGGGGCAGGGTAGGGTTTGCGTCACCCATTCTGGGGTTACGCAGCCCTCTCCAAGTGAACACATAGGGACACAGAGGCTACAGAGGTTGACGCATGGGGGCTTCAGGGGCAGCGCTGGGGTTTCTAGGGCCAAGATCTGGCTGAGCCCTGTAAATCCCATTTGAGGGTGTGGATCAATCAATATTTTGGCTTTAGAACATCAGGTTAGCTGCAGATCTATATTTTGATTTTCTCTGTCAGGTTTTCCAGATCTGGAACCCAGATTTGTTCTATTCAGAAAACTCTTAATAATAAAACCCTCCAGCAGCGAGCAGACCGGTTTTCCTGCATTGGTTTTTTCCGGGGACTATTGTACAGAAAATCCTTATGTCACTTTGTCTATGTGTGCATGTACTTTTTCTAGATCTGAATTGATGAAAGTCTCTTATGTGTTTTGCTTTGATATTAATCTGAATTTTCAGCTTAATAACTTAATTAAGTAGGAGGAGCATAACCAAATGTAACAGTAGATTTCTGCATAAGTAACATTCAGAAATTTTCACATGGTATCAAAGCGATTGCAGATCTAGGAGGGTCACCAGCAAGAGACTAAAGGATCTTGCTGCAGAAAGCAGCAGAAGCGCAGATCTGAAGGGACAATGCAGTTTCAGAGAGAGCAGAGTTATGCAGAGAGCAGGGTGACGCAGTCTTACACTATCTCCCAACAGGCCCACGCACTTACTGCGCAGAGGCAGCGCAGAGATAGCGCCCGGATTGTCTGAAGCCAACCAGGGTGACGCAGATCTAAAGCTGTCAGATCCAGAAGTGCCTGAAGCAAAGCTGCAGAACTTCAGAAGGTGCTGGCGGGGTTAAATTTCTGAAGTTTTCATAAATTTAGCCTAAGCACTAGTGACAAAGAGCAAGAGGAGATCAGCTCCTCAAAGAGTTTCTAGCCAAAGAAACTTGCAGATCGATCAGAGGATCGAAGAGAGCTAAATCATTGTTGATTTGGCAGATTTCCAAGGAGGGAAATCAGTTGTCAGAGGGAGCAGAGGGTGCCCAGTTCGCAAAGGACCCTAGATCCAGATCTCTAACAGAGAGAAGAGGAGCTCCGTCAGATTTTTGAGCAGATGGCTCCTCATGGACTATGTGATCAGGATAGATTGGATCGCCTATCCAACTTTGCAGTTTGGAAGGCTATAATCCTGATAGTCCTCGACACATATCATCTAAGAGACCATGCAGAACAAGTTCTGGCCACGCATACCGATGTAGATCTCCTGAGGAAGCATAATGAAGTTGTTGGACATGCCAAGCGGCTGATAATGGATGGAGTTAAAGACCATGTCCCACACATAGCTGAGAAGAAAATAGCTAAAGAAATATGGAAGGCCTTCAGGTCCCTATATGAGGGAAAGTCCGTCCAGAGGAAGATGCTTTTGGAGACTCAGATGCGGTCATTCATGATGACAAAGGGGGAAGACATGGAACATTTTCTCTTCATATTACAGTCGATCAGAGACCAGTTGACTGCCACGAGTGCAAAGGTGGAGGAGATGATGTGATGGTCAGGACTTCTCTCAATACAATCACAGATAAGTGGGAAACCTTTGTCCAAAGTATCTTGGGCAGAGCGGACCTTCCCGCTGGGACAGCTTGTGGGCAATCATGCGTCAAGAAGAAATCCGCAGAATCACCAAGAAGCAGTACAACACAGGATCGAGTAAGGTGAAGAAGGAAGATGAAGAAGATGTTGCCTTGGAATCAAAGAGGCGACAAGGGAAGAAGAAGCGGGATCTATTAAAGATCAAGTGCTTCCAGTGTGGCGAACTAGGACATTTCGCCAGCAAATGTCTTCAAAAAAAAAAAAAAAAAAGGACAACGAAGCTTCTTCTTTCAAGGTTGTTGTGGCGGGCAGATGGTGGGTCAGAAGATGATGCAACCATGAGCGCTCATGAACCACGAAAGAAGGGGCGACATGGATCTATAGAGCAGCTACAGAATGAAAGGCGGGATCCTTGAGCAACTCATCTCTTGGATCACATCCGAGCTACGAGAGCCTTAAGACAGTAGCGGGACAAGTGGAGCAGTGGGTGCAAAGATCACGGATGAAGCAGCAGTAGATAGAAAGGCTGGAAGGAGCAGCACAAGTGTAGGGGTTGATGTGCCTTCAGTAGTGCAAAGCAGAGCTGCAACAGCGTAGAAGGCTTCAGGAGGACAGTGTAGTGTTGCAACTGCGTGAGAGATTTTAGCACAGGGGCTGATGTGACTTCAGCAGTGCAGAGGGAGTCTGCTTACGTAGTGCAGAGTTGTAGCTGTGCATCATTCTCCAAATGACAGCACAGATCAGCAGCCGATGGAGCTTCATTGATGAGGTTACAGCCCAACTGACTTGTCTGTCAAAGATTGGGCAGGAGATTCAGTTGCTTCTCTCAGCAAGTGAAGTTGCAATGCAACAGTTAGCAGTGGCAGTGCTATGGGCAGCACGGATGCAGCAAATTGAGAGGGAGTTGCAGTACCAATGTGGCAGTGACAGTGGCAGCGTCATGGGCAGCAGTACAGAAGGGCAGCAGCGGTGCAGTGTTGAAGGGCAGCAGGCCCAACATCAACAGCACAGAAACCAGTGCCCAAAATCTTGTGATTGCTAGAGCACACTCCGTGTTAAGAGGGAGTGTTGATATTTTGTGTAATGGGGGTAGCATCGAATGTGCTCTAGCTCCTCAAATTTGTGGAGGAACTAGAGTACACATGACCCAGAAAGGGATTTGAGAAATTTCTAGTTTGGGAGATATTTAATTAATTAATTATTTTAATGTATTTCCTAAGTCTAAACTTAGGAAAATTAAATAATTAAATTTAATTAAATTAAACATGTGATGAAATTGTCTTAAGTCACACAGATCGAGCTTTCTTTTAATCTTAGCCATTGATTCAAGATCTGATCATGGTTGTTGGTTTCCCAACGAGAAAAGTATAAAGGAAAGGCTTGGGGTCATTTGTAAAGAAACACAGAGGCAGAGCACTGAAGCTAAGTTGAGATTCTAGGGCAGGATTTGCTAAGAATTCTCAGAAGTGTTTCAGCTGCAGAGAGGGGAGTTTAGGCAAAGGGGATGGTCTGATCCTAGTGCCTAGAATCAGCCTGAGGCAGAGAGCAGCTTCCAGAGGTAGCGCAGATAAGCAGCAGCTACACAGCGCAAAGGCAACTTCAGCTACGCAAATGTTGCGCAGTCTCTCCCAGGGCAACGTTAGGCAGCAGGAGGCACTCAGGGGTTACGTAGAGACCCTCAGGGGCAGCGTAGTGTCTGTGTCACCCAGTCTTGGGTTACGCAGCCCTCACCAAGCCAGCGCAAAGGGACGAAAAGGCTGCAGAGGCTAACACAGGGGCTTCAAGGGCAGCGTTGGGGTTTCTAGGGCCAAGATCTAGCTAAGTCCTGTAAATCTCGTTTGAGGGTGTGGATCAGTCAATATTTTGGCTTCAGAACAGCAAGTTAGTTGCAGATTTATATTTTCTCTGTCGGGTTTTCCAGAACTGGAACCCAGATTTGTTGTATTCAAACAACTCTTAATAATAAAACCCTCTAGCATCCAACAGACCGATTTTCCCGCATTGGGTTTTTCCGGGGACTATTGTCCAAAAAATCCGTGTGTCACTTTGTCTATGTGTGCATGTACTTTTTCTAGACCTGAATTGGTGAAAGTCTGTTATGTGTTTTGCTTCGATATTAATTTGAATTTTCAACTTAATAACTTAATTAAGTAGGAGGAGCATAACCAGATCTAACAGTAGATTTCTGCATAAGTAACATTCAAAAATTTTCACATATCCAACTCAAAGAGTTTTATGGGAACATTGTTCCTCAAGAAAGTATCCATAGTGTTGGCTTCTCCAATTGAAATGGTAATGGACTCAAAGCCCCATGTTGTCTGATTGAGAATGAGTGAGAAGTATCACTTAGTGAGGCAGAATGAATAAGTAGCTTGTGGCCTCATTTGCCTCAGGGAAGGAATCCACTTAATGAATTGAAAGCATGAGTCGTAGATTCCCTTTTAGGCTAAGTAGGATTCAAACTCCCTTGAAGGATCTAGGTAAGCATATGCCTCGCTGGAGTTGGGATCAATGAAATAATGGAAGCCTAAAAATTAGAAATCCACATCATTAAGGAGTCCATATCATCATCATGAAATCCACATCATTAAGGAGTCCATTCATCATCAAGAAGTTGACCTCGTCCATATCATCATCAAGGAGTCCACATCATCCACATTATTAAGGAGTTAGGGTTTCTTCTCGCAAGCGGCCATAATCAGTTCTAGGATTTGGTCCATAAGCCTTAGATTTTCTTTCCAAACCCTATTTAAGGTTTATAAACCATGATCAATCCAATGTCAATAATGCTTAAATCACTAAAAGAAATATAAGATGCTTATCTTTTGAGATCGTGATAGCTCCCTCTTGATCTTTAGTCTTCTTGAATCCAACCTGCAAATCGAACTCATCATCAAGATGTCAAATCTTCTAGGAGTTAGGGTTTCTTCCTTCAAGCAGAAGCAATCAATCCATAAACCCAAGGCTTTCTCAACCCTTTTTGTCTAGATAGGGTTAACAACGATTTGGCTAGGGTTAGCAATTTGTATAGCTAGGGTTTTGACTTCAAACCCTAATAATTTTTCAAGTTCAATCTTGGGTTTACAAACCCTAGATGAGTAACTCTTATCTTCATCATCAGCATCTTGCATTCCATTTAAAACTTCCTCATTTTCACCACCGGCAATCCTAGGGTTTCATAAGCCCTAGAGCTTTCTTTATCAAACCCTTACTAGAGTCAAGACATTTCAATAATTTGGTCAAACATTCAAACTTTCAAACTCTAGATTCTTTAGAGGCCATAGAATCTTCAAATTTTCAAAATTCGACTAGAGTCTTACAAACCCTAGACATTCAACACTCATAGTTTCATTATCTTCAAATTTAGGATCACGGGTCCTTTGCACACTTTTGGACTTTCAACATATGAATACATGACTCCTTCAGCATAAGACAAATTAGTCAGGTCTGTTGTAATCAATGTCGTCATTCTTTTGAATATTTATAAGGCATTGTTTCTTCTTCTTTGAGAGACTCCATCTCTTTAGACATATCCTTTGAACAGAGGCTTCTTGGTCATCATATCATGCTTCGGTTTTGATTTCTTCCATAGAGACATACAAGTTTTGTCTACAAGGAGCATTTGGATTATCCTTAAGCGTTGTCAATTTTAAATATTGAACTCTTTCAATGTTATCAGAACTGATCTGGTGATTGAAACGAAAAACCTTGTGGACCGAGAATCGGTAAAAAACTAGAAAAAAAAATAAAAACGATTTACCAAAAACACACAAAATATTCATATTTTAAATAAAAACATATATATTCATGTGCATCTATATGAATCCAAACCATTTATACACAAATATGCAAAAGCTCTCATTTACATAGCATGTAAGGGTCAGCATAACCAAAATAACATCGAGTGCAATCCATCTATGAACCAAAAATACATCAACAAATAGGCTCTATATGGCCTCTAGTATCCAATAAAAAATCATGCTACAGCCTACAACAAATGCCTACATATCATCAAAATCATTGCCTATATTGGGGTCTTCGCCATCAATATAACCATTTAGGCATTCAAATAAGATAGAAAAAATGTAGCATGTCATGTCAAGATTTTTTGTCAAGATTTTGTTTTAGTGATGGGTACATTTTTAGTAGAGTCTTGATAGAGGAGTTCGACAATGAATGCCACTAACATCAAAGTACATAGAGCGCTTGGTGATCTTTCTTGAATACTAGTTCCATACCCTTGTACATGACAAAATCCAATGGAAATGTTGCAATCCCCCAAATCCTGAAATCCTGAAAAATTGTTAAGTCTGCTAGATTTTGAGTGAAACCTAAAATTCTACTTTCTCCATATGAAATCCAATGAGGTTGAAACCACTCAAACATCCCAAGTCATTTCATGATAATGTTAAAAAATTAAGTAAAAGAACGAGGGCCATAGGCTTGAATATTAGGCTAGCCTAGGGGAGAGTAGGAAGTGGGCCAACCAACTAAAAAATCAAAAAAATAAAGAAAAAAAGGCAAAAAAATTATGCACGGAACCAGCCCTAAACCAGTCAGTTCCATTACAGAACAAGCTGATTCGGTACAGAACTGATCGGCTCGGTACCGAACCGGCCTATTTCGGTTCAAAGGCCTGGTTCGGACCGGTTTTGGGCCAAAAACGGTCAGATGGGCCAATTCCACCAGTTCCGGTCCGATTCTGGTTGACATTTCGAACCCCATAAAGTGTGTCTCATCCTCATGACAGAGATATGAAATTTAATCCGCCGTGAGAGATAAATAGGTGAGAGATGTGGGAAGAAAAGTTGTTAGGTTAGTTGAACATTAAGAGGTCAATATTCAACCGTTTACAATAATTAATGAGAATGTGAATGAAAGGAGGGAAGTCAAAAAAAAGGAATTAAAAGGTCATAATATAATAAATTAATAATTAGGGGCAGCAATATCCTTGCTACATGGACTGGTTTTTTGGGTTGGTTTCCCCTCCTAGGGCAGCCCCAATTTTGCTTTTTTGAACTTGCTATTTCCCGTCAGAATTGGCTAACGCAGCGATTCTGGTTTGGTTGATGAATGTATCTCTGTCCTTTTGTATTATATAATAGAAGTAGCCATATTAAGAAAAAAATAATTAATTAATAATTAATAATTAATAATATAATATAAATTAATAATTAAGACCAAATAATATTGATAAAATTTAAAAAAATATATATTAAAAGAAAAAGAAATAAATGAAATATACTATCAAATGAAGAGAACGAGTACTAATATAACCTAGGTAGTAATATAATCTAACTATATATATAAATATCTATCATTAGTTTCATAAATATATATGTAATAAATAAATAAATAAATAATAAAAAATAAAATGAAATAGACTTTTGACCATATAATAATAAAATGTTTCAAAAACAAAAGAGAATAAAATTAATAAACAAACAGTTAACAAAATTATAATATAGCACTAATATATTATTTTAATTAAAAAATATAAATTATTAAACGAAACTAAGACCAAATAGTATTAATTGAACAAATTAATAATTAAGACCAAATGGTATTAACTAGTCTAGATCCATCTTAACTTCAGATCTACCAAGCGCTAAGAGGGATCAAATCCCTTGAGATGCACACCTCTTTTATAGTGAAAATAAATTTGATCCCTCTCGACGCTTGGTAGATCCGGAGTTAAGATGGATCTAGGCTGGTATAACATATATGTAGTTGACATTGAAACATTTTATTTATAATTTATTTTCTTCACAATAAAATGTTAAAATATGCCCCCTTATATTTTTTCATGTATGCATACATTTAATTATTTTTATTATTAATATTTTTTTAAATATTACATATCAAATTCATATTAAGCATTGAAAGAATTATAAATCTGCCTCATACATTGAATTAGAAAGTCGTTATTAATGTAATAAGAATTCTCTCAATCGTTTCACTCTCTATATATATTTCATGTTAAAATCTTTTATTCAACCTGCCTATTGAAATATTTTATTTATTTATAACCACGTTAATTTTTTCTTTGTTATTGATATTTTTAAAATCTTATATAGAGTGGGCCTACAGGTTAAGAGCATGTGTTTCCTCCTAAGAGGTAACAAGTTCAAAACCAGAGGGGGGTAGAGTATGTTTGCCTTCGTAGATTTAGCAGTCAAATCACTGCAAAGAGGTGGGTCCCTTGTCCCACAAACAAGGGGGTCTCATACACCAATTTGGTGTTTCGCTTAGTCGTGACCTTAAAATTGCATAATAATAATATATCAACTCCATATTAAAAATGAAATATATTAAAGATCTCCATAGTTATGGAAAGTGAAAATATAAGAAAAATTTAAATTTAAATTATATTATTTTTCTCTATAAAAAAGATTTAAAATTACATTATTTGATATGAACATTGAAATATTTTACTTATGGTTGACAATAAAATATATTTATGTTTTAAATATCACATATAAACTAAATTATTTTTTTTACTCGTCTCCATATTAAGTAGTGAAAAAATTACATTTCTTCCTCATGCTAAAAGGTAAATTATTTCTTTTTTACTTTTGGTTACTTTATATCTCTATATAAAGTTATGTCAAATTAAGATGCAAATTGAAATATTTTAATAATGGCCGACATTAGTTTCTTTTGTTATTGCTAATTATAATTTGTTAATTTGAAGTATTATTTTACTATTTTTAAATGTAGTGTTACGTGACAACATCTCTCCCACACTGATTTGTAGAGCGCCTCTTGGCGCAATTAAATAATTTGAAAATGGAAATAATGATTAAAAGGAAAAGAGATAAATGAAATATAATATCAAAAGAAAAGAATGAATACTAATATACCCTAATAAAATATATAAATATCTATCATTCATTATATATATATATATAGAAAATTAATGATCCATATTGCATATCATAACCTCGCAAGAGTAAGATTAATGATTCAACATGTACAGGATCAATTTGTTGAGAATTTGGAGGGCTAGTGATTAATACAAATTCTCTTCTTGATAATTACTTGTGAGCTTACTTGTGTTACTTATGTCTTCTCTTCTTTTAGCTTAGTTAATCTTTCATCAACTCAATTATCAAAATGCAAAAGACACAAAAGTTAGGCTCCTAGAGCCAGGGCAAAACCTCTCCCTCTTGGAGAGGAAAACCCGCAAAGAATTTTTCTTATAGATCTTCAAATGACAAGTACCATGAACTAGACTCAAACCCTTAACCTAAGTATGCTTCCAAGACCTTGTCTATTCTTCTTTGATGATTTCCAACGTTCATTCTTCTTCTTGCACTGGCCTGTACTATCTTACACCAGCACTTAGAGAACACGATCTCTAAGTCTTTCTTTGTTGACTTGGTTACTCAAACACTCTATCTCAGTCCCATTCCATAAGCTTGTTCAGATGTTAGGCTAGGTCATTCGGGACCCTTAACTTCTTATTAACTTGAGGTTACTTCACTTGGGATATACTATCTTTCCTTTATATAAACATTAGGAAGGTAAATCGTAGATTTACCTTCCTTATTGTCTTCACACTGTAATGTCATTATTTCAGGTTGCTGTAGTATATCCACACTTTGTTTAGTCTTGATCAAATGATGTTCTCCACACTGGAATCCGCACTTAACCTTGGCTGAGATTTGCAAATCCGCACTATATTTTGTGCCTCTATATTTCCTGTACCTCTGTACTTCCGCAATTTTCTATGTGCCAACTAATCCGCAGTGCAGGGGTATATATAGGGCACTGATCTGACTTTTGGCTGACCATACAGCCGACCTTAACACAACATGTAAGCCGATAAGAGATGTAATTTCTTCGGCATTTCATGAGGTATTTCTTTAGCATCGTTGAAGGTTGTATTCACTATATTTTGGAGCTTGCCTTCAACGTTATATGAGGGTTGTTGAGAGCTTCTTCACAAGGTCTTTGGAGTATAAACATCTAAACTAAATCCTTCTTGTATATGACACTTAATTATAGAAGAAGATAAAAACCTAGAAGACATCAAGAAGAAGTCTATAACCTATATCATAAAATCTTGTTCATGAAACCCATGAAACAAGTACACCAAAAATACATTTTATTATTGTTAAATTTGGACAACTAGATCCAAACTCCGGGTTGTGCTGCTTAGATGACGATCCCAATATTTTTATTGGATTCCTCTTTCGGAGAGGTGTAAGATTGATCTAAAGATCATCTCGATCAGATGAGCAGAACATGTACTTTGAATTTATTCCACTTATGTGCTAGGTCGGCCTGGAATATAATATAGACTTAAATGTATTAAAGGACGTGTCACACACCCCCAAATATGCCTATATATTGGAGAGACTTGGAGTTCATTAAACACACAATGGGTGGAGGATTTTCTTCTCTCTTAATGGCGATGGAGCTGCGTTCTTAGTGCTGCGTATTTGTGGAGTATTATTTGTCTGGGTTGTCTTGGGGTTGTGTGTGACACACTTGGCTGAATGACCTATTGGAGACTTTGCTGGTAGAAGCATCTTGTTGATCACCGTAACGCCACCATTCATTATCTCTGTTTTGGTTTGTCTTCAAATCGATCTATTGGTATGTTCTATCTGCTTTAGTACCCTAATCTGAAATGGCATAGAACATATTCTCAAATTAACATGGTATCAGAGCTTGGAAGAAGACAACGCCTAGAATATAGGGCAGCAAGATAGAGGTTTTGCTTAACGCGTTAGGGTTACTTGCATTTATGAACCACGGCAACGGATATACGGCGAGATATCATGCTTGATGAGAGTGACACTCTAGAGGAATATAAGAATGCTGCCAAACAGAGAAGAGCAGAGAAGTTGCAGCAACAGGAAGCTGCTGAACTAGAACTCTTTCAGATCATGTTCGTAAAATTGAAATTCTGCATGGTTTGAACGAAATGACGGATGAACTGCAGTCTTTCCTGGGATCTTTCGATGATACCAAGGTTCTTACATGCGCAGACGTCGATGAATTCTTTCAAAATCTCAGAAGGAAGAGACGACGTCTAGAGTGAATCTGTTAAAATTCATAAATGCTCGGCACAAAACATAACTGGTTGTAGTATGTCTCCAAAGACAGTGTGCGCCTCGTCAAAAGATGTCACAAGCCTGATCGCAAAGGTTGGCCGCCGACAAAATTGAAGAGGCTGCCATCAATAAAATCAACGCAATACCATCACCTGTCAGAATTATTAATGCGACGAGCACAAATGATATTTGTTACCAACACGTACAGTGGTGATGTCTCGGGCAGCATTAGACACGGCAGTGATGAGGTAATATAATTGCGGATGGACAGAGGGATTCAAATTGCACCACGGAAATTGTTCCACCATTTGCGACAATTTACCTTAACGTCACACCTTTTGACGGTATGACCAGCGGACACAACGATTGACGGCATTAGCATTGTATGTGGACTATCGACTATTTGGAATAAAACGACAGGTTTCCTTGTTGGTTGCCCCCATCGATTGCCGGAATAGAGGACACAATACGTGGTTGCGAACACGAAAGTATGGCAGTGACAAGCGGAGCACGATTGTAGAGGGGACCACATACGGTGACGGTGTAGAGTCAGAGGCAATCTCTGCGCAGCGGGCGAGATCCACACCCACGTTAATTCAGGGTGGCCAACGCATCGTCACATTGATGCTCGAAATCTTTGACATTGCCAAGAGCGATGAATATTGCAGAACGAACAGAGTATCTGTGGCATCGTAGTTGTATGTGTTTAATCATACCCAAAGACATTTCAAGCAGCGTGACATTTTTGTCCTTGCAGAGTATACCACTTCCTGATTTTGGTTCAATGATTTCACCCGGGTTCATGGTCTTGAATCAATGGTTTGATGTAATAAATTTTCCGCAGACATCTGAAGCACTTTACAAGGCAAATCTAAGGTATATTTAAGGCACAGCAAGATTGTTTCATGGGTCCCTTTTCTAAGGTGTTTTGTGGCATCTTTCTAAGGCAGAACAAAGTTGTTTTGTGAACACAGCAGACCTGTGGAAAATCTATAACGATCTGAAACAAACTTTGAAATGAGATTTGTAGCAGACCTCATCTGTAGCAGCCCTAATTCAGAGTATAGTCTGAAATTTGCAAAGGTAGAGATTGCTATGACAAGGTTCATTACCTGAGTGTCAAAGGCAAGTTAATGCAAGTTTGAAAAAGGTGCTTGAATTCTCTGGATCAGACTTTTGTAGAAAAAAAAAAAAAACTAAACTTTTATACTCATTAATTTCAGATCTATAGAAGGCTTTCACAGTTCTGGAGCAGTTCTTGAGGAGTACTTAAAATTGCCTTACCAAGCAGGCCTTGAAGCTTTGTAGCAGATGCTGGAGCAGCCTTGGACCAAGCTTTGATGTGCAAGCCGAATCAGTTGGGTATGATGATAATTTGTCTCTCCTCCAAAGGATAGACAACTAGATATGACGATATATGTTTAATAATCCTCATATCTATCTCCATCATGAAAAAAAAATAGACTTTCTCCTAAACAGGATTTTGCGTATAACAGCTGATGTTATACTTTCTCATAGGATGTTTCCAAAAAGATGTTGATATAACTGCTCCAAGAGAACCCGAGACATCAATAGTTCCAGAAGTCACTATAAGGGAATCATTTCATCATTATTTTGAATGTTCCTAAGAGGATCTCAATGTGACATTCAAAATCACTGTGAGAATGTGTAAGGAATATGTACTATCCAGGACATGGAATAGTAAATCCTAATTCAGTGGCAGTGATGCAAACAGTGATCTGAAGATGTATCCTTGACAGAAGTCTTTTGAAGCAGTATATATCGTAGCTATGACAATAGAGATGGTGATATGAATTATGCGCAGTAGCTGTAATAAGCTGCAGACTATGTACAGGCAGTAAGAACAGCACTGGTCGAATCTAAGATGGGCTGGCAGAGTTTAAAGCAACAACATTCTCTGTAATATTTGTTTGGTACATCAAGAACAAAGGCCAAAGGAACGTAAGAAGAAAGCATCTTCTGCATGTAAGTCATCTTTATTTGTTCTTAATGTGTAGAAAGATATGGGCAGTGACATAGACATTCATACCCAAGTTTACGAAATTCATAATAGCTGTAAGCTTGGACAGTATCAGTCTTACATTGGAGTGTAAGAATAAACTTGGAAGTGTGATCTGAGAAGTTTTTGCAGCCTTCAGTCACGTTGTTGGAGTCTTGAACCATGATCAACAAAGCCTGTGAAGTTTTGAACAAATATTGTATATGATACATGCCAAGATGCATGATAGCTATACGACAGTATATGGCTATGAGTCTTGGATGGCTTTGACTGTGGGAGAATAAGACTCCTTTCCAAGTTGGTGTCTGGGATGCCCTCATTTAAAATAGATGTCTTCTCTCTCAAGAGAAGTTGGCATTAAGAGGGAGAATACAATTGTATATGCTCTTGATCTAAAGAAAGAAGACCCTCATGGCTCAAAGATATATGGCTTCAAAGGGGGTAATTTCGGAAGAAAACCAAGAAGCCATATAAATACCAGAAGTATCTAACTGCCATGAGTACAATATGAGCCAGAATTATTTGGGAAAGTTGTAAAGCATCAAGTCTGGAAGGATGTGATGCACGAAGAGTATGAATCCATAATGAAGAATGATGTCTGGAATGTGGTTCCAAGACCGGAAGACAAAACAGTTGTCACCTCGAAATGGCTCTATAAGATCAAGCATGGATCTGATGGAGGTGATGAAAATTTCAAGGCAAGATTCGTTGCCATGGTCTCTCTCAAAAGGAAGGCATAGACTATGATGACATATTTGCACCTGTGGTCTGATATATCACCATTCGATCTATCATAGCCCTTGCTGCTACGCAAGGTTGGAGTCTTCATCAGATGAATGTGAAGACCGCATTTCTGCATGGTGCGATAAAGGAAGAGGTGTATGTAGAGCAACCTCTGGGGTTCGAAGTCCATGATTGGGACACCCATGTCGGCAGGTTGAAGAAAGCCCTCTATGGGTTGAAGCAAGCACCCAGATAACTACCTGATGAAGCTAGGCTTCACTCGTACTAATGTTAATCCGAACCTTTACTTCAAGGTTGATAGAGAGAAGCCTCTCATTTTGATGTTGTATGTGGATGACCTCTTCCTGACAGGTGTTGACCCTCTCATTCATCAGTGCAAGAGGGAGCTCGCTGCTGAGTTCGAGATGAAGGACCTAGGACTGATGCATTACTTCCTAGGCCTGGAGGTCTGGCAGAGACCTGGCGAGATTTTCCTTACTCAAGGAAAATACATTGTGAAGCTTCTGGTATGGTGGACTATAAGTCCGTGTCGACATCGATGAAGCTCAACTTTAAGAAGTTGAGTGGCAGCGCTGCTGGGCCCGTGTTAGCAAATCCTACTAAGTATCATCAACTCGTAGGGGCTCTGATGTTCTTAGTGAGCACCCGTCCGGACGTATGTTGTGCAATGAACACTCTGAGTCAACACATGGTTGATCATAACATTCACTGGGTTGGTACCATGAAACCCTTGAGATATCTATGTGGCACGATAGACCATGGGTTGAGATACACTGCCGGAAGCATGACACTCCTTGGATATACTGATGTCAATTGGGCTGGCAGTGTGGTGGATCGTAAGAGCACATCTGGATGCTACTTCACAAGTAGATCTGCTTCGGGCAGGAAACAAAAGTCGGTAGCCTTGAGCACCACTGAGGCTGAATACATTGCAGCATGTATGGCCCGTTGTGAAGTCACTTGGTTGCGAAAGCTCTTCAATGAGTTGTTCAAGCATGTGCTAGATTCCACCGTTATCCTTTGTGATAACCAGAGGGGGATTCGTTTGTTAGAGAATCTTGTGTTCCACGATTGATCCAAGCATGTTGATGGCTGGTACCACTTTATCCAAGCTATGGTACAGCGAGGCACCATAAGGCTCGATCATATTGGAACTGATGAGCAGGTCGCAGATATTCTCACAATGCCCTTAGGGAAGGTCATGTTCCTAACCTTCCGTGAGAATCTTGGAATTGTGGATTGACCCTATTCTGAGGGTCATGTTGGACGATGAGCTCTGGGAGCTCTGGGGGACCCTGGGGATAGTTCCTCGGAGCTATAAGCAACCACAAGGCTAGGCTTGTCGAACCTTGTTGGTGTGCTTCTGCTCCACCGTTATGATGATTGAGTTGGTTCGCCTCTCATGATCTGTTTCCCATATGCATCCTACCCATTTGAGTTCCAGACTCATGGGAAGTACCTCTCATTTGGCCAATGAGGGGGTAAAAGGTATAGACTAGTAGCAAAGACTAATGGATGCATCAAAAATTGTCGTACTCTCTATCTAGGATGACACGGTCCAACCACTTGATCTGGGAACAAGTCTAGTGAGGTTTCGGACCTCCAAACTAACCTTGGGTCAGTGAAACTAACTTCGGGTTAGTATATATGAGACTCTTTGTGAGTCCTATAGAGGTTTCGGACCTCTGGGCTGAATCTGTCAGCCGGGAATGATGTCTTTGTGACTGACCCACTTTTGTTCTGAAATAAAGAGGCCAGCAAAGAAAGTTATGACGGGATGATGCACGATGTTTGGATTGCACTAGTGGACGGAGTTCTCCCTAGTTGAGAGGGAGTGTTAAATTTGGACGACTAGGTCCAAACTCCTGGTTGTGTTGCTCAGATGACAATCCCAATATTTTTATTGGATTCCTCTTTCAGAGAGGTGTACGATTGATCTAAAGATCATCTCGATCGAATGAGCAGAACATGTACTTTGAATTTATTTCACTTATGTGCTAGGTCGGCCAAGAATATAATATAGACTTAAATGTCTTAAAGAACGTGTCACACACCCCCAAAGATGCCTATGTATGGAAGAGACTTGGAGTTCATTAAACACACAATGGGTGGAGGATTTTCTTCTCTCTTGATGGCGATGGAGTTGCATTCTTGGTGTTGCGTATTTGTGGAGTATTCTTTGTCTGGGTTGTCTTGGGGTTGTGTGTGACACACTTCGCTGAATGACCTATTGGAGACTTTGCTGGTAGAAGCATCCTGCTGATCGCCGTAACGCTACCATTCATTATCTCTATCTTGGTTTGTCTTCAAATCGATCTATTGGTATGTTATATCTGCTTCAGTACCCTAATCTGAAATGGCATAGAACATATTCTCAAATTAACAATTATCTTTGTCTTCTTCTTTACATAAATACATAATTACATAGTCAACATGAAGACCGAGCTAGTTACACTTTTCAACACTCCCTCTTAACTAAGGAGGTATTCATACAGGTACATGGTTTCTTTCAAACTGAAGAAACTCATAAGAAGAATTGGATTGGTAATCGCATTTGTATAGCATCATATCAACCAGCATTGTCCTAGTGCAAGGCCTTGACTTACAGCCCCATCTCTCAACGAGACAATGGGCTACAATGCTGGCGAGACACGACTAATAAACACCATCGCCATTGTCTCTCCAAGGTACATACTCCACCTGGGTGTTCCCAAAGTATGACCTTCTTGGACTATTCTTCTCTTGGGTAGCTAGCCCTCAAGGAATATCGGTCCCTGACTACTCTTATCTTGAATGCCCTAACACATTCTCAAAGAGTATCGAATGCCAAATGATTACCCAATCCTCCATTCTGTTTTCCCAAGTGAAGACCAGAATGATGTGTCTATCTCTCCCTCTCAACCAGGGAGGACCTATTCCACAAGGGAATGTACTCATTCCTATACAAGGAATGTACCTAAGCTCATTCTTAGGAATTACCAAGTTTCTTCCAAGTAAGAAACTTATCACCAGGCTCCCTCTTAACCAGGGACCTCCAGCAACAATGGTGAGACACCCAGCTGCTCATGAAGATTTCCTGTCCTCGATGTCATGGATTTCGATATTGAGGAATCTTCAACTTTTAGCTTCATAAGGCACAGATCATCCATCACTTTCATCCACGAGTCATGTCAGCTATCAGAAAGTGATTCATCAGACTTCCTTATCTGGTCCACTTTTATGCCAAGCTGCTTTCCTTCGAATCATCTCCAAGGATCATACATCCTTTCTCATGATTAGCAGTCTTCAGTGATGACACATCTCCTAATGATATGTTTTGCCAAGGGTCTTCTTCTTTACCAGACTTCTGTCAGAGTCTACATATCTTCCCAGGAGATTTCTTAGTTGCATCTTCTTGGCTTCCGGATGATAACTGCCTCTTGACATGGTTGCATTTTATAATCTCTTCGTTTCTGCACATTCTTCATTCCCTCAACTTACAAATTTTCAATTTCTCGTTACAACCACCTCATATTCCATGAGGACATATTATGTTGATTTCATCTGTCAATGCACCGAGAGATCCTTCTTCATAGATCATACTTCTAAATATGGAAGTTTATTGCCTGCAACCATATGCAATGACTTCACAGCATCCAATATCAGCATATATGTCTACATACCTCATACCTATTTCCCTGAGTCATCCTGTAGCAATTTCTCTAGAATGAAGAGCTTCATTCCTTTGGCCTGCTCCATCAATATGTCATCACATCCAGAATTTTGTTTCCATGATGACCCTTGATCTTGATGACCGCTTTACTTTAGTAATTTTATCAGAGAGGCTTTTCCAGAAGTTGTTTCACCGAGAGCTCCTTCCATGCTTCTACCGTGATGTACATTGCTTCCTGTCATACTATTTTACGATCAATCAGAAATCACTTAAAGAGAAAGATAATCTTAATCATAATAGAGATCTCTCGCTTCCTCTTTCTTAGATCTCTTAGCATTAGGTTCTTCTTTTTCATTAGTGACATGGGCTTCTTCCTTTTTCCTCTTGTCCTTTCCAGATTTAGGACAATCTCTTTTATAATGCCCAAGTTCATTACATCCAAAGCATCGTACATTGTCCATATTCCTTCTTTTATTCTAAGGGCCAAATTTTCTGAATCTTCCTTTCTTCCTGTATGAGGCTGCAAAGGCATGATTCTCTTCACTTGGTCCTGTATCAGCTTTGGCCTTTAGTCTTGTTTCCTCTATTTTACATAGAGACCATTAATCATGGAATGGGGTGGCTTCTTTCTTCCCATATAAACTAGAAGTGAAGTTTCCCCATTCCTCTGGTAGAGCATTCAGCACCACTGTAGTCATCTTAGTGTCAGACATTACTTCTCCTAGTTCCTGCAGTTGATCTCTTATTTCAGAAATCCGCATAAAGTATGGAGTGATTCCTTCTTCCCTTGATAATTTCATTTTGTATAGTTCTTGTCTCAGAGAGATTGCTTCTCCTGCAGTACTCACAGAGAATAGCTCCACCAGTTTCTCATATATTTGTTTTGCAGTGTTTAGTTTTGATACATAGGGAATAAGAGAGTCTTTAATGGATTCAATGAGAATCCTCTGGGCTCTAATTTCTCCCTTCATGTACTTGGCATGGGCTGGAGCATCTTCTTTTGGGGGTTGAATAGTAGATCCTTCGATATAGTCCATTACTTCGTCTTCAATTAAATTCAAGTTGGTCCTCTTCTTCCATGCACTAACGTTTGATGACCCAACCAGCTTGTTGCTTTCTTTACAATAAGGCAACTTGACATATAGGGTCATGGATACTTACTGGAGTATAGTGGCTTGCAGCTTCCTTGATGATGTTTGAAAATGAAGTCAAGGGTTTCCTTTAAGATAGGAGCTTCTTCAATGTAGGTGTACTTAAATCCTTGATTATAAAGAATATCTTCAGAAGTTGAGGTTCTCTTCAAACAATGTCTTGAGTGCAAATCTTTGATGGCAAAGATTATTTTCTTGAATGAGTTGATCTTTTGAATGAGATAGGAGATCTTACTTGAAGTAGCTAGATAGTCTTCCTTGCAAACTGATTTGACTTTCCAACCCAAACTTGATCTACGCTTCCTTGAGTATCTTTGTTGACAAGCAGCCCTTGTGTTCAGCACCTTAGCTCTGATACCATGCTGAGAATTTGGAGGGATAGTGATTAATACAAATTCTCTTCTTGATATTTACTTGTGAGCTTAATTGTGTTATTTATGTCTTCTCTTCTTTTAGCTTAGTTAATCTTTCATCAAGTCAATTATCAAAATGCGCAAGACACAAAAGTTAGGCTCCTAGAGCCAGGGCAAAACCTCTCCCTCTTGGAGAGGAAAACCCGCAAAGAATTCTTCTTATAGATCTTCAAATGACAAGTACCATGACCTAGACTCAGACCCTTAACCTAAGTATGCTTCCAAGACCTTGTCTCTTCTTCTTTGATGATTTCCAACACTAATTCTTCTTCTTTCACTGACCTGTACTATCTTACACCAGCACTTAGAGAACACGATCTCTAAGTCTTTCTTTGTTGACTTGGTTACTCAAACGCTCTATCTCAGTCCCATTCCATAAGCTTGTTCAGATGTTAGGCTAGGTCATTCGGGACCCTTAACTTCTTATGAATTGAGGTTACTTCACTTGGGATATACTATCTTTCCTTTATATATACATCAGGAAGGTAAATCGTATTTACCTTCCTTATTGTCTTCACACTGTAATGTCGTTGTTTCAAGTTGCTGTAGTATATCCACACTTTGTTTAGTCTTGATCAAATGATTTTCTCCACACTGGAATCCGCACTTAACCCTGGCTGAGATCTGCACTTCTTATCTTTGAAATCCGCACTGTATTTTGTACCTCTGTATTTCCTGTGCCTCTATACTTCCACAATTTTCTGTGTGCCAAATGATCCACAGTGCAGGGGTATATATAGGGCATTGATCTGACTTTTGGGCTGACCATACAGCCGACCTTAACACAGCCGACCTTAACACAGCATGTAGGCCGACAAGAGATGTAATTTCTTCAGCGTTTCATGAGGTATTTCTTCAGCATCATTGAAGGTTGTCTTCACTATATTTTGGAGCTTGCCTTCAACGTTATATGAGGGTTGTTGAGAGCTTCTTCACAAAGTCTTTGGAGCATAAACATCTAAACTAAATCCTTCATGTATATGACACTTAATTATAGAAGAAGACAAAAACTTAGAAGACATCAAGAAGAAGTCTATAACCTATATAATAAAATCTTGTTCATGAAACCCATGAAACAAGTACACCAAAAATACATTTTATTATCTTCGTCTTCTTCTTTACATAAATACATAATTACATAGTCAACATGAAGACCAAACTAGTTACACTTTTCAACACAATTTATACATTATTCATAGTTTCTAGTACAAGGCTCCTTTGCAAGATGAAGGTATATAGCCACGATTGGGCAATGTTCTACTCCTTCGTATAATATATATCGGTTCCAAACGACAAATCACAATACGGCTTGAACTTATCTTTGATAGTGCTGAAGATCGTAATAGTCCTTTATAGTCCTTACATTTGGTCCTTATTGACAAGCCTCGGAGAGGGGACAAAGAATGATCCCAAGCAAGTTTGTAAATTCAAATGAAATTTCATACCTTATGTTTATGGCTTTGATGCGCTTTAGGCGAGAATTCTTCATCCTTCAAGGGCTACTAACCAAATAGTTTCCAATGTGGTAGGCTTGAACTTGTCTTCATTCTTAATCTTGCCACCCTTCATTGTTTGATTTTAATAAAGGACATGGTCTTGAATCTAGAACATATAGGAGACGGCTTCCTTGCTTCTATACTTATCTAGTCGGACCCTTTTGGCAGTGTATGATGTCCATATTCTATGTATAAGAGGACTGTTTTTTTCAAGCAAACTTGGTGTTGAGGTTCTATCATAGATTTAAAGTCTTCAAATGATCAGTAATACTAGCAACTCATACAAATTTGAAGAAGCTCAATCAGGGCTTTAACCATAGAAATAATAGACATCTATATAGCTTGAGAGCCGCAAGTCACAAACTTGAACACAGTCACATAGTTTATTGATTCACAATCCTTAGGTTCGCAATTATTTCGCAGAGAATAGGAAAGCCCCACAAAGTTCACACAAATGTCACAAAGATGCTTGCGCAAAACAGAGAAAACATGCCATGAGAAACCCATATAAGTGCCACAGAGATTGCACTGAATATAGGTGACTTAGGTCCACAATATCTATAAAAGGCAAGTGCCACAAGTCCCCAGTTCCTAACAGAGGGTAGGCATCTTAAGTCCACAATTATAGAAAATGAGTGCCATAGGAGCTCGCATGATTGGAGACAATAACCTACAAAACCTCACATACAGAGAGCCTTGTCACAAAGATAATTTTGCACCTTGTCAGATAGCCAATTCACATAGTCACAGAGGCTCAAACCGCCACAAATCATTCGCTTTTCCACAAAGAATCAACGCCTTAGATCCGCACGGAGACAAGGAGCCTCTTGCGCACATCACAGAGCCACAGGAGATGGTATTATTCCATAGATAGATAAATTCAAATCTTGCATTCCTTTCTAAAAGATAAAGTGCATCGATCTACAAGCTTCTGCCTAGCCACATGGCCATGCATGGAGCTCGTCCTTCTGCTTTTAATACCTCCAGCTGCTGGCCTTACGCCACAACTAATGCTTCTGCCTCCCTCATTAATGTTTGTCCGGTCTCTGAACTTGCACGCTATTTCATGGCGCCCTTCACCTCCTCGTTGTCATTTACCTCCTGCAGTCTTTGGGCTCTTGCTGCCTATTGCAACTTCAAGCTCCTCTGTGACCTACAAGCTACGCTCGCCTTGCCACCTCTAGCCTCCGGCCTCCCTTCTGCCTTTACCCGTGCTTCAGCTCCCTCCTGCTCAGCCATGCCGCGGAGGTATAGAATGAGGTGTCGTCGGGGTCAAGGTCGTGGCAGAGGTCAATCCTCTTGCCCGCCCATTTCCATCCATGAGGACAGTCATCCCCCTCCTCCTGAGAATAATTTGGCCTCATACCAGTTTCAGTATGACTGCAGCTTGGACCGCCCTCTAGTTACCGCCACCCTCACCGTGAGCTTTCAGGAAGCTCCATCCAGCTCTATTGGCTTTGGTTCGAGAAATCATCTCAGGTAATCTACCATCTCCCCCTCAGCATTCCCGGAAATCGGAGGCGTTACCTGTCAAAACACATGCGCATTCTTCCAGCAGTGAAGGCAGCAGCAGCGGCACTCCAGAACGTTTTGCAGATGACAAGAGTGAAGGCAACGGCAGCCCTGTGCGTTCCACCAACACGCCTAAGCCCAACGTACAGCAGTCGAAGAAGGATGAGGATACATCGGACGACTACAGGTGTCTCAACATCAAAGAGCCTCTGCCTCAGCCTCATGACAAGTAGCATGCCATGCAGCCTCAAAATTGACAGGTTTCCTCTCTCTGTGTTGTTTCACCTTTCAGATATCATGTTTTTTATGCATTGTTCGATATACTCCTGGTTATTTTTTGACAACGTTGATTTCCCTATCCAAGGGAGCAATTTTTGGACCGGTTTCCCCAACTGGGGCGGTCATATTTTTGCTTTTTTGAACTATGCTCCCTCCAGAATTGGCTAGCATAGCAACTCTGGAGGCCAACTTCGAAATGTAAATTATGTGCAAAATTAATAGATTAGTCTTATTTAGGAAAAAAAAAACATAGATACTCGAATTATAATCAGAGTTATACTTTGAATGATATAGAACTTGGATTATGCTTGTTACCACAAACTTTAATTAAAGACTTCTTGCAAACTTCCTTGAGGACCTTCGCATTTCACTAAGGAGATCTTAAATGAAATGTGTGATCACCTCAGAACAGCTTGCATTCCAGCGAATTGTTAACCATAGGATCGGACCTTTGTTTACAAGAGACACTATAGGTTTGGTCTTCTTGCACAAGTGATCTATTACAAACTTTAGACATTTCTTAAAGAATCGAATCACAAAATTACAAAGCTCAGATTACTTGACAAGTTTTGTCCTTTAGAAATAGACCACAGAGATAACTCGTTATTCTATGAGACTCCTTTTTCCTTCGATTTGCTTCTAATAAGCTCAGAACTATCTTGATTTCTACTTCAAACAAGTTGTGCCACAAAGCTCTTCCTTCAAGACTGCTCTTCTTGGCTCTCATACCATGTTGATATTTCTAGGGCAAAACAACCTACAATAATTTTCTTCCATAAATAACTACTTCCAATGATCAGTGAGCATTAATTTACATATCATTCATCCAATATCATTAAGCAATTATACAAAAGAAAATTCAACCATTAAACATGAAAGAGTAGTAGAAAAATAACCATGAGACGAGACAAAAATTAACCCTGAGGCCAAGGCAAAACCCACAAGCGGAAAACCCTGAAAAATATTTCCTTATGAGAGAGAGTTTGATTCATCAATACATCCAGAAATACCAAACCAATAACCAAGAACAAAATCAAGTACCAAGCCAATGTGCCAAGATCACCTTCAGATTTTCGGCCCTCCTTTCCTCCTTTTGAAATTCATTGGATCAAAGATAATCAAGACAAAATCGATGTGCCAAATGATGGAGGAATGCTCTCCATTATATCGACTTTGAAGGGGGTCAAATGGGTGCCTCTTACGAGCCCAACCCACTTGAATAATTTGTGGAGGCAAAATTTTAAATTTTTATTTCTCCACAATGAAAACACTCACCATGGCTATACCATATTTCCAACAATATAAAGTTCCAATTTGGTTTTTTGAAGGTCATTTTAGTTTTTCCTTATGCCGAGTTTGAGCTCTGAGGGTTGCGTGAGTTTTGTAACCATTTTTCATCAAGCAAACAAGGGAAAATCCATAGTTTTCTTTGCCATCGGTTGAGCATTTTTGGAGTGGAGATCTACTCTAGTATACCATTTCCATATTTCCAAGTATGTTAAAAAAAATTGCCTTTTTTTTCTTTGTTTTCAAGATTAGTATAAATTTAGAGTCTACCTCTTTTTATCCTTTTTTAATGAGAGATTTAATACTTATATAGCTGTAATATCTAATTGCGGCATTCTTCAAGTTTTTTATGGATTTGGATTTTGAATTTCCACATTTGTTTTGTGTTGTAGGTCCAAAATTTAAAATTTTAATCAGAGCTCTACTAAAGCGCAAAGCCATTAGACCAAATGTGGGAGTATGGTGAACCATGTGAGGATTATCATAAAACAAAGTTGAGTTGCAAGCTATGTGGAATGGAAATCTTTGGTGGAATCACTAGCTTGAAATACCACCTTGCCAAAATCCGAAGGCGAAATGGATATTTGTCCTGTCCGAGAAGTCACCCCGTACATCGTCCTTATTTGTTAAAATTGGACAACTAGGTCCAAACTCTGGGTTGTACTGCTCAGATGATGATCCCAATATTTTTATTGGATTCCTCTTTTGGAGAGGTGTAAGATTGATCTAAAGATCATCTCACTTTGGATAGATAAGAACATGTACTTTGAATTTATTCCACTTATGTGCTGGGTTGGCCTGGAATAAAATATTGACTTAAATGTCTTAAAGGACGTGTCACACACCCCCAAAGATTCCTATATATTGGAGAGACTTGGAGTTCATTTGATACACATTGGTGTGGAGGAATTCTCTCTCTCTTGAAGGCGTTGGAGCTGTGTATTATTTGTTTGGGTTGTTCTGGGGTTATGTGTGACACGTTTGGCTGAATGACCTATTGGAGACTTTGCTGGTAGAAGCATCCTGCTAATCGTCGTAACGTCATCATTTCCTATCTCTGTTTTGACTTGTCTTCTATCGATCTTTTAGTATGTTCTATCTTCTTCAGTATTATGCCCTAATCTGAAATGGCATAGAACATGAGCAGAAATTAACATGGTATCAGAGGCCTTGGTTGAAGACAATGCCCTAGGCTGAGCAAGTCTGCCCTAATTAGCGTGAAGAAAAAAAAAATCTGCCCTAATCTGCGTGGAAAAAGTTGTAGATTTGAGAAGGGATGTTTTTGAGGGCTAGCTTGCTAAGCTAGTTGGTCGAGGTACATATATACAAAATGCTACCATATGTGGGTAGCTGGAAGGCTGAAATGTTTGCAGCCTTGGTTGAAGGCCAAACAGAAGTTCCCGGAAGCATTGACGGCCAAATGAAAGGCGGAAGCCGAGAACGGGGAAAATAAGAAAAAGCAGAAAGTTCTTTGAATCCTGCGAAACCTGTTTTCAAACCTGGTTATGGTGGAGACCGGAAAAGCTATGGAAGTTTTCCCGAGCAGAGGCGTGCAAGTGGCTGTTTTTCTTGCCGTTACTAAGCAGAAATTGGATCGTTGTTTTGACCCTAATTGCGGAGGACCGCGTCTTTTATTCGTTCGAATTTCTAGACGAGCGAGTGAAATCTTCTGACTGCACTTGGAAAATATGGGCAAATACATGTATTATCTACAATCACTGATGTTGGGTTCTCTGGAAGTTCTGATCAGCAGGAAAAGCCCGACGCTGGTGTTTATTTATCCAGTCCAGTGAATTTATTTTACAGAGCATTTAAGCCGACAGACGATTGCTGAAGTTCGAGTCCCCAAATTCTTTTGTCATCGTCGACTGCTGTAGGTTGCCGGAAGAAACTGCACGTTGAGCAAATGAATAAACGCTGTACACAACAAGAATTTTTAAAAGGAAATCCCACAGTGGCATCACTATACCCTATAATCTGTACTGGCTATTTGCCTTCGCCGAATTTTCGGATGTGGAAGAGAATACGGTCGCTGATTGTGCAGAGATTTCTCGGCAAGTGTGCAACAAGTCTAGCGAATTCACGGTGAACACGACTAAGACTAGGGTTGAGCAGACTCTGGAAGGCACCGCAGTCTCGAATTTTATCATTCCTTTCACTTTAAAACTAAGGATAGTTACAGAAAATACCGCAAGGAATTCGAGTTGGCCTTAACATTGCGTTTTTACTATAGCTCGTTATAGCCGAACTACAATCGATCAATTGCGTAGAAACCAGCCGAGGGTTTATCACGAGTTAAGCAAATTTGAAAATCGAGCGACAGAGGTATTATAATGGCGGATAATCCGCCCAAAGGTAGAACAGCTCGCACAAGGACAGCTGTTAAAGCACCACAACCAGCAGTAGCAGCAGCAGCCACGTCAAGTGAGCCCACTGTATTGGATGCCGAAGCATTTACTCATGGCGGCGTTCCCAAGGAACAATATTACAGTGTCCAGTGATTTACGCCGCCGAATATGACATCCACGCATGTCTATAGTTATTGAATAAGCAATGGTATTTATACAGGAGAAGATCTATCTGTGCTGTCTAATTTGGAGAAACTCAAAACAATGATAAACACAGTGATTTTGGAAAAAAAAAAAAAAAAAAAACCATCGAGGGTTTGGTATTTCACGGGCACCTGAAGCTGGCACATCAGGAATAGTCACATCGAAACAAGCTTTACAAGGGTTGACTCTTGCTCAGGCTTCACGATTAGCTTCTTTGAAACGTCATTCAAGACCACCAGGCAGTTCTCAGTTATCAGATGCAGGCACTATAAAACAACTATACAGAGCTATAGTCATTCCTGAGATATCAGAACCAAGCACTTCTTAAAATGTATCCCGGGCATGGGGCACTTGCCAGGAGTTAGAAGATGGCAGTTTAAAGCAATCACTGAGAGGTGCTTAAGTCAGTCTTTCTAGGACGAGTTAACTCGTACCTTGTTATCATAATATTGTCTTGTGCATGTGGTTGAGCTTATTCTTCAGAAGAGAGGACGAATGCTGTACATGCAAGATCTTATTCATAATTGCAAGGTTTGTACCGCTGAAAACTTACTTGCCCGATGGTGACATTAATCTGACAGCATTTTATATGCATAAGAATCTGAAGGATACATGGGCAAAAGCAGTATGAAATGTTCTGGAAAGAAAAGTGAATATGCAGAGTTTCATGTCAAGGAAGTTCACTATTTTCAAGCTGAATTGCAACACTGCCTTGACAGTTTCCCCATGACAGTTGTGTTAGTATCTCTATGATGACTTAAGGGGCAGTGCAGTGCCTCATTGTACAATATTATGATGCTGTTGTCTAGTGACAGTGGTTGTAACTGAACTCAACCTAGTGGCAGTGACTCTAGCAAGTGTCTTGACAGATGAACTGAGATCTGAAGCCTTGGAGCCTTAGATCAGTCACCATTCACTGCTAATGGGCAGATCTGGAATCAAAATGCAATGACAGATGTTGTAGATGAACACCTCAAGTGCAGAATAAAAGGCAGATTGGATCCTTAACTCGGTAAAGAAAGTCTTAGAGGGCTTGTTGAGGAAGCTACAGCAGATCTCCACAAATCATCTGGTAATTGTTGTAAGCTTGAAATCTTCACTACTGTTAATGATGAAGAAATCTGTGATGCAAGTTCAGAAGGTATCTCTGTAACGGCCATTTTGAGGAGCTAAATCTGTGAGTCTATGTCACTGTCATTATGACAGTGACATAGACAAACACCCTTGTCTACGAGATTCATAATAACTGTAAGCTTGTGACAGTATCAACTTGAAGTGTGAACTGGGAAATTTTTTGCAATTTTCAGCCACGTTGTTAGAGTCTTGAACCATAATCAACAAACCCTGTTTGGATGGCTTTGACTGTGGGAGAATAAGACCCCTTTTGAAGTTGGTGTCTGGGATGCCCTCATTTATAATAGATGTCTTCTCTCGAGAGAGAAGCTGACATTAAGAGGGAGATACATCTGTATATGCTCCTGAGCAAATATCATTACTGAATGAAAGAAGATCCTCATGGCTCAAAGACATATGGCTTCAGAGGGGGAAATTCTGGAAGAAATCCAAGAAGCCATATAAATACCAAGGGTATCTAGCAGCCATAAGTACTATTGTACAATTTGACCTTGGATCCTTTGAGGAAGTCGTACAGCATCAAGTCTGGAAGGATGCTATGCACAAAGAGTATGATGTCTGGATGTGGTCCCAAGACCATAGGACAAAGCAGTTGTCACCTCGAAATGGCTCTACAAGATCAAGCATGGATCTGTTGGAAGTGCTGAAAAGTTCAAGGCAATATTCGTTGCCTGTGAGGAAGATATAGACTATGATGACATATTTGCACCTGTGGCTCGAGATACCACCATTCGATCTATTATAGCCCTTGCTGCTACGCAAGGATGGAGTCTTCATCAGATGATGTGAAGACCACATTTTTTTGCATGGTGTGCTGCATGGTGTGATAAAGGAAGAGATATATGTGGAGCAACCTCTGGGGTTGAAAGTCCAGGATTGGGACACCCATTGTCTGCAGGTTGAAGAAAGCCCTCTATGGGCTGAAACAAGCACCCTGAGCTTGGTACGAGAGGATAGATAGCTACTTAATGAAGCTGGGCTTCACTCATAGTATTGTTGATCTGAACCTTCACTGCAAGGTCTCTCACTCTGGTGTTGTTTGTGGATGACCTCTTCCTGACAGGTGCTGACCCTCTCATTCATCAGTGCAAGAGGGAGCTCGCTGCTGAGTTCGAGATGAAGGACCTAGGACTGATGTCTAGGCCTGAAGGTCTAGCAGAGACCTGGCAAGATTTTTCTTTCTCAAGGAAAATACATTATGAATTTTCTGGTATGATGGACTGTAAGTCCATGGAACTCAACTTTAAGAAGTTGAGTAGCAGCGTTGCTGGGCCTGTCCTACTGAGTATCGTTAACTCATAGGGACCCTGATGTTCTCAATGAACACTTGTTCGAACATATGTTGTACAGTGATCACTTTGAGTCAACACATGGTTGATCATAACATTCACTGGGTTGGTGCCAAGAAACTCTTGAGATATCTCTGAGGCACGATAGACCATGGGCTGAGATACACTGTCCGGAGTATGACACTCCATGAATATACTGATACCAATTGGGCTGGTAGTGTGGTGGATCGCAAGAGCACATCTGGATGCTACTTCACATGTAGATCTGCTTCGGGCAAGAATCTAAAGTCGGCAACCTTGAGCACCGCTGAGGCCGAATACATTGTAACATGTATGGCCTGTTGTGAAGTCACTTGGTTGCGAAAGCTCTTTGTGAGCTGTTCGAGCATGTGCTAGATGCCACCGTTATCCTTTGTGATAACCAGAGGGGGATTCATTTGTCATAGAATCCCGGGTTCCACGATTGATCCAAGGATGTTGATGGCTAGTACCACTTTATCTGGGATATGGTACAGCGAGGCGCCGTAAGGCTCGATCATGTAGGAACTGATGAGCAGGTCGCGGATATTCTCACTATGCCCTTGGGGAAGGTCATGTTCCTAACCTTCCGTGAGAATCTTGGTATCGTGAAACGACCCTATGATGTGGGTCCCGTTGGACGATGAGCTCTGGGAGCTCTGGGGGGCTTTGGGATAGCTTCTCGGAGCTATAAGCACTTATGGTGCTTCTGCCCCACCGTTGTGATTAATGAGTTGGTTCGCCTCTCATTTATCTGTGCCCCGTATGCATCCTACCCATTGAGTTTAGGGCTCATAGGAAGTTCCTCTCATTTGGCCAATGAGGTGGGAAAAGCTAGAGACTAGACTGATGGACGCATCAGAGTTCGCTGTACTCTCTATCTAGGATGGCACGGTCCAACCACTTGATCTGGGATCAAGTTTAGTGAGGTTTCGGACCTCCAACTGACTTCGGGTCAGTGAAACTAACTTTGGGTTAGTATATGACTCTCTTGAGTCCTAGTGAGGTTTCGGACCTCCAACTGACTTCGGGTCAGATGAACCAACCTTGGGTTGGTTGGAGACTCTTTGTGAGTCCTATAGAGGTTTCAGACCTCTGGGCTGAATCTGTCAGCCGGGTATGATGTCTTTGTGACTGACCCACTTCTGTTCTGAAATAAAGAGGCCAGCAAAGCAAGTTACGGCGGGATGACGCACGATGTTTGATTGCACTAGTGGACGAAGTTCTCCCTAGTTGAGAGGGAGTGTTAAAATTGGACAACTAGGTCCAAACTCCCAAGCTAGATGCTCTGCACGACGATCGCAATATTTTTATTGGATTCCTCTTTCGGAGAGGTGTAAGATTGATCTAAAGATCATCTCGATCGGATGAGCAGAATATGTACTTTGAATTTATTCCACTTATGTGCTGGGTCGGCCTGGAATAAAATATTGACTTAAATGTCTTAAAGGACGTGTCACACACCCCCAAAGATTCCTATATATTGGAGAGACTTGGAGTTCATTTGACACACATTGGTGTGGAGGAATTCTCTCTCTCTTGATGGCATTGGAGTTGCGTATTCTTTGTTTGGGTTGTTCTGGGGTTATGTGTGACACGCTTGGCTGAATGACCTATTGGAGACTTTGCTAGTAGAAGCATCCTGCTGATCGCCGTAACGCCACCATTTCTTATCTCTGTCTTGGCTTGTCTTCTATCGATCTTTTAGTATGTTCTATCTTCTTCAAAAGATATGCCCTAATCAAATCGCATAGAACATGAGCAGAAATTCACATCTATAGTCACCCCAGACATTGTCCTTATTGCAAAGAACTCAATTCGTGACACTACTAGAAAAAGAGAATAGAGGGAGGAACTAAGGAATTGCGTCATAACCACAAGCTTCTCAAGGGCGAGGGAAACCTAATCCTTGGCCACACCTTCTTAGTACATTATGAGTATCAGATTATCGTTTTAGTATCTACATGCTTCATGATGATCATCTCATAAGATACGTTTAGTTTTTCTTTAATGTGAGTTTGTATTATCTTGTCAGAACTTATCACTGAGGACAAATATCATATTTTAGTATCTCGCATCAATGATTGATGTACCACTTGGCATCTTATAAATTTTATATTGTAGTTTTATTTTCATATTTGTGTGACAATCTAAGTCACATGACACGAGGACACGAGACACGGAGGACACGTAAATACGAGTATTCAACATGAGACACAACAATTTCGAAAACATGACACTGGGAAATATAGTGAAATATAGTGTCTAATCCATATTTTTTTAGAAATGAGAACATCTACAGATATGAATGATTATGATATCTTTTTAGTAATTTACTGATTTAGTATTTATAATTTTACAATTTAGAACTAGTTAATTTATTAATTTACTACATCAATGATGCTCGTGGTTCAGTGTTCATTGTTCATGTTATTAGCAAGTGTTCAAGCACATAAGAAACTATAAATCTCGAAATATCATGAATGATAAAATTAAACTATAAATTTAGAAGTAGAACTTAGATATTAAAACCATAAATTGCAGATTTTTCATCAAGTCATCAAAATCAAAATGTATTACATAGATACCAAGGGAATGCTACTAGAATATACAAAATAGAGTAGATACAAAATAGGTAGGAATATCATAGCTTGTCAGTGGTACTAGTCATGACTCACTAGTCATGACTCTATGTCCAGGTGGTCCATGTCATAATCACCATCACTACCACTGCCATTTGATTCTGCTCCATCCTCCTCTTCTATGCCCAATCCAAGATCTCATGTTGCATTTGTTGGTGTGGAGGATGACCCCTCAAGAGACTCATCAACAAAAGTGGTTGGTTCTAGCACTGGGTCATTAGGATCCATTGTTGGCTAACACCTCACAAACATACACGAAATTGAAAAAAAAAATGAAAAAATCAAGGCGAGATGCTTTTTACATTGGGATTTTAGTGGGACACGTGTCCTAAAATCAGGACACGTTAGGGCACGTGTCCAACATGCCCCAAACAAGTGTCTTGATTTTAGGACACGTTCAAAAATGTGTCAGACATGTTTTATGGGTCGTGTCATGTCCGACACGTGACATACAGGACACGGGACCCCCCTAAGGACGTGTCCTATGACTTAGGTGACAATGTGTCTGTTGATGTTGATGTTGCTTTAAAAGAATAAAAATTTGAAAATCGAATGATTATTTTTTTTAAGTTTCCCAATAATTTCTGATAATTTCCCCGATATTGCCAATAACTTAAATTTTCGATCCCCGGCAATAAATTGCTGATAACGATAAATGTAATATTGAGCAAAATAGATACTTTGATGAGACCCAAGGATATTAACTGAAAAATTCAGTAGTAGAATAAAAGCAGTAAACGAATAGCTAGAAGTAAGAACGCCCCAATTTTTCATAATAATTTATATAAGTGTTACTGGCACTGAAGTAAGCACAAGCAAAACCAACCTGTAAATCTAAGGCCTTCAAAACCCTACAATGCTGAGCCACTGATGCTAGGCCCAAACTTGTGACTGCAGAGCACCATATTAAACTCAGCTTTTCCAGTCTTTGACAACCCTGTCCGAGAACATTAAGACCAAGGTCTGACAGATTACGAGATTCCAGTTCAGCTTCTTCTGTTCCATGTTTCTCTGTAGAGTGATTTCTTTTGAGTGTTGCCCTTGACGATGAACTTCCAGCGATAGTAGTTCTGCATGACCTCTGTTTCAACAAAATTAATCTGAGCCAGAGCTGTGCAGAGAACTCATGCAAATACTACAAGAAATGCAATCTGCATTTAAGTATCATGTTTTCTAATGGCTGCTAGTTAAAATCCATTCAACATTCCTACAATCAGAAACAAAATACCAGAGTTGATAATTTGCAGACATCTGCAAAACTTACAAAACCAAAGCTCATGCTAGTGGTTATCCAAATAAATTTCTAATTTATATTGATCAAATTAAAACATTTGGCAAATCAACAAGGTTTTGCAATGTAAGCTGTGACTGCTCTGCTGATACAGATATCAATCACTGCTAGAAAGAGTATGGTGAAAAGTCACTGAATATGAAGTTACATCTTGCAATTACAAGAAAGATTACCCACTAGTCCAGTTCCAAGGTGAAAACGTAAATTTTGCTTTAGGGACACCGGCAGCCTTTCATCCATGTACACACAACGTAGATCACTAAAACGCTGGACTAGCAGGCCTATGCATCCATCAGGACTGTCTGAGGCCCCTATTCGAATAGTGTGCCTGCTTGCACTTTCCAGCCGATACCATCTCTTGCAGACAAGAGCACAAGAATCCCTATCTGACTTCTGCCCATCTAAATGTCTGAACACCTTGATCAGGACCTCATCTGGAATGATAGTGTTTATCAGATCCTGGCCTTTCATTGCCTAGAAAGATAAAATGACAAGATAATCTCCAAAGCCCCCACTATAAGCATGGAACACAGAAATGGGCAATTCCTATGCCAGACAATATCCAGTCACTGCTCTGCAAAAATCTCAGTTGGCAGCTAGAACTAGATATGTATGGATGAAGCGTACAAAGAAGAAACACTAGTTTTCAATTTATTGCTACTAAGGCAAACTCCAGAAGCTATAATTTTCTTTCACTGATACTGTATTCACAAACTGGCTCTGCCCTCATCAAATCCTACGAGAAGACATTTTTTACTGGTAAACTTTAAAGTATATATGAACCATCATTCTCAGATTTTTCTTGCACTGAACGACAGCAGAAATTGCCCTGCAAAATGCATATTCCATGATAAAACCCAATCAATAATAATATCCATGAAACTACATATGCAACAAGAAAATTTACAACTTAAAGGACACCAAAAAAAGAAAGAGAAAACGCAAATTTATGATGTCAATGTCATCAACGATAATATTATTTGCAGTTCACCTTTCATGGTGCAACTTCTATTATGAAACAAGTTGCTGAAAAAGCAGGAGAGCAACGTTTAGATGTTATAATTGAAATGCCAGTTCAGAAACACATATAATACATCAGACAAAAGTTTATGCTATAATTGTCATCAGGAAATATTTCTGGTGCAATAGTAAATGTCAAAGGAGCACAAATGAATTTTGTGCAAAAAGAGAAAAAAGGCACAAAGAAAGAAAGAAAAACTTGTCATGGTCATTATCAATTCATGCAGAACCAGAACAACTTACTCCATATAGAATATATTTATTTGCAGGACAGCAATTTAAAAGAATTCATTAATTCATGGAGAAGGCCCACCCACTGCCAGTGTCTCGTACCAGTGAACCTTCCCTTTTGATGACCCTCCAACCAACCTGTCGTTAACATGCTACATTGTAGTGTTTCGCAAAATTGTTAGTTCATCCCTTCCATCTGCCACCATGTGTGTAATGTCTACAGCCATACAAGCTGGTACTCACTCCATTGTCATGGCACAGAGATATTAAGTACGAGAGGATCCCATCTATAAGAGTAACGCCAAGGATGACCATGTCATGCCTCCCATGCCAATTCATCCAAATTCAACCCACGTGTTAACTTTTTCAAAAAAATTGCAAACTTGAACAATGCAGGTTCCCTTCATTGTTATATGTCATTGTTCCAAGCAACTACTGCATTTGAAACCTGAAATGCCTTGTTATATTTTGTTGTTTCAGCTTCTCGTTTCCCTCCCTAAGTCCATTGGCTTCAGTGGGAGCGGAAAGTAATGTGGAAGAGTAATGGACAGAGATGCAGGTCCATTAGTCATAGTGGAATTGGCTTGTGAATTCTTTCTTTTTTGAATATTGCAGAGCAATTTCTTTCTTCCTCTTCAGAAAAGCTCATTGGTGAACTCCCATCTACTTGGAATAATAGTTAAAAATCACTGTGCCGAAATTCAATATTATAGAACACAAAATTCGATGACTTGGGACTAAACTAAGGAAATTATCATGTTTTTAAGTAATAATTTGGAAGTAGATGAAATATAACGGAAAAGTGGAGTGAGGAGATTTCAAGTGAGGTAAAAGCATTTATCTTAGGAATGAAATGACCAAGCCACAAGTAAAATAGGGTTTTTGCAGCTGAAAGCAGAAGTTATAGCTGAATTGCATTATAAAGCAAATACAATTATGTTAAAGCATGCAAGGAATTTGGTGTAATCCTAAGAGAGGCATACAGCTAGGTGCAAAGAATTTGCGAGCACTATTGTTTCAAGATACTCTTACCACGTTCTGTCTTTCTATCTTGATTTACAACACACAAAGGAGATTGCCATCGACTTTATGGTGAAGTCGACAGATTTGTGAGCACGTGGTCAGAATTTTACTATTGTTCGCCACAGCTGCACCTAACATTGAAAGCTAATATTATGGATGCAGCCCGCTTCCACCATACAAAATTTTATAAGCTTTGTTTTAGGTTCCACAGATGCTGAAAATTGATGAATGATCACACTCAAAGAATTAGATGAATTGTTGACCTAACACAGGCATAAAAATACTCCTTCGCTTTTTGAAATTGGTGAAGGATTTTATGCAAACTATCCTCTTATAAATTGGGCCTGCTATGAGTCATCATTGGATAGAATTGGTATATACACTGCTCTTACTCTTAATACCATCATCACTCTATGATACATAAAAACCCAACTAAATGGTAAAATCTTAATGGTGATGACATGTTCCGATCCAGAATGGGTTTTCGGACATGAACATGTGACAACCAAGAGACATGTTAAAACCCTCTCCATATCCCACCGTAGACTATAATGAGCTTCATCAGTTTACCATCTGAAACAACTACCTTTTGACTTGTTTCAACATGTTTCAAGTTTAATCTTTACAGTTCTATGGTTCTGTGATTCTAAGGTGTGTGCAGATTGTGAGTTGAGAATGTGAGCCGACCTACCGATCTAAACAATTATCTAACATTGGGTTGTGTATATCCTCAATGAAAGGTGAATGTTTAATGTCACTATTGTAAGTTACATGCTTGGACTTCATGCATGGCAAAGACATCTACAATTTCAATGAGAGGCAATGTTAATGTCTAGCATCACATAAGGCTTGGAAACCAAGTAGGAACGAGATACATTTATTGGCATTATTGCGATAATGATTCATGAATGTTGGATGATTGACATGCGAAAGTGGGTCTCTCTTTAGCTAGGGTTTTTGGAGGTAGTTGATAGTGAAGCTCTTAGGTCAAAGTGACAAGGGCAAGGGTTGAGGGAGAGTGGTGTTTGGCAATAATGGAAGATCAAGAAGTGGATTACTTAGTCGATCCAATAGAAGCACAACCAATCTCGACTACTCCAAGATTTGGCCAACCTAGCATTCTAGCAAAACTAAGACAAAGAGAGGTGTGAAATGGTCACTTCAGTTGGGGGAGGACACCCTGGCAATCTTAGCCAAATTGACCCAAGGATTAGCCACTAGTGGTGACATATAAACGGATCCCCAGCACTCAACCCCCTCCAAACCTCCTTCAAACCCCTGATCCTCCCCTCACCTCCTCCAATCCCCTTTCCTCCTTGGCCTCTTTGGAAGAGGACGCCCCCCCCCCCAACCTTCCCTTTCTTCCTTCCCTCCTGAAACCCTACCTCACTCCTCCCCCTCCCTACCTCATTCCTCCCCCTCCAATTCATGTCCCCCTTCTTCCTCTGTTGAACCTTCATCTGCCTAGATAGTCACCAGAAACGCTGCTAAGGAGTTGGGTTCCGTTTTGGAAACCATAAAAAAAACTGGACCGAGAAGAAAGTCAGCTAAACATCATAGGGATGAAGCAGCACAGAAAGACATTGCACTAGGAATGCAGCACCCAATAGAGACATTCATTGGAGGGCTTAACACCAAAGACCTTAATCAGCATGACATAGGAGGGAAGACAGGGTCTCAACCCGCATTCCTGAAATGATGAAAGCATTTACATGGAATTGTAGGGGAATAGGGCACCCCTCTAAAAACAATGCCCTAAAGGATCTCATTAAGCAAGAACAACCAGACATAATTCTCCTTCAATAAACCAAGCAAGGAGAAAAATACATGGGAAACATCATAAACAAAATCGGAAACTACACTAGCACAATTGTAGAATCTAGAGGTGTCTCGGGAGGAATAGCAACAATTTGGAACTAGAACTCATGGAAGCAGCTAACAATTGTAAAGGCCCGCAACTGGATAAAAGTCAAATTACAAAACATCCATGAAGATGTTGTGATAACAGTGTACAACATTTATGGACCAAATCAGTACAGAGATAAAGAAGCTTGTTGGCACACCTTAAAATCTGATATGGAAGGCGAGGAAAATACCAATCTAATCATAGGAGGGGATCTAAATTTGGTACTGCACGCCAAAGAAAAAAGAGGAGGCACTTATAATCTTGACCCCTCAAGAGATCAGTTGGAAAACATCATACAAGATCATGACTTGGTGGACGTTATCCCCAAAAACAGAAGTTTCACTTGAAGCAATCGTAGACTTGGGCTAGGGAACATTATGGAAAGACTTTACCGCTTTCTCGTTGTTGTTTCCCTCATCACTCATTTCTCTATCGCAACTTCCACCATTCTGCCCTGCTCGGCCTCAGACCATTATCCTGTTACTCTTGTCCTCGGTGACCAATCTTCCCTCGAGCCTCTTCCTTTCCGCTTCAATCCTCTTTGGAGTGATACCCCTGAGGCTAGATCTATAGTGGAACGCAATTGGCAGTAGCATGTGGAGGGTTCTCCAATGCACATTTGGGAAACGAAACTAAAGCTTGTGCGCTCAGCCCTCAAAGGATGGGCAAAAGACCACTATAGAGAACCGGAAGCAATTAAGAAGTATACTAAGAGAAGGCTAGAAGAAGTTCAAAACGACATAGAACACCAAGGGGTGACCAAAGAAAAGCATGAGCAGGAAAGAGAGCTATATTGGACTTTATACAAACAAACAAAAAGAAATGAAGAAGAAAAATGGAGACTTAAATCCAGGAATCTCTGGCTTCAGGTTCGGGATAAAAATATCTCCTTCTTCCATAAGCAAGCCACTGTTAGAAGATCTAGAAACAATATTACAGCTATATTTGATGAAGAAGGCAACATGAATATGGAGCAAGAAGCAATAAAATCAGCAGTACATTGCCATTACAAAAGCCTCCTATCGGAAAATATGGAGGCAGAGGATTACAGTGATTCCTTGGCTCACACACCCAAGATGATCACTAAAGAGATTAATTCCTCCTTAATCAAGGATATTGAAGAGGTTAATATTATTATTGCAATCTGGACCCTCCATCCTGACAAAGTACCGGGCCCGCATGGATTCTCCATCAACTTCTATCGAACCTTCTAGGAAATTATTAGAAAGGATCTCATCAAAATGATCCTTTGGGTCCAAAGGAAAAAAAATTTGGGGGCTTCACAAACTCGACATTCCTTGCTCTCATCCCTAAAGAGACCCGCCCATCCACCTTTTCCAGATTTAGGCCTATTTCCCTATGCAACTCCTCTTATAAAATTATAACCAAAATCATTGCCACCCGCATCAAAACCTTCCTCCCCAACCTTCTCTCTGAAAATCAAGGTGGTTTCATCTCAAATAGGCAAATCACTAATTCCATTATGTTGGTTCAAGAAGCCATTCATTCTAGCATGATGAGATCGGAGAAGGGATTTGTCCTGAAGCTTGATCTTGCTAATGCCTTCGACAGAGTAAGACACTCTTTCCTCCTCTCTGTCCTTCAGAAAATGGGCTTCCAATTTGAATTTATATCCCTCATTCATGCCTGCATGTCCAACCCCTGGATCTCTCCTATGGTCAATGGGAGACCTGGTCATTATTTTCAATCCTCTAGAGGCTTAAGACAAGGCTGCCCCTTATCCCCCTTCCTTTCCATTCTCATGGTGGAATCTTTCAGTAGGGCACTGGACCACAACCGTAGAGCTAGACTAATTACTCGTATCAAATTTAGCAATGGGGTCAAAAACATGAACCACTCTCAGTTTGCTGATGACACCCTATTGATGGGAGGAGCCCCTAGCATAATAGCCAGGAGATTTAAAACGCTGCTGGACAAATTTATGCACTACTCTGGAAGGCAGATCAATTATCACAAAAGTTGCATTTATGGATGGAATGCAACTATGAACACCATTCATAATATTGCTCAGATCTTTGGTGTTCCATATAAGTGGAGCTAGACTCATTTTCACTATCTTGGGATGCCTGTCAGCATAGGACTGTTAAGAACCGAGGTGTGAAGCATCACCATTGACAAGATGAAAAAGAAATTTCAGCAATGGGGAGCCTCTTGGCTCAATCTGGTTGGGCGCATGGTTCTCTTAAAATTTGTCCTCTCCTCCCTGCCTCTTTACCACTTTTCACTGCTTCAGGCTCCTATCAGCATCTAGCATAAAATGGAATCAATCCTAAGACAATTTCTATTGCAAGGTGGCAAAAGTGAGATAAAGAAGTTTAATCTGGTCAAATGGAGGCAATTAACCCAAAAATATGAAAATGGTGGTCATGTTATTCGCATACCCAAACTATTGAATCTTGCCTTTGGAGGAAAAATAGTGTGGCACTTAATCATTGGGCAACAAACATGGTGGAAGCAAGTGCTCGAAAAAAAATACCTATCAACTCCAAGTCGAAGCCTTCTAGACCATACCATTCCCAACAGGCCTTGCTCTCGCATCTGGGCTCTCTGCAAAAAATCCATTCCCTTTATTTGCAACGATACCTCCAAGGTACCTCAAGGAGGCTGCAGCATAAACATTTGGGAGGACAAAATAATGGGCCAGCTCCCTCTCCAAAACAATCCAAGCACTCTGCGCATCCAAATGTGCCTTCGAGAGCATGGGATTAACACCTTGGATCAAATATCCAGTTGGGAAGAGAGCACTAACAATTGGAAAGGATGGATGTTTCTAGATTTGCCTCCCCACCTCGACAATGACAAAACTGTTTTGAAGGGACTACTCCATGGATTTGCTCCCCTTGTAAAAGATAAAGAGGATAGTTACAGATGGGACCCTTTCGAGTCTACCTACACTTTAAAAGATGGGTATGATGTTCTTCACAATGAGCAATTCCCCACTCCTCCATGGGCAAATTGGAAACAAGTCTGGAAATTTGAAGTGCTTCCAAAGATTAAAATCTTTATATGGACCCTGGTAAAGGGTAAGATCCTGCAGCAAACAATTTAAAGAAAAGAGGCATTCAAGGAGCCTCTATATGCCCCCTCTGCCTCATGGCTGCGGAGATAATCCATCACCTTTTCATTGACTGCTCTCTTGCCAAAATATGTTGGCAGGCTCTCTCGGATCCCTTCCATGTTGAGATGGGTGCAAACAACTCTCTCTTTGACCTAATTGCTAACTGCAAAAAGAGCTATCCTTGGGGGGAAAAGAAGAAGAATGTGGCTAAAAGAGTATGGGACAATCTTCCTTATGGCCTACTGTGGAACATTTGGCTTATGAGGAATAAAGCAACCTTCCAAGATTGCAAACCTTGCATTAGGAAAGCACAAAGTAAGGCCTAGAGTCTCGCAGTTGAGACCATTTTCGCCAAGAACAATAGTCATCTCAGCTTCAATGATTTGCAAATCGAGGAAAGACTTCTCCTTGGAAGAGCCCTTGATACACTCCCGAATTACAATAAAACTCCAATGAGCCAACCTCTCCATAAGGATCAGTGGAAGATCAGACTCGAAGACAAAGAGTTCATTAAGTGGCTTGATGGAATCAAAAGGTCAGCGCTCTTCTTCGACATTGCCTCAAAGGCAAGCCCAGGAATAGCAGGAGCTAGAGGCTACATTATGGATGGGCAGGGCAATAGCGCTGTCACCTTTGAATGGGACTGGGACGACTGTCAAACAATAGAGTAGAAGCATACGCCTTACTGCAAGGCCTGCAAATCATTTAAAAATTAAAAATCCAAAGAGCTATGATTTTTGGAGACTCGGCAATAGTCATCAACATGATGATGAGCTCTGTCTTATCTCCCAACATTGCTCTTAGTAGACTGATCACAAGGTGTCGAAATTTGAGCAAGGAAATTGGAGATCTCACATTTTACCATATCCTCAGGTCCAACAACAAGAAAGTTGACTCACTGGCGAACAAAGCATGCAGCAGGACCCCTAGTCAACTCCTTTCCCAAGATAGCATCACCCACTCTCCCATCCCATGAATTTTTCCCTCTGCGTGACTACTGACTTCATGATCTTCTATGTCCTTAGGATCTTGTCATGGCAGGTCTGCCATGCCCATACTCTCCCTTGCGTTTCTCCCGTGATCCTGCTCCTCGGGGATTCCCGCCTTCCCCTCGTCCCCAGCCAGCACCCCTCTGCCTCTCATCTTATAAATCCCGCTCCTCCTTATCCCACAGATCACCACTTGTGCTGTGTTTATTTCTCCCTGTCTCTCGATCCCAGGAATCTCATCCATTGCCTTTCAGTGCCTCCACGAAGCCATTCTTCCCTCCCTGCTCAATCCGACCCCCTCCCCCCTACTACACTCCCGCTGCACGGCACTCTCTCAGCCTTCCTGCCCCCCCGCAGCTCTCTGTCCCTCTTTCCTCTCGGCCTATCAGTGCCTCTTCTGCCTCCTCGTTTATTTCCTCCCACAACTGTGAATTTGCTCTTCCTTACTTTATCCACCATGAGGAACGAGAATTGCTTCCATTGCGTCGATCTGGAAGCAGAGATGACCTTGATTAGAGAACAGTTAAAGATAATGGAAGACAAGCATCAGGCTGACACCAACTTCCTTCAACAATAATCACAATCCCTCACGGAGCAGCCGAGGGATGCAAACAACCGTTGTGCTCACATTGAAGAATCCCTGGAGATCCTTCGTTACATGGTGGAAAAGCGAAATGTTCGAAGTTCAAGCTCCAATAATGTCCCCAATGTCAATCCAGACAATAAACATGGCACCACAGATACTTCAAATGCTCGTCAAAGCAGCAGGAACTAAGCTCCATTCCGCCATTTACCTCATCTATTATTATGTCTTTTAAGTTTGCAGTTATGTTATTCCAGTTTGTTAGGATCTATAAAGAATCGGATATGCAGCATAGTAGCACTAGTTATCACAAAGGAGGTTCAGTATCTTGCCACATCACCCCTCCGTGTTTGTTAACTTCATCACTCGAATGTAATAGGGATTTCAATCCCCACTTTTTTGGAATATAAATAGTACCCGACTGTGTTAAAAAAATATATACTATTAATATTAATATTAATCCACTATTAATATAATAATATATTATAGTTAATTATACTATTAAATTTTAATATAAACATAATATTAAATGCTATTAATATATACAAATATTTACAAATCAATGTTGCAGGAAACGCGCCCCCCCCCCCCTCGGCTCCAACCCCGAAACGCGATCTGTGCAGAACCGTACGAGATCCGCCCCCCCAAAACGCGTTTCGGAAATTCCGAAATGCGTTTCAGGGAAAAAAAAAATATATATATATATATATAATAAAAATAAAAAATAAAAAAATTTACGCTTCCTGGTTTTTTGGAACCATATGGCCAGATCCACGTTTTCGTACGGCGGATCCCTGTACGGAAGCGCCACGCTTCCTGTACGGATCGTCGGCATTTCTGTACAGCGTCGTACGGATCCGACTAGCGCAAGAAGAATTAAAGAAAAAAAAAACAAACAAACAACCTTTTTTTTTTAAAAACTTTAGTTGGGTTAGAGGGTGGGTTAGTGTTGAGTTAGGGATAGGATGAAAAAGATATAAGCTCCCTTTCACCTCCTTAGATGTTTCTTAGAAGCTCCCTCATGGTAATGTTAAATTCTTAAAGTAAAAGTGACATCCTTTTACTTAAATTTTTAACATTACCATGAAATGACTCAGGATGTTTGAAAGTGGTTCCAACATGATTGGATTTCATATGTAGAAAATAGAATTTCACATCCTATTCAAAATTCAGCAGACTTAACAGTTTTCAGGAATTCAAGATCAATGGTATGGTGGCATTTCATTAGATTATATCATGTATAAGGGTATGTGATTAGCATTTAATCAAGAGCACCAAGCCCTAAATGTACCCTAGTGTTGGTGGTGTTAATTGTTGAACTCCTTTGTCATGTCGTTAGCAAAAAATTACATTTCAATCAACTCAAAATCATCGATCAAGCATGTTAAGTTCTTTCTACCATATTTTAAGGCTTGCATTAGGTAGTTTGATCAATTTTGGGTAATTTTGACTAATGTCCCTAGATAATCAAGGTAGAGGCAAAGGCTAGACAAGAGGAGAAGAATCTAGATTACAGATGGTTGATGCTAAAATAATTAATCATTAATGTACAATGGATGTCATATATATCTTCATTTATGTACAAATATGCATGCTTCCATATCTTCTACAATTAATTTGGTATTTTGGATGTTTTTCTAATATAAATGCAAAAAAATAAAATTAAAAAAATATATATATAGTAGATGCTTCCGAGACGCTTCGCTTCCTAGATTTTTTGGAAATGACGCTTCTGCATCCCTGCTTCATGCAACGTTGTTACAAATAATAAGAAAATAGTCAATTAAAAAATAGTTTACAAATATTCCAAAGAGGATGATTAATATTAATATACTACACGTTAAATTAATTTTAATAAGTTTATTTTAAAGAAGTAAGCGTTACTTAATTTTAATAAATTAATTTTAAACAAGTAAGTGTTTCTAGAAAAATTCAAGCCATCCTAACCATGACTTTAGATGTGATTAGTAATTCACTTGGCTTCAGTAAGATTGACTCGTGCAGAATTGAAATGTGTTATAATCCAGGTCAAATCTTAACAAACATTTAACCTCATATATATTGTAGGGCTACGTTTAAAAATTTTCATATACAATAATATGAACTCTAAAGATAAATAAACTTTAACTTGTGTTCACTTCATTTTATTGTTTCTATTGCACAGAAATTTCCAGATACCATAACAATTCTTTTGATAAAAAAATTGATACTCAGAAATGGGGATAATTCTCTTCGTCCATTTCATTTTATTATTTATATTGTAAAGTTTATAAATTTGGCTGGAAGGGAATCAATGTCACATTCTGATTGCACTCCAACTGTTCGTTCCTTTCATTTTATATTTTATTATTTATATATATGGAATAGATTTTAAATTTGACTGGAAGGGAAGGGAAGCCTCGTTTTGATTGCAGTCAAAGAGATAATTAGTAGGATATATTAATATTATAGTTTATTAGACTATTAATATACCCTTATATCTATTTATGTATAGAGTAACCCCAAGAGACATATCTGCCTGTAAAATTTGAGACAGAAAGGGAAGAAATTCAAACATCATCAGAGTGTTTGCTGCACTAAAGCAAAAGTATGCACGCTAGTGAGTTCAGCTCTTATATGCTTAACAGAGACATGAGGGCCAACCAAGCTCTGAGGGAGATTATTAGTGCAAGTTTCATATTCTAGCAGATTTATGACGACAAGGAAGAAGGAAGAAAGGTGTGCACATATATCATTTGACTGACAAGCCATCAACACTTGTTATTGACTGTATCACAGGACAAAAAATGAAGCCTTGGACAGGCATGATCGATCCAAAGCTATTGGTACAGGATTCCAAACATTATATCAAAAACGGTCCCAAGAAATGTAGCAAACCCGGAATCTGCAAACGTCTGCAAACCCAGAATCTGCAAACAATTTCCAACTGCCCCTATCATCCTCAACATGTAGTCATAGGGTATTACACAAAGCATACAACTCACTTCCAGGATTAAAGAGATGTGAATGCAGTCGTAGGGTATTACACAAAGCAACAGTTTTTTATCTCGGATGTTTGTCATTGTTTTTTATTTTCTTTTTTTAATTTTTACATTCATTTTTAAAATGTTATGGAAGAACAAACTTACATTGTCCTTTCGGCAATCCCGGAATTTGCAAAGGTGTCGCACAGCCAAGATGCAGATGCCACCTTGTCGTAAATGGATTTCAGACCTGTCTTTATCCTCCATTTCATTTGAGATTTGCTTGATGTTCCAGGAACATATATATACATATGTTGATTTGATTATTACAATATGCTGAGCCAACATTTTTAATTCAATTATTACAAATATATTGAACTGAAATTTAAAAATGTTTAAATACTTTCTTACATTGCGCCTACACATCTCCCGTATACTGGTCTGTCGAGCGCCTTTCAGCGCAATCACTTACTCCTGACTTGTTAAAGAGGTCTGAAAAAAAGTTGGTTGCATGACAGGGTTAAGGAATGTTTGGTAAGGAGGAAGCAATGAAGAAGCCTTTAGGCTTCAGTATATAAACAAGGATACAAAGAAATTTAGAGCTCTTCCACTCAATATAACATCGGGAATATGGCTAGCTAGAAACCTGAAGCTAATTGAAGGACAAGAGACTCTTCCCCTCAAATGTGCAATCCAGTCCCTAGATATACTAAATTCATATCTACAGGTTGAGCAAAAACAGAAAAGACAATGGAAAAAATAAAGTCATCAATAAAGACATTCCTTGGGCATACTTTGATGGTGTCATTCAAGAGCACAACCCCAAAAGAAGGATTGGGAGGAAACCTGTATCTCTCCACAAATCACACTATAGCTTCCAAAGCTAGGATAGGACAGGAAACTTACAACTATTGTGAACTGATGCCTTTCAAATTAACCCTACAATTCACTAAAGAATATGGTATTACACAGTTACAGATTTTTGGGGATTCTTTACTGGTTATCTACTGACTACAAAAGGAAGCTACACCCAAAAATTTCACTTTACAGCCACTCAATGATGATATAAACAACAAATGACTGCCTTCTCACACATTTCTTTGTCTGATATATACAGGAACAGGAACAAAGTAGTTGATGGCCTTTCAAAAGAGGCATTGGAGCTGGAGTGGGTACTTGGACCATTTCCATCTCTCGGGGTGAACATACAAATGGTTTCTCTCATGGACTTTGGCTATAACATTCTCTCCAGAAAGTGAAAAGACTACACACTCTGACCTCTACAAGGATGTATTTTTGTTTTTTAAAGCCATGAACAGTTATTTGTTTTGTTGATACAGTTCAAAGGTTTTGTGATAGTGGACAGCTTTCAGAACCTGCATTTGAAAAGATGTAATCTATGTCCTTCTAAGTCAAGAAACATTTTTCTTTTTGAATTGGCTCACTAATATGTACCCAGAGTGGTTTGCTCAATCAAGCTACAGAGCACTTTTTTGAAATTCTTGACACACATTGCAAGGTAATTTTGTTTTATATAAATTTAAAACAAAAAACAAAAAAGTTACATATTTTTGTCCTTGGGAAAAGAAAAAAATTGGAAGTAGATCATAGGTGATTTCTGCAGTCTTCCAAATGATGGATGTGGTGTCATATTTTTTCCATGAAATAATGTCATTCATGTTTGGATTATCAACACACTGGTAGGTTTTAATGAGAAATGATGTCAATATAGATCTCTGAGAATTAGTAGGAAATTCACGTTGATGTTATTTGGACTGATCCATAAAAATGTCAATGGGTGGACACGTTTTAATAATGTAAGACGAATAAATATTCCCCAAAGGCCAATGCCAAACTCAAACCATCAAAAGTTGTTTTGAAAATTCAAACACAGCTTACAATGCAACAAAAGCACTGAAAATGCAGAAAACAAAAACCAGAAAGCTTAGCAAGCACTGAGAAAATTTAACAAGGATGGACACATCCACTTGAAAACTAGATAGAGAACGCATTTGATGTTGAAAAAGCCTGCAAGAGCCAAATTCAAAAAAAAAAAAAAAAAATAGAAAATAAAAGAAAAAAAGAGAGACAAGTTCTTACAATAAAATGCATCGAATCCTATCCTCTGCACATTACAAACATCCATGCAAATCCAAGTAAACAATTCCCCCTTAAACAATCTAGAATGCATAATACAAAAACTACTTAAGCCCAAGAAAGAAAGGCAACACATGGAAATAGTGCAAGAAAGAACAAAACTCATGGTGCTCAATCTCTATAATATGGAGTCATGAAGACTTTCGGGTAAATGACTCTGTGAAGCGATCTGAACATCAAGCAAATAAACAGTGGATGAATATTGCTCAGAAGAGCATAAGCAACAGTGTGTAATGTCTTCTTCAAATTAAATGGCCCAAGGAGGACAAAAAAGACTATCTAAACTCGTCGGTTATAGTCTTTTGTAAAGGGAGACCCATTAATTAATGTTATTGGGGTAACATTAGATAATTTAGGGTAAATGGAGGGAAAATGGTTAGCTGCTCAATTTCAAATTGGGAGGGAAGGGCCCAAATGGAATCTATAAAAAAGAGAGAGAGGATAATCAATTTTATCATCACGGTTTGTTGATATTTCTGATTTTTGAACTGACGCTTTTGGAGGGTTTTAAGACCCTTTATTTCTGATTGGTTTCGGTGGTGAAAGATTACCCCCTAGCCAATTCTTTCTCCTCATTCTGTTTGGCATAATTTTTTGAGGCATTATTCACCTGTTTGTGGCAATCAGAGGAGATATTCCGTGGCATGGTTGCTTGGGCAACTAAGGAGCAAATATGTGACAGCGAACCCTGTCCAAGGAATTTCCACGGACAGAGAGGGTCAAACCTGGGCAGCAAACAGCCCTGAAAACCCTCCCTGAGGCATGTGGCACCCTTAAAGGAATTATCTGTGGCAGCAAATTGATTCAAGAAAGAAAATCTTGGCAGCAGAGTATTCCTAGGACCCTACGTGAGGCAGCGGCCACCTTGGAGAAGCTTTTCTGTATCAGCAAAGCATTAACTAGGGCAGCAAAACCCTACTGAGGTAGCGGCCCACTGGAAGGTGTGTATTCTCTGACAGCGAGGGTTGTTTAAGCCCTACTGGGCTAAGAGCTATCCCGGGAGGTTCTCCATGGGCAGCAGCACATCTTGAGACAGATCAGAGAATGTGAGAACATACCTAGGTCAATGACCAGCCCAAATTTGTGACAGCAGCCCCTCCTGTGGTCTAGTTGGGACAGTCAGGGATGTTTAAGGCAGCATAGAGCTGATTCGAGAGCAGCAGCATCACCTCTGCATGGATCTGCGGCAGCAGGACGATTCTGAGGTGTGTTTGTAGCACCAGAACACCTCTGTGGTATGAACTGTGTCAACAAAGTCTGGTCGGTTGGACAGAGGCAGCAATTACTGAGGCTGGTTGCAAGGTCAGGCTAAGAGTAGTAGGTTAATAAGGTTTGCTGATAATTTAGCAATTGTTGTGTATGATGTATCTAAACTGTAGTGTGAAGTTTGGAAGGACTGTGGGTTTAAAGTTTAAACCCAGTATGTACTGTTGGATTGGTTTCGTGTACATAAGCTGTTGGTGGAATTAAATGCTAGCTACACTGTTTATTGTATTCAATATTGTTTATTTATTTGCAAAAATTGAAGGAGCACTGTGAAACTAGTTAAAATACAAATCTGCCATGTGCTCTTTTCAACCCTAAGGGCAATTTTTCCCTGAGGGATATTACACAGTGCATGACGGACTTCAAAAGAACAGGCCTCCAAAAGCTCCGGGCAAAGTCTTGTAGGGGGGAGGGGGCCTCTAGATTAGGCTACCAAACAGATCAGGCACACTGGTGCCCAAATGATAGAAGGTGTTATGTCCTCAACCAGTTGAGGACCAATGGACTTAGTAGCCTATTCGTCCCCATAATCTATAGTCCTTCTAAAAAGAGATAAAACCCAAAACACCCATTGTTGGGCACATTTTGGGTAAGTCAGGCAAAAAACCCAAATCTGGGGCTTTGAGTAAGACACACTCAACCAATTAAGAAAGTGAAACCCCTCAAGGAAGTCTATAAATAAAGGAGGCTTAGATTCATTTGGAACATCATTGTGGATCAACTCTTTCTGTTTTTGAGCATTTGCTCTGAGGGTTTGAAGACCCCTTTCTCCCTGTCAATTTCGGTGGTGAAAGATTCCACCCTATTTGACACCTCTCTTCTCTCTTCTTTCTATCTTGGGCAAAGGTTTTCTGGTTAGGAAATTAAATTCTGGGTTATTGGCTCTGCATCTAAAGGCAGCAAAATTCTCCAAGGCTTGGTTCATCTTCCAGAAGCAGTGAGTTCATCATTCTGGGGCAGTGGGTTCCCCTTTGGATCTCATCCTATGACAGCAACGCAATCCTCAGATAGCGAGTTCCTGTGATCAATTCTGTAGTAATTTTGAGCTGGATTGTAGAGCAGTGAACACTGGAAAGAAGGCAGCGAGTCAATCTGAGCTTTATTCTTGTGGCAGTGAGTCCTCTGAGCAGGGTTCTGTAACATTCTAATCACCATTCTGGGGCAGCGAGACCATATCTCCTGAGGCTGCGAGCTCAACTGACCTCATTCTGTGACAGCGAGGTCATCTCAGGGTATTACAAGTTAATTTTAACATGGTTCTGTGGTAGCAGATTCACCTCCTATGACAGCGAGGCCTGTGATAATCATCTGGGATATAGCGAAGTCTGTTTGAACAGTGAACGAGTTTTGTGATGTCACAAGGGAGTAGGTGAAGGACAACTAGGGTATACTATTTGACGCTGCAGGGGTGTCTGCTCCAAGTCTGTGGCCTCATCCGCAACACAGTTCAGGAAGCGGATTTGATTGGTACCCTAGTAGCTGTTACCGTTAGAAGGTTGTTATTGATAGTAGAACCTGTGAACTGAACTATTGTGATTGGATTGCATACTGGATTACATACTATTAACAGGGTGCCATTTGGGCCAGATATGTTATGTTGTTTCTGCACATGATGAATTGTCTATGCTATTACAGCACTGAAAAGAATCAGTAGATGCACTGAATAATCAGTAGATGCACTGGCAGTATTGTCTTCTTCATACCTGGTTGAATCTATACATGAGTATCTGGATCATTTATGTCTTGCGTAGCTGAAATTTTATATTATTGATTACACAGTGTCCGCTATATCATTTGAAGGCAATTTGACTGTTCAAAGAATATATCGAACTTGGTCATTGTATTGAAAAATAAAAAATAAAATAAACTGTAAACCCTAGCCCAAATTGCCCTAGTCCATTACAGAAGGGGGAAAGGCCCCGACAATCTCCATGCAGGGAATTCCAAGCAAAAGTTTTGGGCGAACATAGAGAGGACCTTGTGCAAAAGGGTTCTAAACATTCCAAACACAAGGCATAAGACCCCAAGAGAATTGAGAGTGAAAATAGTGAAATCTCTGGGCAAGGCTTCCACGCAATAGTCACATGGGAGGGAGACTGCTATTAAGACTGCTCCAATAATCTTTGAAGGTAATCAAATTAGTTCAGACACTATCTTTTGTAGAAATTCGTCCCAACATCAATATTACATGATTTTTTCACAAACATGTGACATATTCAGTTTGTAATGCACAAAGGATAGGATTCACTGCATTTTATTGTACGAACTTGTATTTTTTCGTTTTTCTATTTCTTTTTTGTGAGATTTGACTCTCGTGATTCTCCCCAAAAATTGCTCCGTTCTCTCTCTAGTTTTCCTGCAGATTAAAGTTCAAATGGATGTATCCATTCCTTTTAAACTTCTGAAGTGCCTCTCTTGCATTTTAATTTTTGTTTTCTGTTTAAATTGAAATTGTAAGATAACCTTTGACAGTTATAGTTTGGCTTGGACCTTTCAAAAATCTCTAATCAACTTATCTAAAGAAAATGTGCCCATTCAATCTGTCAGTCTGTGATCTAGTGGCAAAGGCTGCCATCACAATCACCCAGGCTCAAATCCGAGCAGGCATACTCCTTCCCTTAGTGAATGCATTGCCATTTGTGACTTATTAATGGTGTCAATTACTATATGTGTGTGAGAGAGAAAAAGAGAGAGAGTGTGTGAGAGAAAAAGAGAGAGAGAGAGATCTTTGCTTTGTTTTAAAAGTCTAAGTGGAAGCCTGTCCTTTCTTTCTCATATGTCGGATAAATCACTGAGGTAACAGCACCCTCTTTCTTGTGTTAAGTTGTCAGATTTATTTCTGGGTTTTCAGTTCATTGAGCTGTTTCCCTTTTTCAAATGTGCCCCTTCATTAATATTTTATGAACCAGTCCAGACAACACCGACAAAGATCTGGAATTTTGCATGTTTAGCATACATATAAGGAGAAAAAATGGTGCAGTCGGTGAAACAACCAACGAACCAAAAGATTCCTCTCCCTTTTGATTCTCGAAGATCTATACCAGAGCCTTTTCTCATTACAAGCTGCCAACAATTCGATGATCTGAGCATCAATGGCATTATTTTGCGGAACAAAAATGACACAGCGTTCATCGTTGACAGCCTCCAGAAAGTGATTTGCAAACAAATTACTTAAAACATGGCATTTTCTCTAGTTTTGTCATCATAAATCTTGCAATTTTCTGTATTATAATATAGAATTTCAGTACAGGAATTTCTACAAAACATGTCGAGTGGATGGGAATTTGCCAACGATATTTCCATAGAGGAGGAAAATAGCTCTGCAATGTTCATAGAAGAAAGAATTCACAAGACAATGCCGCTGCAGCAAACAGACCTGCATATATGTTCATTACTTGGCGAGGAGCAAGGTTGTTCTACTTCAATATTCCCACTGAAGCTGGTGGACGGAAACGAGAAGATGAGGCAACAAAATGCGACGAAGAGTTTCAGATTTCAAAAGCAGAAGAAGTTGCCAAGAATGACGCAGAACAACGAAGGAAACATGTTTGGTTCAATTTTTTTCAAATTTGTATTCTAAATCTACGGCGCGCAATTGAATTTGAACGAATTTACACGGGAGGCACGGCACGGCCATCGATGGCATTACTGTTGTGGATGGAATCCTTTGTTTGATGGCGGAGAGAATATCAGCTTGCAGGACAGTAAATAGACAGTGACAAGCTGAAGGGATAACAGACGGTTTTGGGAACAACGTAAACAACATGTCCGCCGGAGAGCAATTGCACATGAAGGTTCGCGAAAGCCAGTAGCCGACGATGAGTGGACTCTGTCCACGAATTAACGAAATCTCCCTAAACGAGGGTTTTAAATAATGAAAATGCAGCTAAGAAAATAGGCCATGCAACAATTCCCCTGAAAATTTAAACTGCAGAGAGATTGTGTTCATAAGATCGTAGAGAAGCCTATGTGTCGGAACCGACAATTTTTTTTTATTTTTTTAACCCTCATTCGTCAAACAGAGCTCTGAAACTGCAAATTGAACAAGCAAAAAAATGCTGCCATGAACGACGCTCAAATGAAATGCCAAATCATGGAAAGTCCTCTGGATCACGAATTGAACAAGATTAAAGTCATTAGAGGCTCACCTGCCACGTCTGACTCCAACGAGCCGAAAGGAAGCGAACTGAACCTTCAGACTCCAGTTTCGCGAAAGGAATGCAAATGCTGAAATCCCCAATTTGACGTCCAACTAAATATTCAGAATTTTGCGTACCGAGAAACCCTGGAGATTGGATGATATGGAGGACACGTTGCATCCAGACCTCACCCTATTTTATATTACTTCTGGACCCCGCCCTATTTTATATTTAAAACTGCGAGTCCTGCCGAAGATCAAATAATTGCGGTGAGCTGTGCTGATGCGTGTCTAACAGTATTTAGTTTAGGTTCCTGTGAAACGAAACATTTTTTGTTTTCAGTTTCCTTTTTAATATATGTTTTTGGTCAGTGCAATAAAGTTCCATTTTAACGTGGACATGTTTGACTGGTGATGGGACTCATTCACCGAACTAGTTGCAGATACGATATTTAAAATAATTTAGAATTTATATCTAATTCTAATCATAAAAGGATTATATCACGAAATGTCAATATTATGTTATAAAATGTTGATTAGCTTAATATAAATTTAAAATACCATTGTGATTTCTTTTGCGATTTAAAAGGTGTTTTTAAATATACAAATAGATTCAATGTTTTAAAAATATCTCAATCATGATTATGTAGACTTTTTCATTTAAACTTGTTATTCCAATAATTTTTTCTTAGATAAATCTAATAGATCTCCATTTTAAGAAAAATTTGAGAAATTCTTACCTAATTTAAAACAAACCATAACTAAAACTTAAATTATATTTTAATATATATAGAAATTAGAAAATCACAATTCAAACTTCTATTTTCAATTATTTTTATCAAATTTTATATAATACTAGAGTAATCATATAAATTAAAACACTTCAATTTATAATGATGATGATGGTTACCGTCTGCTACGACCAATGCGGTCTATCGGACCTTAAGAGAGGAGAAAGAATCTAAGTTTGATTCTTCAAAATCTTGTTTCTATGGTCAAAGAGAAGGGAAATAAGTGCTCTAAGATCGCTATAGGTGGGTTGGCTTAATAGGTCAAGAAGATTGGAAGTGTGGCAGATGGTAGGGAATTGAAAGCGAATGTGAGTAAGAGTCGGGCAGTCTAAAAGGAAGTGTTTTTCATCTTCCACCTGCTTAGAATCGCAAATATGACATATTCTATCATTCCAAGGGGTCTTGGGAATAGACCACCGCCCGATCTCACTCCAAAGCTCATGGGAATTAATTCTTATCTTAGCGATGTTAATTTTTTTCTTATTGCTAGACAACACAGAGAGATAATTCTGGTTATCAAGGGTGGGGCTGATCACTTCCTTATAGTATCATAGCTTCCTTTTACCCTCCAGCTCCTGATCCTCCCACAGCTTGTCCTTAAACTTGGAGGTAATAGTATTTTCGATATTATCTTTGCTTCACATATTGAGCTCCTCCTTAATTCCCAATGGTTGAGCCTGGACTGGGCATCCTTGTGCCACTCGCGTTTGAGGCGAATGTGAGGGTTTTAACTACAGTTAGAAGCAATTTTAGGGAGTCTTTTTTATTCCATGTTGTCAAGCTTCTTCTTATACATCAGATATCTAAACATCGATGTACTTTCAATGGGGGACAAACAAGATTCGATCAAGAGGATAAGATAGGGAGTATTTCCCTTGATCTTAAGGTTGTAGGTTATGAAATGCTTTTGAATCATCTCAATCTTCCTCCATGACTCTCTGGATATACTGCAACCCCAAACTTCAAATATGTATAAGACAACAGGGGTGACAAGGGTCTTAAAGAGGAACCTCTTTTTACTCCAAATGTAAATATCAAGAGGATAGGATACAGAGCATTTCCATTGATCTTAAGGTTGTAGGTTATGAAATGCTTTTGAATCATCTCAATCTTCCTCCATGACTCTTTGGATATACTGCAACCCCAAACTTCAAATCCGTATAAGACAACAGGGGTGAGAAGGGTCTCAAATAGGAACCTCTTTTTACTCCAAATGTAAAGATAAGCAGACTTATAATTGTTTTCAAGCTCATAATAAGCTTTCCAGCCCCCAAGAGTCCTTTTCTCCATGCTATAATTCCATAGATGATGCATCAAAACATTTATTTCAAAAAATCTAACTAAATTATAATTTTATTTTAAGTTATTATTATCACTATTAATTATAAAACAATTAATAGTATGCTCTAAAACTATTTTTTCTTGGCTAAGAGCTCGTCTTCCTTAAACTTAAGGAAAAGGTCAACGGCCTAAAAGGCATCTCATAGTGAAAACTTGCCCCCAAGTAGGTAATTCCAGGTGGTGTGATTTTTATTGAATAACAGTAATGAGTGAGTCTACATTCGTCAATGGTAGTCAGTGATGGTTGCCCTCACTATTGGTTTGACAATTGAGTTGTGATAAGTTTTCCCACCATTAAAAAAAGAAGAAGAAAAAGGAAAAAAAAAAAAAATTAGTCATATAAACGTTTAAAAAACATGGAATAAGATTCTTAACCATGGACATTTACCTCCATTTTACTATGGAGATTCTTAATCTGTAACTAGGTTTTGTTATATACCATGGGCCAATACCATACCCAAAAAAACATAACTCACTTCAAATGATACTTGTTCATATAACATTTTTTTTAATTAATCAATTTAATTAAAAAGTAAAAATGGCATAACTATAATTTCAACCAAATATTCAGAAGAGGTTAAATTCCTACCATCCATTTAATAATTAAATTGAATTTCTAAAAAAACTATTTTAAAATAGACATACTTAGAACATAACTAATTTAATAAATATATTACCTAGACCCATCTTAAATCTAGCTCTATCAAGTGTCTATATGGATCAAATTTTTTGAGGTGCAAACCTTTTCTCAATTTTTGCACTCAAGAAGAGGTTTGCACCTCCAAAGCTTTGATCCTCTCCATCCTTGATAGATCCAGGTTTAAGATGGATATAGACTCGTTTAAATTATCTAAAATATTGTAACTTTGTTTCACATTTAAATTATTTTCTTATATTTGAATTTACTTTAAACAAAAACATATGTGCTTTGTTAAAATTTATCTCAAAAAAACATGAAATGCTTATTAAATATATTTGAAATGCTTATTAAATATTCATCTGTATAAATTTTACCTCGCACAAAAATGTTTCAACTAAGATATCAATTTAAGTAATTTATATATAAGAAATATTTATTGTTTTGTATTTGGATAAAATTCACTTCACACAAAAACATTTTAAGTGTGATATAAATTTACATAAGTTATATATCCTAAATACTTATTAATTTTCAGTTGGATAAATTTACTTCACACAAAAACATTTTAACTATGATATCAATTTACATCATTTATATATATGAAATGCTTGTTAATTTTTATTTGGATAATTTATTTATTTTTTTCTAAATTATGCTACTTCTATTTTATCATACAGTTCAAAAAATTACAGTTCTCATCCTCCGGAGTTGGCAAGCCAATTCCAGAGGGAAATTTCGAGTTCAAGACCACAAAAAAGGGGCTGCCCCAAAAGGGGGAAACCAACCCAATAATGGAGCACAGATAGCCTGGAATAAGCTACCCATAGTGGGAAACCAACCTTACAAGTGGCATGTTTAAGACAAAACCAGAAAACTAGAAACATCAAAATAGTAGAAAATTGTCTGGAATTAGAGATAAGCACCCAGTAATTAAGCAGATGGAGAATTTGCATCCTTTTCTGGAGGGTGGAATGGCTCTTCCACAATTCTGTGTGCATATTCAGACTCGTCATCCTCCTGCTTGGACGCGTGGGCAGTCAACGGAGGAAGAAGCATCGCATGGGCATCAAGCGAAATGGAGGAAGTCGCGAGAGCCTCATAACTTGCAATGGTGTCATCCTCGTCCGAGCTCGAGCTTCCATGGTCGCTTCTCAAGCCACTCTGCATAGGTCGGGCCACCATCTTGCGGGGGGAGAAGGCAGGAGCGGGAGGGGTGGTAGACGTGTGGCTTCTCTTTCTGGGGCAGAGGCCAGAGCCAGAGGCTTCAGAAGGCGACTCCGGAAGGTGCAGAGACAGGCGAGCTAAAACATTGATGGGGTCGAGGATATCCAACTCTGCCTAGTCAACCGAGAGATTCACCATCCTACTCGTTGATGGAAATATGGGAGGTCGAGATGGAATACCATGGCCCCTTCCTCTTCGGCACCTCATGCGGTGGCGTCTAGGCATAGCGAAGGAGTGGTAGTGGGGCTGAGATGACTGAGGGATCGCAAAAGTGTCAGATGGACCAGAGGGGGAGCTTAAGGCCAGAGCAAAGCTACCAGAGGAGCAAAGAATGGAGCAGAGGAGCCAAGGCCTGGCTGAGACACCAAGAGCGTCTGCGCAGAGCCGAAGGGAGAAAAGAATGGCGGAAACGGGAGCAGGGATGGCGGATTTAAGGGCCATGGGAGATTGTGAAGACATCTATGTCGGCATAAATGTGCAGAGGACGAAATTAATGGCGGAGGACATCGAATGGAGGCAAGCGAGAGTGGTAAGTAAATACCCCATGCACCAACATTTAAACCATTTCAGGTGGCCATGTGCACACGCGTGGGGAGGACAGGTGTCCTGCCACCTTGCGATCGTGTGGCGCTCCTGCTTAGCTCAGACTAACACTCGCATCCGGGATTTACTTTAATAAATTTTACCTAAAAAAAAATCATTTGAATCGTTTAAAAAATACTTATTATTTTTTACTTTAAAATTTTTAACTCACTCGTTTTTTTTTACTATCATATCAATTTACTTAATTTATATAAATACTATTATTTTTTTTAATTTATTTGATTATTATAAGATGCAAATTATATGGTTTAAGAACTTTTGAAAAACAAACATATTTTAAGATTTCTGCATCAATCCTCCTTAGCTAAAGAAACTATATACTATTTGTGTTTCCTTTAATTTTTCCCATACCTTATTAGTCCCTGCCATGGCGGGACTATAGCAATTGATTTGTTGGTTGACCACTATTAGTTTAGCATTGACCAATCCAAGTTATAATGTTTAATTTTGAAAAACAAAAATTTATTTTTCAATATTATTGAAAAAAATATTTTTCAAACATTTGATTAGACCATAATTTTGAAGATATAACCTTTGTGTCATTGCCTCATATTTTTTTGCCATAATTTATAGATGTAGTTGCAATATTTATGTCATGATTTTTAAATATTTGTGGAATGATTTTTCATTGTTAAGATTCATGGTTAAAGTCCTATTTACCATCATTTATGGCCCACCATAATTTAAGCAAGTATTTCCATAAAAAAAGGAAATGAAATAAGATGGAAATAAATATACCTATTACAGTTGCTACCTACCATTATTTATGTTTTTTTCAATGCTTTAACATGTAAGAGCAAAAGTTTAAATGTGCCAACTTAGTAGTGGTTACTACTACCCACCAAAATTTTATGCAAGTTCATTTCCCTTAGTAGGCAATTAACTTTTCTACTTCGTGTATCGATTTACAATTTTTATAAATGCATAATATCCACTTAAGTGGCAGGACTAGGATACCTTGCACAACTTGTTTTCTTTTGTGGTCGATAATATTATATTCAATATTTTTCTTTGTTTTTCTTTAATTAGCCTTTGTGGTCGATAATATTATATTCAATATTTTTCTTTGTTTTTCATTAATTAGCCTGTGAATTTTTTTTTTTAAATTTAATGTTAAGTGGCAACATCTCCTTCATATTTGGTTGTAGAGTACCTCTCAGCCTAATAAGTCTCACTTTCCCTTATTTGAAGAAGGGAGAAGATTTATATTCCCAAAAAATCCATTAAAAAAAAAAAAAAAATTCAAGATATAGCTTTAAAGGATTTAAATTTTGTTGGGACCCACCATTATCTAATTTTACCCATCAAACAAACTTTTTTAGGTAAGTTTAAGTAAAGTTTATATTATGGGTAAGATATATATTTTTTATTCATTTTTATTATAATTTAGGTGATTTTGAGAGTGAGATTGTCATGGGGAAGTGATTTAGAAATTGGGATTATTTATTTAAAGTGATTGGGAGAGGAGTTATTGAAAAATTTATACAGGGTGTTATGTGATGTGCTAGATGGGAGGGTGGATGGTAGTTGTCCCATCAAGACCATATATGTAAGGACATGCCATGATGCCCTACTTAGAGAATGTCAACTTGATTGAATGTGGGGCACATCTTACCATGGGGTTTTATGAGCCTACGTCATTGTACCAACTTAGTTGTCATGTTTGCAATTACAATGACATGATATGAGATGCAATGGTGAGGATTGTAGTTTTAATGGACAATGGTTTGTGATGCTTAGAGGGATATGCAAGCATTTCCCTTGTCAACCTCTCCAGGTTTGGCAATGATGGAATTCAAATGTCGTCAAGCAACACTAGCTCCTAACATTTGCCTAAGGATTATGCCAACTCAACCTTGCGTGTGATAATGAAGAGGTTGCACTCATTTGCAATAATGGTCCTCAACCTTCCATTTTCGATGCAGAGAGAAGTGGTTGAGCTCTTAAATGCTTCCCATAAATTCTTTGTAGCTCGAAAGCTTTCTCTTGTTGTTTCTGCCCTCATCTCTAAGTATGCTAGTTAACACACATTTGGTCTAGGCCCTTGGCACTCTTCATCTTACTCCCTTCCATTATTAGTCATGTTATTTTGTTGCTTATACTCAAGTAATCTACTTTGTTATCAGCCTCTGGGCTTGGTCTCACTCCAAGAGGTACAAGCTCCCTTTTGGTCATATTATGGGGCTTAGCATGCTCAGATTTCAAAGGCACTACAATACCTCAACAACAAGCACATTGTTATTGTGTGGTGGCTTATTATGAGCATAAGGCAGATCTTGCACCCGTTAACAAGCAATATCATTTGTTTGCCACTATCAAGGGAAAAATTCGCAATGCATCGAGGAGGAACTTAACAAAGTGAAACGAGACATCATAGGTGAGTGCGGGTGTTTGTCTAACACAAACATCATGATAGAGGAGGCCTCTTAGATACTTGGCATAGGTCATACCAGAGGTAAGCATAACTAATACATGCATATTATTGGCTTATACTAGCACATGAAGAATTTGTTGGCATGGATCTTATTACACAGGAACAAGGTCAAAGAGGACATTTTGTTAATGTTGGATGAGCTTAAGCTTTATATCAAAACCCTGGATTTTTGTTTGTAGAGAATTGAAGACCATATAGGCCTCCCAACCGACCAAGGAAGCTCGCATAAGCATCATAAGGAACCAATTGAGATGAAGCCTTTGGACTTATCTGAACCTTATACTACACTATTGTTGGTTCAAATTTAACTCTTAATTTCATGTTTTTCAATTTGTAAATATCATTGATAAAAAATATTCAATTATAAATCAAAACTGGTTCAGTTTTAAACTTGCATTTTAATTATAAAACTTAAACAATTAAATGTTTGAGGTTCTACTACTAATTTGATTTTCGACCAACATACCAAATTAACTTAAACCATGAAACTTGTAAAACAATGGCAACTGTTTTGATTGTTCAATAAAACTTCACATTAAAAAATATATATATATATATATATATATATAATTAAAGTCATATGTATAATCTATATCATATTCAATTTTAATTAAAAGAACACTTCAATTTTTTTACCAAAACCTATTATAAAATTCAAATAAATATTATTAATTTTCTAAAAGTCCTCATATTAAAATGTATGTTGTCATTATCAATGCCAAAATCTAATTCATTCTAAAATCTTTTGTCTTGCTAATCTAGAGTAAGAAAGATTAAAGAGATAATATGCGGATCTTATAAAGTAATACTTCGGATTATATATATATATATATATATATATATATATATATATATATATATATATATATATATATATAATTAAAGTCATATGTATAATCTATATCATATTCAATTTTAATTAAAAGAACACTTCAATTTTGTTACCAAAACCTATTATAAAATTCAAATAAATATTATTAATTTTCTAAAAGTCCTCATATTAAAATGTATGTTGTCATTATCAATGCCAAAATCTAATTCGTTCTAAAATCTTTTGTCTTGCTAATCTAGAGTAAGAAAGATTAAAGAGATAATATGCGGATCTTATAACTTTTAAAGTAATACTTTGGAGTTTCAGCTTTTAAAGTAATACTTCGGAGTTTCATCTTTTTATACTTAAAGGTCAAGTTCCATTTATAGTGCAAGCCGTTATGATGTACTTCCCATTTTTTTACCATAGGGATTATTTTTTTCCATCTTTTCTATATGTTTTAGTTAAATTTAAATTTGTGTTTATAAATTTAAATTTGTATTTATATATCTTATTTTTGTATTTTTCATTTTTTTGTTGTATGGTTTTTTTGGAGTTTTTCGTTATTGGGTGAGGTTTAATTTTCATAAGGATATTAAATAGAATTATGGGGGCATTTTGAAGTAGTGGTCGAATATATAGTTGCACTCAGAGAGATTAGATTAAATGGTTCAATAACTCATGTACACATAAGTTGATTAAAGCCCACCTCTCATGTCTCCCACTTAAAATTTAAGCGAATAAGATGTAACGTAGGTGGTTGGGAGAGAAATGTTGCTACCCCCCCTACTCGAATTCAATTTTTGCATATGACATGTCGAGCTCATAACGAATATATTCTTGTCATGGCTTTGAGAATTCTTGTCCAAAAGCTTCTTCTTCAAGTGCTTTTAGAACCTGTTAGCACTATAAATGTTAATAGTCTCACCACCATTATATTATTGTTTTTATTTTTTGCTTGTTCCCTAGCCTATGTCAAAGTTCTAATCATCTTCAATAAAATTCACAAAGAGTCTCAAAATCAAAATATTTTCAGTTTTATAGGTGATATTGTGTCATAGATTCATAAAAAGTTAAAACCATTATTTTAACTTAGGTTAGAGTCAAAGTTATTGGTCATTTTAGTCATAATAAGATAATAACTACTCTTTTTGGAATAATGGCTACTCTTTCTGAAAAGGCATCTATTTCTTCAGGAGCTTGGTTTCATTGGTGACACAGAGATAAAAGTAGTTATTTCCACGAAATTGCATAAGGAGTTGCAAGGAGCATTATTCAGAGAAAAGATCATTCTCCTTTGAAATCAATTGAAGATCTTCTATGTTATGAGATATTATTCTTTTTTAAAAGGGTAATTATTTATAAATAGAAGAAATATTATAAGGAAATGGTTATATTGTTGGTAGAGCTAACCTATAGCTACACATTATGGCTGAAGCGGAAAATGTGGTACAAAGTATCAATTTATTAATGATGCGGAGGAGTGATATGTTTTATGAGGTGACTTGGCGCTCAGATTTGAATCATTTCAAATCGTGTCAATTGAACCACACCATGATTAAAGGCGTGCAAACTCCATAGGATTACATTCACTTTTTTTCATGACCGAGTTCTCCAAGAAGGTTACAACTAATAGTGTTACATTTTCCAGCAAACAACTTGTCATCTCAAGCAAGAAAGTAGGGTTGCGTGTAGGTTTTTGTCTTTAGTTTGAACAATTGTGCATAAGGTTGAGCTTAGGTGTTAAGCAGGATGGGTAAAGGTGGAAAGGTTAACTGCTCTGAGCCAGCAAATACTAGATTTGTCGATTCCAGAGCAAAGCCCCAACTTCAAGCAGGAGGTTGGTACAGGTTTCTAAATAAAATTTCGAGGGAAAAATGTAGTTGTTGCATAGGCCTTTGGTGAAAGTTTTGACAGGGAGAAATTCAAGCTTGGAAGAAAAACCTTCAAAATCACCGAGACCATTATAGCCAGGGCTACTTAAACTTCAGCTACTGGAGAATGTTGGTTCAAAAAGAAAATGCTGCAAGCAGATGTAAGTTATTTCCTCAAACCTGAGCACGTAAATGTCAATTGGACTCTTATTGTGAAAATTTCCTATTTTAGGCCAGAATGGTAGCATGTCATAACCATTGTGCAACGTTATATCACCTGTGAGAGTATATTCTCCACTATTCATCAATATCAAGTGAGATTTCTCTCTCACATCTCAAGTGCTAGACCTATGAATTTGCATTTCTTTCTCTACAAATCCTTGTTAAAAATGTCTTTGAAGTTACAAAAGATCCCTGATTATTCCCTGCATAACCTCTATCATAGAGGCTTAATCAATATGTTGGTGGTCTATCACCTTAAGAAAAAGAGAATTACCTGGGATAAATTTCTAACAGATGTAGGATTTGGTAGCATCAATTCTAGGAGGAGGGTAGGGAGACCTAAGAAACAAAATGTCCAAGAAGAACAAACTCGCTCAACACATGTGCCAAATAGTTCACAAGCAGCTTAGTCTATTCCATAAACAAGTAGAAAAACTAGAAGTTCAGCTAAAAGAGGAAAAACTGAATCTGTCACTCTCATACCAATGGTACAGCCAACAGAAAAAGAAAAAAAAAGTTTACACAAGGAAAACTTCTAAAGAATCCAAAACTTTAGAATCATTCAGAAGAGAACATGCAATTAGATTCAAGCAAGGGGATACTCTGCCTAATAAAGAGGTTAAGTCTACATGTGAGGAAAACATAGCCTCTTCCTCAAGACATAAAGGCAAAAGGAAATTGATCCTAGCAGAAGAAACTTCAGAGGAATTTAGCCCTGAAGTATCAGTTCAATGCTCTGTTCTAGAAATTGCAGAAGAGCAAGAAAACAGTGACATCCCTTCAAAAGGAGAACCAACATTAGCTCAATTATTTTATTCTCTTAGGACATCCAAGACATCTACCAAAAGAAAGGACAAGAACGTCATTCACTCCTATTCATCTTTCAAATAAGACAATACTGAAGATGATTTCTCAGAGACAGAGTATTAGGCAGGCCAGTCTGGCAGTATTATGCAGAGAAGAAGAAAGGTGTCTTATATTCCTAACCCATACCTCAAAAGACCTCACACTAGGCCTAAAAACAAGCTAAGACTTAACAACAAACTCATTGCTAATCCTAGGTTGAATGATGAAATTATAAATGTTGATGAAAGCCCAAGAAATGAAGCCAAGAAGACCAAAGCCCAGAAACAGAAACATGTAGGAAAAGGAAAAGCTAAAAGACTCTCTAAGGCAGAGTCCTTCAAAATATTGTAGAAATTATATAACTTATGTGTTATATTTCTAAGATTCTCCTGATCTCACACTATTTTAACTTCATGCAAAATACAAAATCTATTCCACCATTGATCATTTGAGGAAATGAAATCAAGATTGCAATGCACACATGAAACAATAAAAATTCACACACATTAACACAGTTTTTTAATGGGAAAGCCTGAAGCTGAAAACCCCAACTATCTATATATAATATATTTCATAGAGATCATGTAAAAATCCTCATACAAAGCTGGTCATATCAAGCTCTCAGCACAATACAATCGCTACACACTAATCAAGCCCGATCTTGCAAATCCATGCATCGATCTTTGCCACCTGCTAGCCTGCCTCTACTGCGCAATCCCTGCTGAAGAATGGCTCTGAATGAACTCAAATTCACCAAGCTTTCACTACACAATCCTCATAGGCATCTCCACTGAGTGTTGGATGCAATCAATGCATCACTATAGTCACAACTGATAGTCACACTTGCTCTTTCACCTACCTCTCCACTGGTCTCCACTGAAACTGCCATGCACTGTAGTTAACTGATGTATTCTTCAGTTGATTAATGAGTTATTATTTAGTGAATTAATTAACTAATTAATTCACACCACTCTCACTAGTGTATCAATCAGTTAGACTAGATACAACTAGCTCAACTGAGTCTAACTGAGTTAAACTAAATACAACTCCACCAACTACTTCTATAACTCCACCAAACTCTGTCACATGAGTTCTAATTGAAGTCCTCATGCATTAGCTCCAGTAAACCCTCAGGAACAACGTAATTCCTTTTGTTAGCTGCTGTGCCACATCTGTGCACTTAACTGAAGTGCTCCAAGAGAATAAGATAATGTTTAGAGTCCAAATATTATTAAGAGCTAATAATATTCGACATATCTATTTTTAGACTGCAATCTAAAAATAGATTCCGCCCAATATGTCTAAAAATAGAAGTCCATCTATTTTTCCAACTTGACCAACCATCCACAAATAGCATCCTGCAACTCATAGAATATGATCGACATGTCTAAAAATAGACTTTGCGCCAAAAATCACCTGTGTGGGCCCCCACCTAGTTTAGGTGATTATTTTCCAACTAGGATCAAGGATGATGTTTCAGGATGCCTCCTTCACTGTTTCTTGTTACAATCTTCAACAAATATTTGCTCCTATACTCGATTTTATTTAAACATTTAAGGAAAATCAAAGAATAAGAAGCACACATTTATAATTGAATCAACAAATGCAGATATTTACAGGGTTTCCAATTATAGTTACCTATTTCTGAAAGGTAGCTATTATTTCCTAATTTTTTGTATAAAGGAAGTCGAGGCAGTGTTTGTTAAAATCTCGAAGGATGATACTGAGGGGCAATTACATGCATGCAATATCAATAGAATAAGTTGTTGCCAAGTGTTAATTAATCAAGTTCTCTTCCAGATGTTAGATTCAGTTGACAATTTTTGCACTTTTGGGGGAAAGAATCATATGTCATCTTTAGCTGTTAGTTGCACTTTTTGAGGAAATTGTTATACTAGAAAAGAGGAGCAATTTGCCAGCAGTTTTCCACATCACTCAGCCACTTCGAACTATATGCCATCATGTTGTTTGTCTTTATTATGTTGCACTACTTTGTATTATGATTAAGGATAAGCTTCACCTTATGTATAGGAATATAATAACTCTTCCAGAACAAATTCACACTTTTGGTGGAAATATCAGCATAATATCTCTTGTATATATATGATGAATCTCAATAGAGAAAAGGTTCTTGGTTTGTGAATCTTATACTCATGTGATCAATGTACTCTTTCAGATAATGATATTAAAGAACACTTTTGAGGACTTTTTACTATCTTGATATGTGTATTGTTGATCCCTCTCATGTGTTTCCATGCCTAAATCTCTTCAATTCCAGTTTGTAGTCTCAAATGTTGCTATATGTTTTATGAGCCTTTTGATGTGTTTATGTACCTTATCGACTTTTATCAGTCTTACTTAGTAACCTTTCTTGATGAGGTGTGCATAATAACTGGTTAAAGAGCATTCCTTATGACATTGATTATTAATGATATTCAATAAGATTATTGTAAGTCTTATGATAGCTTTCTCTTATTGATATTTTATCAAACTAGTTCTTCTATTGTTTTTCATCAAAGCAGTGGATTTTTGCCCTGCAGACCCACTGTCCCTTCTATTATTCCATACTTTCTTCCTGCCATAGACTACAAACCTATCTTTTGCTACCATATCAGGCCTAAATACCCTCATTGGTGTGACAATTAATTTGTCTAAAACCCTTTTCAATGATTGAGAGCTTTAACCACCTATCAATTATATAATTCAAATCATTAAATTGCCCTAGAGCTTAGGATGTGACTGGTCAAGCACTTGAAGCTGTCCAAGTGCTGATTCCAGCGCTAACATCTTTTGGTGCATTTGTTGGGAGACGAAGATTTTGAACTCAGTATTCTCCCGAAGTTATTGCATGAATGCTTAGTACTAGTTTTAATGGTGGATAAAAACTAGTCTCTTTTATTGACTGCAAATTGGTTCACTTGGTGACTCCACAAAGAGGATGAGGGGTTTCAAGACCTCCTACTACAAGAAGAAATCAAAGATAACCTACTATGACTGCAGTTGCTGACCCAAAAAAGATCATAAAAGATGCAAAAGGGAAACACAAATCAGCTGAAGCTACATCTCAGTCAGTGAAGAAGGTAAACATATAAAGTACGTTCCAAAGCAAAAGGTGCCCTCATCTATTTTAGAATCTAAAGAACTTTCAATTTCAAGAGATTCTACTTCAATATTTAAAGTTGAAACTGCCTCCCTAAAAAACAAATTAGATGATGTTAACCTAGGTCAAGCTGAAAGTATCTCTCAATCATCATTTAGTAAATCAGAGATAAGTACTATTCCAGTGAAAGAAGAAAAGCAGAGGTTTTACGTGTCAGTGAAGAAGATAAGGAACCAAAAGACTTTGTGCTGACAGAAATGGAATTAGAACATGTATTAGCAATTGCACCTTTTCTAGATAGGGATGTTTTAACTGAAGAAGATTTTAAAACCATTCTAAATTTTCTACAAAATCATCCTGAATATCAGTCCTTTTATACCCCTTAGCACGAGTATTTTCCTTTGTCTCGAAATCCAACTGTTGGTTCATCCTCTTCTCATAAATTAGAAGGGAATGTTCATGAAGGCCTGACTTTCAATCTATCTGAATTTTTAGCTCAACAAAACAAAGTTGAAGTTACCTCATCCCCTCAAGAGACTACATCTGAATCTGCTTCTTCTATAGAAGATGAAAAAAAGACCTCCTTTGTTCATCTCTTTGGAAATACATTGTTTTCAATCCGAAATCTTGAAGAACCAGCTCAAGAATTCCAATTTTCTATTATTCCAAAGCAGATTCAAATTCCATAGATTGTAATTCCTAGTTCCCAAAAAACTATATCAACTAGTCATCCATCAATTGTACATCAACAAGCCATGGCTCAGCCTGCCATTATAAGGATGCAGCAGATATTTGCTACAAGATATGCACCACTTGCCCTTCCTCAACCTTTTCATCCTCTTCCTCAAGGGGATTATCTAAAATATCTGCCAAAATACACATGAGAGGGAGAAGGAGTTTATGTTGGGGAACATTTGGTTGCTTTCTATAGTTATGCTGATAACCAAAACATTGAACATGAAGATGTTTGGTCAAGACTCTTTGTTCAGAGCTTGGATGGAGAAGCTCATAAATGGTTTAGAAGTCTGCCACCAAACTCAATAACAGGAATAGATGAATTGGAGGAAGTATTTGTGAAACAATGGGGTGATAGGAAAGATTATGTATACTATCTTATAGAGTTTGGAACTCTAAAAAGGAATACTAATGTGTCATTGGTTGATTTTACAAAGAGATTCAATAAAATTTATCAAAAAATTCCTAAAGAAATCAAACCTCCTGAAACAACAACTATGATAAAGTTTGTCAATGCCTTAGATTCTGAGTTTGCTTTGTGGTTAAGAGTTGAGAAAACACAAATATTGATGGCTATGCAAGAGGTTGCAATTGGAGTGCAGTCTAATCTTATGGCCTCAAATAAATTGAAAATGGAAGAGGAGAAAGCATCAAAGGACAAAAATAAAATGAAAGAAGAAAAACCTTCTTCCTCCAAAACTTTCACAGCAAAAGAAAAGATTGATCAAATGTCTAATTTGATTAAAGAACTTGCTTCTAAGATGGCAAAACTGGAGTTAGAGAAAAAAACTGCTGCTAGAGCCAATCAAATGAAGCCAATAGAAATTAGGCTCCCTTCATAAGGCCTTTTCAGCCTCAACAAATCTTACAACGCCCAAGATGGAATGCTGATGATCAAAATGTGCAGCCTCGACTGAATAATTTTGCTGAAGAAGAGCAGCAAGAACATAAGGAAGAAAATGAAGACATAAATCTTGTAGGAGAAACATCATAGTCAATTTGTTTGACTTTGCAAGAATATGAAGATTAGTCAAGAATAAATCTCTTTTTAGATGATGAGAATGCTAAAATTCATGTACAAAATGAGAAAAAGCAGCAAGAAACTCAAACCATAAATTATCCTCTGAGGTCGAAAAGTCTTATCCAACAACCTCAACAAAAATTAGATTTTGACAAACAAGCTGCTAAATAAAAGGCAAAATTCAATGATGTCCCTCCACCTCCTAATTCTGCCCCAATCATCAAAATTTATGCAGAAAATAAAGAATTGACTCCTCTTTATTTTAGTTTCAAGTCAGCGCTGAATAAAATCAAGATCCCCGTCTTGCTTCTTGAATTTTTGAAAAATCCAGCATACAGAGAGTCATTTAAAAATCTATTACATCCACCTCTCGCTCCTGATTCAGTCAATCTTGAAGATGAATATCATACTATCTACTTAGGCAGCCATATCCAAGAGCAAAATGATGATAATTCGCCACCTTTCTATCTTTCACTCAATATAAATGACAAATTGCTACATAACTGTTTATTAGATTATGGGGCCTCTCACAATCTAATGCCAAAGAAAGTGATGGATGAATTAGGATTAGAAATCACTAAGCAATACCATGACCATACACTTTTGATTCTAAAACAGTCAAGTGTTTAGGAGTGATTAAAGTCTTGGTTGTTTCAAATGGATATGTCATATGCCACAATCCCAGTGTTTGGAGGAGGATTCAGGAGGTTGTATAGGGAAACTCAAATGGACTATATCATAAGTGATCAACATAATCCCTCAAATCATCATATATATGCAGAGGAGAAGGAATTAGGGTCATTCATATTACACCTTGCTGCTGATGACAACAATTTCCAGCCTGAAATCAGTGAAAAACAACATTTGCAAGATACAAATAAGCAACATTTAGGAGGAAAAATATGGAAATTATACTTTGATGGAGCCTCATCAAGAGAAGGATCGAGAGCTGGTGTAGTTCTCATTTCTCCCACTTAGCAAATGGTAAATTTATCATATAAAATGAAATTTTCTACCACCAATAACACTGCTGAATATGAGGTGCTTGTTTTGGGTATGAAGGCAACAAAAGATTTGGGAGTTGGACAACTAATTGCTTTTGGTGATTCAGAATTGGTGATAAGGCAGGTGAGAAATAATTATCAAGTGAAATTTTTCAAATTGAAGAATTATAAAAATGAAGTGTGGGATTTGATTGAACATTATTTTGCAGCATTCAATTTAAATTTCGTCACCAAAGAGGAAAATCAAATGGCAGATTCACTAGCTATAGTTGCTAGTAATTTTAAAGTTCCTCTTGATGTCAAGGCAACCTATGATGTTCAAATAAAAAACAGACGTTCCATTCGTGACAATATCAAATACTGGCAAGTATTTGAATATGACAAAGAAATTCAGAAATTTTTGGAATGTGTAGAAGAGTTTGCAGACATCCAAATTGATAATGAGCAGGACATTGTTGAAAATCAAAACAGTAAGTCATTCAAAAAGACCATGGCTGAAAAATACATTATTGATCTGAAAACTAACTACATTCCTAAAGGCCTAGTTCCTTTAGAAAGGTTGTTTGACAATAATGATGTCTTTTTAAAGCTCGAGAGTAAAGCAGATGGAGAGAGTACAATTGACTGCAATATTGGTACAGAAGATCAGCCTAAATTAGTTAAAGTTTCTAAATTTCTTTCTCAAGAAACTAGAACTAAATATGTCAAACTGCTGAAACAATATGCAGACATTTTTGCATGGTCATACAGTGATTTGAAGACCTATGATAGAGGTATAATGGAACATAAAATTCCTCTGAAAGCATAAGCAAATCTTGTAGTACATAAGATAAGGCATATCAATCCCATGTTGCTCCCTATTATTGAAAAGGAGATCAGAAAATTATGGGAAGCAAAAATAGTTCTTCCTTTAAGATTTTCCAATTGGGTAGCTAATATAGTCCCAGTTCGAAAGAAAAATGGTGAAATTAGAATTTGTGTTTATTTTCGCAATGTGAACTGGTGTTCACCGAAGGATAACTATCCATTACCCAAAATGGATTATATTTTGTAGAAATTTGTAGGCTCAAAGAGATTTTCAATGATAGATGGCTTTTCAGGGTATAATCAAATCTCAGTTGATAAACAAGACAGAGAGAAGCAACATTTACTACACCCTAGGGAACATTCATGTACAACAATATGCCATTTGGTTTAATGAATGCAGGCGCAACATTTCAACGGGCAATGGATATTACCTTTGCAGGAGAAAAGGACAAATTTGTAGTCATTTACTTGGATGACATTACACTCTTTTCAAAATCTGATGAAGATCATTTGAAACATTTGAAACAAGTTTTTGACAAATGCAAAAAATTTGGTTTGTCCTTGAACCCAAAGAATTCATGCTTTGTTGTTCAAGAAGGAAAATTATTGGGCCACAATATGACGAAAAGTGGTATTTGTATTGATCCAAGGAGAGTTGAGGCTATTCAGAAGATTGGTTTACCAAGGAATAAAAAAGAATTACAGTCATTTTTGGGGAAAATTATTTTTTCTGACGCGTTTTGTCCCAAATTTTGCAGAACTAATCAAACACATAAATATATTGTTGAAGAAAGATGCAGAATTCAAGTGGCGAGATGAGAAAAAAACTCTTTTTCAACAATCACATCTGTCTTGACTGAAGCTCTAGTTTTAATCAGCCCTGATTTTGAAAAAGATTTTCTGATTTTTTCATATGCTTCTGAAGAAACAATTGTAGTTGTTTTGTTACAAAAGAACAAGGAAGGCTTAGAACAGCCTATTTCATCTTTTAGTCGTGCTTTAAGAGATGCTGAGTTAAAGTACAACTTGATTGAAAAACAAGCATATGCACTAGTTAAGGCTTTAAAGTTTTTCCAATTTTATGTGTTACATTCAAAATTGTTGCTTTTGTACCAAATATTACTGTCAAAGATGTATTGCTGCAACCAAACACAGATGGCAGGAGGGGAAGATGGTTAACCAATATTTTGGAATTTGATATTGAAATCAAACCTACTAAATTGATAAAAGGACAAGGCTTAGCTCACTTGATGGCTGAATCAAATTGTAAAGCTCTAAATCTGAACATGGAGGTAGCCGAGGAAAAATATGGAGAAGGTATATCTGATTATCCTGAAAGCTTTCATTCAAATTGGTATAAGGATATAGTGTATTTTTTGTTAAACTTCAGCTGTCCTCCAAAAATGAGAAGTAAAAAAGAAGAGCTTTTAAATTGAAAGCTGTTAAGTATTGCATATTGGAAAATCATCTTTACTGGAAAGTCCCTTCGGGAGTCTTATTAAGATGTGTTGACAAAGCTGAGTCACGGAAAATTATGTCATAGATACATGCAGGGGCGTGTAGTGGAAATTTGTATTAGAAAGCTACTGCAAACAAAATTTTAAGAGTTGGCTATTGTTGGCCAACTCTTTTCTCTGATGTTTTTTCCAAAGTCAGGACTTGTGTTGAATGTCAAAAGTTTGCTGGTAAGCAGAAGCTACTTCCATTACCTCTTATTCCTATCTCAGTAGATGTTCCTTTCCAACAGTGAGGGTTAGACTTCATTGGTGAAATTCATCTGCCTTCATCAGGACAACATAGATGGATTCTTACAACTACAGAATATTTTACTAAGTGGATTGAAGCTGTAACAACCAGGAATGCCACTGACACGGTAATAATCAAATTTCTGTTGGAAAATATTATGTCTAGCTTTGGTTGTCCTCAGAAATTGGTGACTGACAATGCAATGGATTTTAAATCTACTAAGATGAATATTTTCTGTCAAAAATATGGTATTGATTTGACTCATTCTACACCTTATTACCCTCAAGGTAATGGGTTAGCTGAGTTATCCAATAAAATCTTAGTGAGAATCATTAAGAAGATTTTGCCTGAAATAAGAGAAATTGGGACACTCAACTAGTTCATGCTCTTTGGGCAGACATGGTAAGTAGCAAAAGATCAATTGGAATGTCTCCCTTTCAACTTGTTTATGGTATTGATGTTGTAATTCCATTACAATTAGCCCTTCCTGTTATGAAGTTTATGCAAGATGAAATTGATGATGCAAACCCAATTCAAAGGAGAATGTTGCAGCTGATAGGAGCTCATCAAATTCGAGAATCACTGATGGACAAAGTACAGAAATACCATACCAAAGTCAAATATGTTTTTGACAAAAGAGAAAATCAACAGTTATTGTAGGAAAATGATTTGGTGTTGCGCTGGGATGTCAAAAGAGAAGACCATGGAAAGCATGGTAAGTTGGATAATTTATGGTTTGGGCCGTTTCGAATTGCTCAAGTTTTGGAAATCAACACATTTCTGCTCAAGCATCTAGATGATGATCAACTGACTAGAGGTCCAATTAATGGTCATTTTATTAAAAATTTCTATGTTTGATAATTTAGTTAGTCATTCCATTGTAAATATCCAGAGTGATGTGTAAATAAATCTCCATGCCCAATGGTACTTGTGTCTATAAATATAGTCAGTCTTGAGTCCAGTCAATGAAAGGTTAGTTCTAGTCATAAGTTCCTAAAGTTTTCTAAGTCCTGAAAGTTTGAAGGCACTGAGTCTACAGTCCTTGAAGCCTCACAAGGAGGACTTCATCCCCAATAGGAGCCACTGTTAGCACTATAAATGTTAATAGTCTGACCACCATTATATTGCTGTTTTTGAAATTTCTGCTTGTTCCCTAACCTATGTCAAAGTTCTAATCATGTTCAATAAAATTCAAAAAGAGTCTCAAAACCAAAAGATTTTCAGTTTTATAGGTGGTATTGTGTCATAGATTCATAAAAAGTTAAAACCATTGTTTTAACTTAGGTTAGAGTCAAATTTATTGGTCATTTTAGTCATAATAAAATAATAGCTACTCTTTCTGAAAGGGCAGTTATTTCTTCAGGAGCTTGGTTTCATTGGTGACACAGAGATAAAAGTAGCTATTTCCACAAAATTGCATAAGGACCTGCAAGGAGTATTATTCAGAGAAAAGATCATTCTCCTTTGAAATCAATTGAAGATATTCCATGTTATGAGATATTATTCTTTTTTAAAAGGGTGATTATTTCTAAAATAGAAGAAATATTATAAGGAAATGGTTATATTGTTGGTAGAGCTAACCTATAGCTACTCATTATGGCTGAAGCGAAAAATGAGGTATAACGTATCAATTTATTAATGATGCGGAGGAGTGATATGTTTCCGTTGTTTCAAATTGTGTCAATTAAACCACACCATGATTAAAGGCGCACAGACTCCAGAGGATTACAACTAATAGTGTTACATTTTTCAGCAAACAACTTGTCATCTCAAGCAAGAAAGTAGGGTTGCGTGTAGGGTTTTTGCCTCTAGTTTGAACAATTGTTCATAAAGGTTGAGCTTAGGTGTTAGTTAGGATGGGTAAAGGCGGAAAGGTTAACTGCTCTGAGCTAGCAAATACCAGATTTTTCGATTCCAAAGCAAAGCCCCAATTTCAAGCAGCAGGCTGGTACAAGTTTCTAAAGAAATTTTCAGGGGAAAATGTAGCCGTTGCACAGGCCTTTGGTGAAAGTTTTGATGGGGAGAAAGGAAAGCTTGGAAGCAAAACCTTCAAAATCACCGAGACCATTATAGCCAGGGCTACTCAGACTTCAACTACTGGAGAATGTTGGTTCAAAAAGAAAATGCTGCAAGCAGATGTAAGTTCTTTCCTCAAACCTGAGCACGTAAATGTCAATTGGACTCCTACTGTGCATATTTCTTGTCTTGGGCTAGAATGGAAACATGTCATAGCCACTGTGCAATGCTATATCACTTGTGAGGGTAGATTCTCCACTGTTCATCAATATCAAGTGAGATTTCTCTCTCACATCTTAGGTGCCAGACCTATGAATTTGCCTTTATTTCTCTACAAATCCTTGTTAAAAAAACTTTGAAGTTACATAAGATCCCTAATTATTCCCTGCATAAACTCTATCATAGAGGCTTAATCACGATGTTGGTAGTTTATCACCTTAAGAAAAAGAGAATTACCTGGGATAAATATCTAACAGATGAAGGATTTGGTAACATCAATTCTACGAGGAGGGTAGGGATACCTAAGAAACAAAATGTCCAAGAAGAACAAACTGGCTCAACACTTGTCCCAAATAGTTCACAAGCAACTCAGTCTATTCCATCAACAAGTAGACAAACTAGAAGTTCAGCTAAAAGAGCTAGAACTGAATCTGTCACTCCCATACCAATGGTACAACCAACAAAAAAAGTTTACACAAGGAAAAATTCTAAAGAACCCCAAACTTTAGAACCATTAAGAAGAGAACATGCAATTAGATTCAAGCAAGGGAATACTCTGCCTAATAAAGAGGTTCCTCTTCCTCAAGACATAAAGGCAAAAGGAAATTGATTCTAGCAGAAGAAATTTCAGAGGAAGTCAGCCTTGAATTACCAGTCCATCACTCTATTCCAGAAATTGTATAAGAGCAAGAAGAAGTTAGTGACACCCCTTCAAAAGGAGAACCAACATTAGCTCAATTATTTTCTTATCTTAATACATCCAAGACATCTACCAGAAGAAAGGACAAGAACATCATTCACTCTTATTCATCTTTCAGACAATACTGAAGAGGATCTCTCAGAGACAGAGTATGAGGCAAGCCAGTCTAGAAATATTATGAAGAGAAGAAGAAAGGTATCTTATATTCCTAACTCATACCTCAAAACACCTCACACTGGGCCTAAAAACAAGGTAAGACTGAACAACAAACTCATTGCTAATCCTAGGTTGAAAGATGAAATTATAAATGTTGATGAAAGCCCAAGTGTTAGGTCCCTATATTACGAATATAGTCCCTTATTGTTGTTAGTGTAACCCCTTATTGTTATTATTGTACCCTTGTAACCCCCATATTGTTATTATTGTGCCCTTAAATTATTATTGTTAGGTCGGCTAGGATTACATTGTGGCCCCACTAGGATTACATTGAGGCCCCATGGAATCATATATATAAAAAGGAGGTTTTGTAATTTGAATCATCCAAGAATTGTTCATTCATGTAATGTATTGGAGGTTGCCCCCTCAAAGTGGCTTATTTCTAAGGCATTGATATCTCTTTTCTTCTATTTTTGGAGTTGGTTTCAATGTTGTAGGAAGAGGTGTCATGATCGCAGGGGGAGATTTTTGATCAGCGGTTGTCATTGATGTCAACCCAAGCAGCACCAGGGGCTAACCCAATATTGAATGGGAATTTTGACCTACCAAATTAATATATTCTAGGTCAATAATGCTTTTGATGGTTCCTACTTTTCAAGATGTTTCCGTTGATATATGGCGTGCCATATATCAACGGAAACATCTTGAAAAGTAGGAACCATCAAAAGCATTATTGACCTAGAAGTGGAAGTGTGTACAGGTACGCAGGATGGTTGTGTTTCAGGGGGAGTTACCCTTTGCCATTGATGTCAAAGGGGGAGAGAATGTTGTAGGAAGAGGTGTCATGATCGCAGGGGGAGTACTTGTGTTGCCATCAATGCCAAAGGGGGAGATTTTTGATCAGCGGTTGTCATTGATATCAACCCAAGCAGCACCAGGGGCTAACCCAATATTGAATGGGAATTTTGACCTACCAAATTAATATATTCTAGGTCAATAATGCTTTTGATGGTTCCTACTTTTCAAGATGTTTCCGTTGATATATGGCACGCCATATATCAACGGAAACATCTTGAAAAGTAGGAACCATCAAAAGCATTATTGACCTAGAATATATTAATTTGGTAGGTCAAAATTCCCATTCAATATTGGGTTAGCCCCTGGTGCTGCTTGGGTTGATATCAATGACAACCGCTGATCAAAAATCTCCCCCTTTGGCATTGATGGCAACACAAGTACTCCCCCTGCGATCATGACACCTCTTCCTACAACATTCTCTCCCCCTTTGACATCAATGGCAAAGGGTAACTCCCCCTGAAACACAACCATCCTGCGTACCTGTACACACTTCCACTTCCCCTAACACACAACCGTCCTGCAGACCTGTAATCTACTTCCACTCCCCCTTTATATTCTAAAAAAGGAAAATCTAATGAGAACTTGGGAGAATCCCAAGCTTCTGGCGAAGATATTCCAATGCTGGCAAATATTTAATATGTGATTCTTTTGGTGCTGCTTGGAATCTTGCTACTTGTCCAACTGCTTGCATAACATCTGGTCGGGAGGCTGTTACATATAGAAGACTACTAATCATAGATCTGTACAACCTTTGATCCACATCCTTAGATGAGTCGTTTATGCTCAATTTGCAACCTGTTACCATTGGAGTAAGGATGGGTTTGAAATCTTCCATTTTAAATTTCTTGAGCATTTCCTTGATGTACTTGGCTTGACATATAAATATTCCTTTCTCTTGCTGAGATATTTGAAGCCCTAAGAAGTATGTCAGCTCACCAAGTAAAGACCTCTCGAAATCACTTTGCACCTTTGTAGCAAACTTCTTACTTAGTCAATCATCATTGCTACCAATTATTGTATCATCCTCTTTAGCTATTAGACATGCTTTGGTTGCTTCATCTAGAACATATATGTCGTTTGGAGCTCGACTTGCTGTAGCCACAATTTCACCATACACGCCTTTCTTGATTTCACATTTCGTGGAGTTGAATAGTATTGTGTGTCCTTGATCACACATTTGTCCAACACCGAGCATATTGTGATTCGTGTTTTCAACCAATAGAACATTCTTGGCTAGAGCATATTTTCCTCCGAGAGTGACAGTACCTGATCCTATAACATTTGAAGATCCACCATTTCCACAGGACACGGTTCCATCCTTCTTCTCTTTCAGAGATACAAATTTCTAAATTTATTTCTCATTCCGCTCTTGTTGTTTGAGCAACCGCTATCAACATACCACACATCTTTGTTCTTTTGAGCCTTGAAAGCGAGAGCACAATTATCATTCTTCTTCTTCTTCCATGTTCATTCATTCTGTGGCTTCGAAGATTCTTCTGGAGGATTTTCAAGTCTGCAGTCTTTGGCTATGTGTCCAAAGTTTCGACATTTGTAACATTAAATATTATTTCTTAAATGTTCAAATCTATTGATGTTTTGCTGAGCCCTGGGAGGTTCATATTTGACAGATCTCCTGGAATTGTATTCGTTCCTAGGGTATGTGCGACATTCTACAGCTTTATGACCAAATTTTCCACATGAATAACAGTAGCCATAAAAAATATGTTGGTACCTGGATGGAAATTTTCGTCGAGGAATTGCCTTCCAAGGCTGTTCTTGCGAATCTTGTCCAATGAAGTCTACATGCATGTCAGATCTCATAGGTTCATTGTATTTTGTTGTAGAAGGTCCTGCTTCTTCTTCTTTATAACCGATGCCAGTTTTGTCGTTGTAAGATCGTTGATTGTTGATGAGTTCTTCCAATGCCCTTGAGCCGTTGGCATAGTTTTGGATAGTTTTTCCTTTCTTCACTTCCTTACGCAGCGAGACTACTTCGGCTTCTAATTCTTTCCTTTCTTGGTTGCTTTCTTCCAACTTCTTTTGAAGTGACTCTTCAATGCATTTGTGTTCTTCAACTTCAATTTTGAGACCTTGAACTTGTTCTTCAAGAGTTTTGGTATGGATCTTCTCCGCCTTGAGATCTTTTATAAGCTTGATTGCTTCCTCATAAAATTCTTCTATGGTCCATCATTCTTCTTCGTTGTTTGATACCTCTTGTTTATTGTGCTTGGCCATAAACAATACTCTCTCATTGGCTTCTTCTTCACTGTCATTGTCTTCATCAGATGATGAGCTATCTTCTTTAGAGAGAAAGTTCCTTTTGGATCCTTGCTTGTTGAATTTCTTAAAGCCTTTCTTTCTTTTTGAGTTTCCATTACTTTTGTTTGGACATTTTGCTGCAAAATGCCCAACCTCATTATAGTTGAAACATATCAATGGAAGTTTACCTTTGAATTGTCCCTTACCAATTTTTAGTTTTCTCGTGAAGTAAGCATATTCTTCATCTGAAAGACCTTCTTCATCGTCTCCCTTTTCTTCACACTTGTAGGTGCATGTCATTTCAATTGAAGGTTGTTTGTCCTTATTGGTTTGCTTAGATGCAACAAACGCAGTTTCTAGATTTGAAGTACCCTTTTCTTCATCAAGTCTCATTTCATATGCTATGAGAACTCCATGTAATTCTTCCTTGTTGAGTTTTTCCAGATTTGCACTGTATTCTAAGACCGATACCTTTGGGTTGAATCTCCCTGGTAACGTTCTAAGAATCTTCCATATAATAGTCTTCTCGTCAACTGGCTCTCCCAATCCTTCCAGAGTATTGGTTATTTCATCAACGTATTGGAAGTATGCAGCAATGTTGCAATCTTCTTTCATTCCGAGTTGCTCAAATTTTGCTCTATAGATTTGAAGCTTTGCTTCTTTGACATTTGAGTCACCTGCATATATATTCTCAAGCTTGTCCCATACATTTTTGGTGGTTTTACAACCCAACACCTTATGATAAGCAAATTCAATAAGTCCACTGATAATAATATTCTTTTCTTTTGCATCATTTACCAAATTCTTCTTACCTTGTTCATTCGCGGTTGATGTAAATCCATTTTGAACAGTGTCCCATACTTCGTAACCTTGCGCCAAGAGATAGACCTCCATTCTTCCTTTCCAAAATGCATAATTATTTTCATTGAACAAAGGTACACCATTCTTGGTATGCTCCATGACCTCCTTCCAACTATTAAACTACTATTGAAGGAACGAAGCTCTGATACCAATTGTTGGAAATACTGAGGGGGGGGGTGAATCAGTATTCCTTTCAATTAGAGAATTAGTTAATCTTCAATTATTATCAGTGTTTGTACAATGATAGCAGCAAATAAGAGGAACACAAATGCACACAGTTTTTAAGGTGGAAACCCACTCCGGGACAAAAACCACCTAATGCTTTTCTAATAATTATTTTCAACTCCAATTGAAAATAAAGCTCCAACTTCCTAGAATCTAGAAAAGCATTCTTCTCCAGCTCCCACTGGATGGACGCTCCAACGCTCAAGATTCTTCAGTAGTCAACTGAACGGATGCCCCAACACCCAATGAGCTACAACTCACCCTAGCACCACCCTACCACCCTATAGAAGAATAAAAGAAGAATGGACTCTCGTACCAGGGAAAATGGTCCACTTTTACAATGATATAGAATGATATAGAAGAAGAAGATATACTAGACCAGAACCACAACTTTCAAACAACCACCTAATGATGATCCTAGACCTCCCAACACTGCCTCTTCAACCCTTGGCAGATAGATACTAGTACAATTTTTACAATAATGTATTTACAATGACTTAGTACAATGATTGTATGCAGTGCTGCCCACTTGAAGACTTCATATGATGAAATTCTTGCTGCTGTTATGCACCTTGGTTGCTACTCTTGTCATGCTACCCTCTGCTGCACCTTTCTTTGATTTTCTTCCGTAGAAATTTTGGTCCCTTGCAATCCTTGACAACACATGATCTAGCTTTTTCTTTCCTTCTAGGAGCTCGATATTGAATCTAGTTTATCTCTGTTATCTTAGATCCTCAATATCTGATTTTCGGTCTTGTAGTATTCCTCTGAGTCATCTTTCCAATGCCACAGGTCTGACCCAATTTGGATTCTTCAAGTGAGAGTTATACCCAATCTCTCACAATGCCCTAATTATGGATTGTTTCAGAAGAGCGCACTTGTACAGCGTGCCACGTGCCACCATTTCTTCATTTGCCTATGAAATTGATAGAGCAAAAACTACAGACTGTGCACTATTTGCCACTTTTTACGGAATTCCAATCTGATACTCATAGAGAGAGTTATGATGATTTTACCAAGGTCACTTCTTTGAGATGAATTTTAGGAGCCTGCAAAAACCCTGACTTCCACAGATCATATCTCCAAAAATATTGCACACCTTGATCGGAAATTTTTACTGCAGCTTCCTCGGGATTTCAGCTTCGCCTCATAAAAATTTCACCTTCTGAACCTTCATAGAAAAAAAATTAGAGAGAAATTCCAAGATGACCTGTTTCAGATGGCGAAATCCCTTGCCTAAGGAGGAAATGAAGATCACAATTTATATAAATTCTTAAGTTGAGAGGGGCTTCAACAAGTGAATGTGGGAGGGATTTTAGCAACTTAAAAATATTAATTATGACTTTTCAATGACCCATGCCCCAACCCCATGGGGTTTTAGCCCACTAACTGGGGGTACAAACTCCAAACATGAATATCTCTCAAACCGTGAAGAAATACATGGCATGCCATATATCAACAGAAACATCTCGAAAAGTAGGAACCATCAAAAGCATTATTGACCTAGAATATATTAATTTGGTAGGTCAAAATTACCATTCAATATTGGGTTAGCCCCTGGTGTTGCTTGGGTTGACACCAATGACAACCGTTGATCAACACATTTGGTATCAAAGCTTGGGATTCTAGGGTTTCGCTGCTCCAAACAGGTTATTGTGGAATTTTCACTATAACTTTTTTTCTACGAAGGTTCAGAAGCTGAAATTTTTAGAGTGCGAAATTGAAATCCTAAGGAACATCTTCGCAAAATTTCAGAGCTTGGTTCGCAATATTTTCAGAGTTATGATCTGTGGAAGTTAGGTCTTTTTGCAGGCTCCTGAATTTCACTTAAAAAGGTCATTGCAGAATTTTTGTTATAACTTTGTTTCTATGAAGGTTCAGAAGCTGCAATTTTTAGAGCGCGAAGCTGAAATCCTGAGGAACATCGTCGAAAAATTTCAGAGCTTGGTTCGCAATATTTTGGGAGATATGATCTGTGGAAGTTAGGTCTTTTTCAGGCTCTTGAATTTCATCTCAAAGAGGTGATCGTGGGAAAATATTCATAAATATCTTTTTGAGCATCGGATTGGAATTCTGTAAAAAGTGACTGGAAGTACACGAACTGTAGTTTCTTGTCTATAAATTTTAGATACAAAGGAGCAAACAGTGATACGTGGCAAGTCGTACAAGTTCTCTCTATTGAACCAATCCATAATTAGGTCATTGTGGGAGATTGGACATAACTTTGTCTTGAAGAATCCAAATAAAGTTAGACCTGTGGCATTTGAAAGAAGCTTCAGAGGAATACTACAGGGCCGAATTTCATATATTGAGGATCTGCAATTATAAAGATAAATCAATTTCAATATCGAGCTCCTCAAATGCAAGTAAAAGGTGTGTATTTTATTTTATTTTTAATTTTTAATTAATTAGTTTATTATTATTATATATATATATATATATATATATATATATATATATATATATATATATATATATATATATATATATATATATTTATTTTTAATTTATTATTTATTTATTTATTTTTTTTCCGAATTGCATATGTCTTGTTTGAAGAATCAAGTTGAATTGATTCCAAGGACATATTATAGAATAGATATCAGTATTGGATTCTCAAATGGCCCCTAAAAAGAATTCAACACCCATTAAGCCTTTATAAGGCTCTAATATGACTCATGAAGACGAAGAATGGCAACATGACATATCAAAATTACAAGAGCAAGTGCAACAAATTTCGCTCTCGCAAAGAGCAACAAAAAATGACATGGAAGTTTTGAAGAAAGGCGTGGAATCTAAGATGGATGGTTTGAAGAATGACATGGAAGCTAAGATGGATGGCATGGAAGCTGGCATGAAATCTAATATGGATGACATGGAAGTTAAGATGGAAAACATGAAGAATGATCTAAAAGTAGACATGGAAGGTTTGACAAAGTTGATACAACAAATGTTTCCTAATGGTGAAAAGAAAGTAGAGGAAACTCATCATGAGAACAAAATAAATGTTAATCGTGATTTCATAAACTCTAATGTTAGCGGGAAGAACCACCATATTCCAAAAATGGATATGAGGAAGTTTGATGGAAAGGATCGTGTGACATGGATACTATAGATGGAGCAATATTTTGATCTCAATAATGTGCAAAACACACAAAAGGTACGCATTGCAACTTTACATTTAGAACAAAATACATTTGTATGGTATCGATGGCTTTTCTCCCGTAAAAAAATTGTCACTTGGTCAATTTTTACAGAAGAAATGATAGCACATTATGAGGATACAACAGATCACGGGACTTTTCGACGGGAGGATTCTTTGAAATCGATTGAATCTTCACATATTGGAGGCGATCAGACGGATTAGCTCTAGTATGTTCGAGCAAGGTGTTGATCTATTCAAAAAAAAAAATCAAAGGACAAACCGATCTATTTCACCGTCAAATTTAGACCAATCACCCGTTAAAACCGGAACGACAATATATCAAAATTCACATGTCAAATGTCACGTTCACAAGCTAAACCGGAGATTGACCGAAGCAACATTTATCTACTTCCGCTAATGCAAAGCAATCTAAAGCTACCTGGCGTAACTTCAGCTCCGTCTGTAACTTATGAAACAAATACCTCAACAAGCAAACTTAATTTTTTCCTCTAGTATGGTCGCCACTATTTATTGCCTAAATCCACCTTAGGCTGAAGGAAGCCGAGATTTAGGGTAACACCAAACCACGCTCAATCTGGTAGCTAGCCCTACCAGAACAGGAGAGGGCTCTCTCCAGGTCAAACTCAGTAAAAATAATCAATAGGGTCTGAGATGAATTGAAATGAATACTGATTTTAGGCTAGGTATATTAATCAAGGAGTTTGAAATGATTTTTTAAGGGTTTTTGTTGGAAAAAAGGAAAGGCAATTTTGGGCTTGGGGATGAGGCCAATTTCTTGCAGAGTTCCAGTTGGGGCAAGGAAGGCAATGAATTTGATGTATTAGATTCAATTAATGGATAGAAAATACTGCTGAGGAGCTGAAGAGGGAAATAAGGTGCAAGGATCCTCTTCAAATGGAGGAAAACGTATAAAACTAAACAAAAGTTTAAGGCAGAGCACCAACAAACTAATGAATTCTACCTTAGTTACTCTTTTGTTTAATTCAGAAGCAAACAGAAGGGAAATGGAATACGTAAACATCAATGAAACTTACATATACATGAAGAAAAAAATAATCAAAACTCAGAGCTACAAGGATCCCAACAAGTGCTACAAAACCTGGTCTTTCCTTTGCCAAAAATACTGAAATGAATATACAATGAGGTGCCAAACTATTCCCAAGAGTCCAACCCTGAAAATGTCTCAAAAAATACAATATATATACCATCCTAACCCATTCCCATGCCTCTAGGGGTCGAGCTCATCCTTATAGGAGCTTTTTCAACCAATTCTAAACATGGAACTGAAATCTAGGCAGCCAAACAACCTGCCTCTATATGCTAGGAAACTGATCCATTCATTTAATTTTCACTTTTTAGTGAATGAATCCTCTATAAAAAGTAAAAATATGCCAAATTTATATCATAGCCACAAAATTACATCAATATAGATGAATAATTACATCAAGAAGTGAAACTAGTCAAACTGGCTGAATTTCTGAGCTGAAAAGTAAAAATTGGACCAAAATCCTCTATGCGCCGCGCAACTTTGAGCATGTTTTTGGGGCACTTCCTAAAGTCAAAATTGAGCTCATGATAGCTCGTTGGAAAGCCCTGTCTATCTGCTATCTAACCCAAGTGTAATTTTTCAATTTGGAGTTCATTTTCCCCTCCAAAACTGCAATCTCCCAAGACTGGTTCATGCTGGTGCAAAAGGTGGCAGAAAGGTCATTTTTGGAGTGTTTTTGACCCTTAAGACCACCCAGAACTTGATGAAATCTCTCAGGCATTCCTGAGCATGCATAATTTATCATAAAAAAACTCAAAAATATCAAGTTTTCCTCCATAAGATCTCTCAAACGTAAGCGCGCGTCGAGTGGCGCGACGCATCGGGCAGAAAACCCTGTTTTGCAACCAAAATTTCAAAAATGACAAAATTTACTCCAAATTTGCTGAAATTTGGATTGAATGTCTCCCATCATGTCGCATGCTCAGCCAAGGAAGCTTTGGCCAATATTTGGAGTGGATCAGGCCTTTTTCGCCGTTTCAGTGCTCTTCTCAACCTCGCCTTCAGGATCTTCATCCTAGCTCTACAAACGTGTGTGCGGGCCCAATAGTGGTTCTTCATATGTATGAGCATGTATTTTTCCCTATTGGCCTTTGCCAAGAGCTTCTCCAGATGAATGTTGACTCTCGTAAGGCAAGTTTCTCGCTCAAATGGTGTCATGTCACCTGGTCTCTTTCAGGCCAATTCACGGTCTTCGCGGATTCTTTGCAGCTCCATGAGTGTGTGCTGATCCTCCAACTGTTTATTCCACTACTCCAAGTAATTTATAACCCATTGAGCTCTCTGCAATTTCTCGGTCATCATATCTCAACTTTTTTCTCATGGATGATCTCTTTCAGCTTTGAGTTGGGAGAGCTCGAATCAACATCGATCAATATAAAATCAGTATCTTGGCCTCCTGAGGGGCCCTCATCCTGCATAGGCTTCTTGCCTCTATCCTGTACCTGTGCTGATGTAGAAGGCGAGACCCCTTCCACGACATGTGGAGATAGTACTCGCGCTGCTGTCGAAGGTAATGAGACCCCTTCCACCCCGGGTGGAGATAGTACTCGTCGTGCTGCTGCAAATAAGGCTCTGGTACCTCTCTGATAGGTAACACACACTAGAACACTGATTGGCTCTGTCTCAGGAACCTCAAACTGATGCGAAGGCTCACCTGCATCGTGAACAATCTCTAGAGGAGGCTGAGGGGCTGTAAAGAAGTCACGGGAAATGAACTCCTCCCATGCAATGCCCTGCAATCCAAGCTAATGTACCACAATCATATTGATGAGCGCATAATGATAAATGTTGTTATGTTGCTGCTCTGGAGTCTTCTTCTGCACAAGGGTAGTCATCCGCTCTATGTTTCGGCACCTGAAGTATGGAATATTCATCAGTCTCACTCTCGTGAAATGCATCAACAGTCGAATGTGGTATGCATAAAGGCGTGAGAATCTACCCTCGCAAATGAAGTATCTAATGATGAGCTTCATTAATGGCGCATAGGACTCCTTCAAGAATCTGAAAGGAAACACCCTGCTGAGTTGCCTCATATAACCAGGCCTGATGTATAGTTCATAATATGCTCTATCCAGCTGTTGTCTCTTATTCCACTCTTCACCTATGTTTGGTATCCCGGTTGCCTGAGAAATGGTTTCTGGTGTTAAGGTGAAGTTCACTCCAGCAAGGTTTACATGACCATCACACAAATGTAGGACAAATAGGCGAACCAACTCCTGATGATGCTGAATTTGAGTAATCATCTCACAATACTGAAAACATGAATGTTGCTGAAAGCATGTCATTGCAAGCAGGCAGGCCTACAATTGAGTCAAGGAAGTGGGCTCCTCTCTGACGTGCCCGCCACTTTTATGAGATCTCCTCAGTACATTTAGCTCTGCGGTTGAATCACTATCCTTCTCATATGATGAATTTGTTTCTGACATGGTGCTTTGCAATGTGTATAACAAGTATATGCTGATATATATGCGGTGAAAACAAGAGTTTGTCTTTCAATACCAAATATGTACCAAGTATGAAATGAGAGACTGTGGTAAGTATGATCAGTGGGAAAAGTGTGAGTTTTTCAAGTGCCAATAGTCAAATTTCAACACTTCATTTTAAACCCTAAGGGTGCCGATTTTGATATGGATATAGGGTTTGTTTTTCACCAACCAAAACTCTAATGTCTTTGCCTCTAAAAAACACCACACATGACTAAAATCACTGGGGCAAGAGTTTCAACTTACTTGGAGAAAGAAATATTTGAGTCGATTTAGTTTTTTGATGAAAATTTGATGAATTTAAGCCTGTCGGCTCTGTGCGCCGCACACACACCCAGTGCACCGCACCTTGTGGATGCGCCGTGCTGGTGGAGAAAAGCACTGTGGTAGGAGGCCCAGTGCGCTGTGCAGCCTGTGTGCACCTCGCACACTCTAAGCACAGTCTTGGCTTGAAAATTTACAAGTTTTGTCCTCTCTCCACTAAACTTCAACTTCAATCGACCTCTTGAATGCAAATGGCATTGATAAGCATAGAAATATCTATATAAAGTCATGGCTTTGATTTTTGCTTTGTAAAGACCCATTTTGGTAATGTTTCAAAATTGGCATTTCTTCACTTTTAATACAACTCTGTCTTTTTATTTCCTCTTTGATTTGGCTGAATTGATGGCTTTCTTGGTTGATTTTTTGCAGGGATGGTGGCATTTGGACATCGACAAAGGATGACCAGAGGCTGCATTTAAATTACTTCATGGTAGAAAAATTTAAAAACACATATTTATTACAAACAATTAATTTGACGATTTCTTCTTCAAAATAGAGTTTTGAATAAGAAACATCCTTGAGCATTTTTAATGATGAAAATATTGAAATGAAAACTTATTGAAGACATCCTCATGGCCTGCGGGCATTATTTGACATTTTGAATACCAAACCCTAGACCTAGTGACTGAAAGACTCTTTTTTGACCACAAGACCATCTATGACTATAAATGACTGAAATCAACTTTAATGAATTTTGATAAATTTCGACTAACCCAGCAGGTACAAACACGAGGGAAACTCGTGAAGAGACCCTTCTGTCAGATAATAGCATGCCCCCTAATGGAATGCAGATGAATGAGCGGAATGAGACACCTAAAAATGAAATGCAATAAGAGAAATGATATCTGACGGAGGGATGTAAAGACCGACTCTAACAATAGCAAATACACTAAAGGTCATAAGTGTGCTGAGAAGAAATTATTTTACATAGATTGTGAAGAGGAAGAAGAAAATGAACAACAAGAGGATATACACCAGGAACCAACCCTAGAAGAGGAAGAAATGAGTCCGACCATATCGTGTAATGCATTGGTAGGAATTACCACTCCTCAAACTCTCAAGATAGAAGGACATATCAAGAAGAAAAAGGTAATAGTGTTGATTGATTCAGGTAGTACCCATAATTTTATTCATTGTAAGGTAGCCAAGGAATTGAATTGTTTCCTATACCCAGCACCAGAATTTCAAGTGATGGTTGCAAATGGAGGAACTATGAATTGCTCTGGAAAATTCCATAATATCAAGCTAACCAGGGGGGAATATGTATTGAATATTCCAATGCTTTCCATTCCTATGGGAGGTGCTGATGTTGTACTAGGAGTACAATGGTTACAATCTTTGGGGATGGTAGCTTTTAATTTTCAAGAACTTTTCTTAATATTTTTTTTTCAGAAGGAAACGAAGTCGAATTACGGGGTATTACAGGGAAGCCGGGAAAGATAATAAGCTCTAATGTCATGACAAAGCTTCTAAAGAAAGAACAACGTGGCATAATTGCACAATTATGCTCACTAGAAGTTCCAACATCAAAATCATCTATTTATGCAGATCTCTAAAAGGTCTTGGACAATCATTCCAAGGTTTTTGAAACTCCCAAAGGACTCCCACCTATTCGTGATCATGATCATGCTATTCATTTGATTCCAGGAAGTGTTCCTCCAAACATCAGGCCTTATAGATATCCTTATGTCCAAAAGAGACAAATTGAACGTATGATTGCAGAAATGTTAGAGGCGGGTATAATTCAACCTAGTCAAAGTTCTTTCTCTGCTCCTGTAGTATTGGTACACAAGAAGGATGGATCATGGTGAATGTGTCCGGATTATATGGAGCTCAATAAGCTCACCATTAAAGACAAATTTCCCATTCCTGTGATTGATGAATTATTGGATGAATTACATGGAGCAATTTATTTTACCAAGTTGGATCTTCGTTCAGGATATCATCAAATTAGAATGAAGACGGAAGATATTCCGAAAACAGCATTTCGAACTCATGAGGGTCATTATGAATTTTTGGTCATGCCTTTTGGCCTTACCAATGCACCTTCTACATTTCAAGGGTTGATGAATTCCATTTTCAAACCCTTCCTTAGAAAATTTGTGCTAGTATTTTTTGATGATATACTAATCTACAACAGGTCTTGAAGGATCATGTTCAACATGTTGACAGGGTGCTCAAACTGTTGGAGGAGAAACAATTATATGCAAAAACATCCAAATGTTTCTTTGGAGTACAAGAGGTGGAATATTTGGGTCATATTGTATCTCACGAGGGTGTTAAGGTAGACCCTAACAAAATTAAAGCCATTAAGGAATGGAAAGTCCCCATAACCATAAAGCAGTTGCGAGGATTTCTCGGGTTAACAGGGTATTATCGCAAGTTTGTTAAGAATTATGGGAGAATAGCAGCACCTCTAACAACATTATTGAAGAAAGATGCATTTTCATGGACTCCCGAAGCAACTAAGGCCTTTGAACATCTTAAAGAGGCAATGTGCCTAGCACCGGTCTTAGCTACGCCAGACTTCACAAAAACCTTTATTGTGGAATGTGATGCCTCAGAAAATGGAATTGGTGTTGTTTTAATGCAGGAAGGAAGACCCATTGCTTTTGAAAGTCGTCCAATCAAAGGAAAGTATTTACAGAAACCTATTTATGAGAAGGAAATGTTAGCAATACTGCATGCACTAAAGAAATGGAGAACTTGCCTAATGGGAAGACACTTCAAGGTAAAAACTGATCATGATAGTCTGAAACACTTTTTGGAACAAAGACTATCTTCAGAAGAGCAGCAAAAATGGGTCACAAAGATGTTGGGTTATGGCTTTGAAATAATCTACAAAAAAGGAAAGCTTAATGTTGTTGCAGATGCACTCTCAAGAAAGAATGAAGAGGTGGAAGCATTGCTTTGTGCCATTTCTAATATCCAACCAGATTGGATAACCGAAGCAAGAGATGAATGGAAGAAGGACAAAGATGTATGGACACTCATTCAAAAGTTGCAGCAAGATCCTAGTACATCCGATACATTTAGTTGGAAAAATGATTCCTTATGGTACAAAGATCGCTTATATCTTTGTAAGAATTCCCAACTAAAACAAAAGATTCTTTTGGAGTTGCACACTTCTCCTTTAGGAGGACACTCAGGATTTTTAAAAACTTACCACAGGGTGAAGAAAGAATTTTTTTGGGATGGCCTTAAATCTGATATTCGAAAGTTTGTGGCGGAATGTTTGGTTTGCCAGCAGAATAAAGTGGAAACAATTAAGACCCCAGGACTTCTACAACCCTTATCCATTCCAAGTCAACGTTGGGAGGAGATTTCAATGGATTTTATCACAAGTTTACCTAAGTCTGAAGGAAAGAGTGTCATCATGGTGGTAGTTGATAGACTTACCAAGTATGCACACTTTTGTGCATTATCTCATCCATTTAAAGCAAGTATAGTTGCTACTACATTTATGGACAGAATTCAAAAGCTACATGGAAGCCCAAGGGTTATTGTGAGCGACAGAGATCCCATTTTTACTGGAAATTTTTGGACGGAGTTATTTTTTTGTTTGGGTACTCAATTAGCTCATAGCTCATCTTATCATCCTCAATTTGATGGTCAAACTGAGATAGTAAATAAATGTTTGGAAGGATATCTTCGTTGTTTTGTATCTGATAAACAAACACAATGGGTCAAGTGGTTACCTCTCGCCGAATGGTGGTATAACACTTCCTTCCATACTGCAGCAAAAATGACCCCATTTATGGCACTTTATGGATATCATCCACCATCCATCACATCATCTTTAAGAGAAAATTCGAAGGTTCAAGCAGTGGAAGATCACATCGAGCATCAACAAGAAGTTCTCCAAATCTTAAAGGACAACCTGAATTTGGCACAAAATCGAATGAAACAACAGGCAATCAACATCGCAGCGAGAGAAGTTTTGATGTAGGAGACTGGTATTTTTATGGCTACAACCATACAAACAAATGTCCCTCAAGCAAGCTAAGAAGGATAATAAATTATCGCCAAAGTACTATGGTCCTTACAAGGTGTTGCAAAAGATTGGTACTATGGCATACAAATTGGAGCTTCCTGCTTCTTCACGAGAGCATCCGATTTTCCATGTTTCATGCTTAAAGAAGGTTATGGGTGAAAATCTTCCAGTTCAAACAATATTGCCAGAACTTGATGAGGAAGGAAAAATCATATTGGAACCTAAAGCGGTCACGGAAACAAGAACTCGACAGCTACAGAATCGATCAATTTCAAAGTATCTCATCAAGTGGAAGAACTTACCCACTGAAGATTCTACATGGGAGGATGAGAATTTTATACAGAAGCACCCAGAGCTACTCAAGCATTTAGGACAACACTTTTTTGAAGGAGAAGGGCATGTTAGGTCCCTATATTACTAGTATAGTCGCTTATTTTTGTTAGTGTAACCCCCTTATTGTTATTATTGTACCCTTATAATCCCCATATTGTTATTATTGTGCCCTTAAATTATTATTGTTAGGTCGGCTAGGATTACATTGTGGCCCCATGGACTCCTATATATAGAAAGGAGGTTTTGTAATTTGAATCATCCAATAATTGTTCATTCGTGTAATGTATTGGAGGTTGCCCCCTCGAAGTGGCTTATTTCTAAGGCGTTGATATCTCTTTTCTTCTATTTTTGGAGTTGGTTTCACAACGCCAAGAAATGAAGCCAAGAATACCAGAGCCCAGAAACAGAAACATGCAGGAAAAGGAAAAGCTAAAAGAATCTCTAAGGCAGAGTCCCTCAAAATCTTTGCTTCTATACTCGATTTTATTTAAACATTTAAGGTAAATAAAAGAAGAAGAAGCACACATTTATAGCTGAATCAACAAATGCAACTATTTACAAGGTTTCCAATAATATTTCTGAAAGGTAGCTATTATTTCCTAAATTATTGTATAAAGGAAGTGGAGCCAGTTTTTGTTCAAATATTGAAGGATGATACTGAGGGGTAATTACATGCATGCAATATCAATAGAAGAAGTTGCTGCGAAGTGTCAATTAATCAAGTTCTCTTCCAGATGTTAGATTCAGTTGAAAAAATTTTCACTTTTGGGGGAAAGAACCAGATGTCAACTTCAACTATTAGTTGCATTTTTTAAGGAAATGGTTATACCAGAAAAGAGGAGCAATTTTCCACATCACTCATCCACTTCGAACTATATGTCATCATGTTTTTTGTCTTTATTATGTTGCACTACTTTGTATTATGTTTAAGGATAAGCTTCACCTTATGTATAGGAATATAATAACTCTTCCAGAACAGATTCATGCTTTTTGTGGAAATATCAACATAATATCTCTTGTATATATATGATGAAACTCAAAAGAGAAAAGGTTCATGGTTTGTGAATCTTATACTTATGTGATCAATGTACTCTTTCATATAATGATATTGAAGAACACTTTTGAGGACTTATTACTATCTTGATATGTGTATTGTTGATCCTTCTTATGTGTTTCCATGCCTAAATCTCTTCAGTTCCACTTTGTAGTTTCAAATGTTGTTATATGTTTTATGAGACTTTTGATCTGTTTATGTACCCTATCGACTTTTATCAGTCTTACTTAGTAACCTTTCTTGATGAGATGTGCATAATAACTGGTTAAAGAGCATTCCTTATGACAATGATTTTTAATGATATTCAATAAGATTATTGTAAGTCTTATGATAGCTTTCTCTTATTGATATTTTATCAAACTGGTTCTTCTGTTGTTTTTCATCAAAGCAGTGGATTTCTGCCCTGCAGACCCACTATCCCTTCTATTATTCCATACTTTCTTCCTGCCATAGACCACAAACCTATCTTTTGCTACCATATCAGGCCTAAATACTCTCATTGGTGTGACAATGAATTTGTCTGAAACCCTTTTCAGTGATTGTGAGATTTAACCACCTACCAACTATATAATTCAAATCATTAAATTTCCCTAGAGCTTAGAATGTGACTGGTCAAGCACTTGAAGCAGTCCAAGTGTTGATTCCTACGCTAACAAAACCAAAACATGTATAATCGCCATATGGAATATAAAAACATTTATTTACGAAAAAAATGTGATATTAGAGTGGGTGAGTTCATTAGATGGGTAAGTGCATAATATGAAACAACACATAAGTCATATGTGATTAATGATTGGTGTTTCTTAATTGTTTAAAACTATTTTAAATTTATGAAAAATTTTAAGGAAAAAGAGAGAGCGAGAGAAAAGAGTTGTAATTTGTAAATTAAATTTGTTTAAATGGGTGAGGCATTGTAATATTGTAAGTTATGATTACTAATTCTTATTTATGGTAGGAGATTGTTGTTATTAGTATTTTAGTTTCTATTTATTTATTGTAGGTGTCTAAATTGATCTAAAATTAAAGTTTGGTGGAGAATTACAATAACCCATTTTACCAACCAACCAAAATTAAGATGTATAACACCTAGCTTATACATCAATTTAAGATAAGAGTTATAGTTAATTAAGTTTAAGACTTCAATTTGATGTTTCTAGGTATATAAGTAGAGTTTTTATTCTACACGAGTTAGGCTTAACCATTCAATCTTGTTTTCATGGAGATGATTTTGAGATGTCATCATGTCGAAGTGATTTGGAGATTGAGGTTATAGAACATAAGTTATTTGGAAAGTGGGGTCATTGTAAATTGTTACACGTCATTTGGTCACCATTAGGAAAATGACTACCAATCAGGATTTCTCGCTATCCAATGTAGTGTTCCAAGCATTCCCCTACAATGTTGGAAGAAAAAAAATCCCAAAGACTACAAGAATCATGGATTCCATTAATCAAAACCTATTTTTAAGCACTTGTACATTTTCCCTAGCCATTTTTCGCACAAGCGCAGTTTTGACCATTGTGGTCTGTGCAATCCTACAATATTTCTTCCAGTAAAAACTACGCAAATATCTTAGTGTGGGTATACATTAAAATCAAATTCTAGAAGCCTTGTTGGGTGAATATTTCTCAACCACATACTTGGGCCTCATTCCTTGGTTCATGAATCAAACTCCCGCTCTTTGTGGAACCGTAATCCGCTCTTTATGGATCTCATCCCTTGAGAAGAGGATCTCAAACCTCCTCCTCTTTTATCTGATTAAGGTATGTTAGTAATGTTGTGCTAATTCCTCTTTCAGATTTTGAAACCAATGTCTTACATGTGCTTAAGGGTTCAATTTCTCTTGCAAGTTATCGAGTCTCATGAGTGATTTTTATGTTATTTTTTTGAACAATTTAACATAAAAGAAAGACCAAAAACAAAAAATAAAAGTACAGTAGATCACCATACAATACATCAACATAGAGATTTGATGAAGGAGTTCCCCCTTCCTGGGATACATTTCCTTGGGCCAATTTCCATGGCTTGGGCCTTTATATTTTGCTCAAATTTGCAAAATGATGTGTTTACAATGCTTTTATGCTCCTGAAACCTGCACCAATGAGTTCAAAAAACTAAAAAATGTTACCTTAGCCTCTTTCTGCCCCCCATTTGGTCGAAAATTGGTTGGGTTATGACCTTTAGCAGTCTGCTCCACAATTTCGTCCCTAAATTTAGCTAACTGGCACTAATTCAGGTTATCTGGCGCCAAAAATAACAATTCTGCCGGATTTGTCGGGACCGCCAAGTTAATCCAGTTTAGTTTAATTAATCTAAATTGGTGGTTAATTAAATCGAATTTGTTTAAAAAATCTACGCTCCTGAATTAAACTGGATTAGTGCTAACTAAGAAGGATTTAAGGTTTAGTTAAATGCAGATTAGTTTAAACAAATGCGCTTAGGATAAGCGCAATTCGCTCTTTCGTCGTGGTCACAGGGCTTGGTCATGTGTCTTGGGGGTTGGTCCCACAGGTTTGGCCCCCTCTTCCCCCGTCGGCAACTTCAACAAACTTTAAATACATATGGCGAATGTATAGGTTAAGAAACTTGGTGTAGGCGGAGTGGTGGTGCGTCTTGTTAGCGGGGCAGAGGTCTTGTGTTTGACCCCCGCTCGGTCCTTCCAGTCCATAAAAGTTTTTTACCACGCCATAAGGAGGATACATGGCGGCCCCAGGCTGAGCCACGTGCCCCCTACTCATTGGCGCAATTGCAGCCAATGAAAATTTGTGAACACACCCTAAATTGCGCCAACGAACACCTGCCACTTGGCAGTCACCCATTCACTGGAGGAAATAGTTGACAAAACGTTGACCTGCCTAGTCAGCATGCCACGTCAGCAGTACAAACTGTTGGTTGGGCTCCCTGTCTGCATTTTTTTGCCAAAATTTTCTTGTTTATGAAAATGGACATAACTCATTTCTTAAGCCATACAGAGTCCATTTTGCGCAAAACGAGTTACACCAGATTCAGAATGACGAGCACTACGCGGTCATTCAAGTTTCATGTCATTCTGAGAAATTTTATTTTTTAGCATAATTCTGAGCACCTGATCACTTTTGGCCTATAAATTTAGCATAGAACAGAGGGTGAAGGAGGACTTTGGAATGTAAACTTATGTTGTCAGATTATAACTGGAAGCTTGCCACCTAAGGGGAGGATTGGAGACTATTGGGAGGAGGCTTACATCATCAAAGCTAAGGTTGTATTGCTCCTTATTCAAGATTAATACATGATATTTTTTCTTTTCTGTTTGCACTTGTTATGATGCTCATTGTAAAGCTCCTTGATCTTTTGCATAGTTTTTAATTGAGTATTGGATTTATGCTATGATATATGCTATGTTGTAGTTTCCATTTAACTTGTATTTCAATATTTTTCTATGTTATGCTTTTATTCCTTGTTTGGTTCTGTTTATGCGGATATTATTTTGAAGCAGCGAGGAAGGGATTTTGAAAGCATCGAGGGACATATACAAGCATTTCGTAGAAAGGTAAGAGGTCCTTGCACATTTTATATATCATATTTCAGTTATATACTAAGGAAAGTTTGTAGTTACTTGTTCGTTTGTTTCTAGATTTGTTTTGAATCTAGCGAGATCGTTCTTGTCCATAAGAGCGATTTGTTCGCCATAACAAATTGGAGACCATACTGGGGAGCGATTTGTTCTTCATTATGCCTTCCTGTAATCTCAAATTGATTTCTGTTACCTTGATTGAGTATGTTCAAAACTTTGAAAGTTTTAATTTGTGGACTTGTGGCTTCATTTGTTTTCTTAGTTTTTCTCTATTTGTGCACTTTTACTTTAGCAACAGTGTGCAAGTTGCACAATTTTCCTTTAGCAACAATGCAGTTGCGCACTGGACATAACTGATTACCCGAGACAGTCTTAGAAAAATTGAAAATTTAAGGATTTTTTAGCTCTTCTCTATTTTGGTCACTACTCAAAGGTTTGTCAATTTTTTTTAACAAATTTTGGGTGTGTATGAGTGATAATCGCCTTTGAGTGTCATCTCTTTTGATCTTTGGAATTTTCATGAAATTTCAATTTGAGTTCTTTGTTAATGAAGTCTCAGATTACATTTGATTTCATTTGTCTTGCACAAATTTTGTGAAATTTCCTTTACTTACACTTGATTGGTTCTTTTATGGCATTAGTGAAAGAAGGTATTGTTATGCATAAGTAGTCTTATATTATTCTTTTGTTGATCTGGAATCATCTTGTGTTTGTTTTAAATAATTTTCTTGCATAGATTACATTTGCATGGTCTTGTCCATAGTTTACAGTTGCATGATTTTGCATTAAATTGTGCATAGTTTACTTTCTCAAAAAGTCAACTGTAGATTCAGATCAGTGTGTTTGATTTTCATTTTAAGAAAAATCACTTATCTTTACAGTTTAGGTTTTTGAGTTTTTTTTGGTTTGTTGATCTATCAAAAAAGAGTCTTTCACTTTTGGAATTGGTTGTGCCAAACTCTTTCCTTTCAGTGAATCTCATCAAATATTAATGTATGCCTATTGTATAGATTTATTTCATCGATTGAAAAGCTAGTGTCTCTCATTGAAAGATGGTCCTAATTTGAATTTGCATGTTTTTATGCTTGTTTTAAACATAAAAACAGAAAATTTGCTTGGAATTGATTTGCATTAGTATTTTGATGCTGAAAATTAGTGCATTAGAGAATTTGTTATGTTTTCTCTTATTTATCGATTCTTGCATTGTTGAAAAGTGAATGAAACCTCTTTCCTTACTTTAGTTACGATTCATAGAAGTGAAAAGATTACATTATCATATTCGATTGCATTCAGTTTTTAGTCAGGTTATAACACCATCAATTTAATATCCATCAACCTACTGAGTAAACAAAAGCTTAAAGAAAACACTAATAAAATAAATTAGACTTCTTATATTTCTAGGGCTCATTACACCTACATTAGATCAGATTGCAGGGCTTTGGAATAGGAAAGTGAGTTAATTTTCCAAAGTTGCAAAAAAACGATAGAATCTCGCGGTAGGGAGTAAATCCATCTATTACAGTTTGACTCAGGGAAGCTCCTCTTACATGAGAGTTAAGCATGAGAGCATATTGGTCTCACTAAAGTGATCAACCCTGCTTCATTGGTTACAGTAGCGCGATTTTCAATTATTAAAAATGTTGTCGAAAGGTGCTTGGGAGTCACTTGAAGGATAAACATCATATTGACCATGTTGAGGAACCTTCAAGGGTATTGTGCTTTGTTACTCTGCCCTTGCGTGTATGCCCGATCTACAACTATCCCACAAGTCAAGTTGTTGTATATGGTAACCTTAGAGACCATTATCTTAGGGATTTTTAACCAAGGTGACAACAAGGGGGGAGTCCCTATTGTACATGTAGAAGACGTTGATTAGACTCACTTGGACCTTTTTGGAGGGTATTCTTCACTCGAGAGGGAATGAGTGAAGTTACTTGCACTAGATCATGGCCATTAAACAGGTTTTCAGCGTAATTAATTCCACCTACTCTATCTCTAGCCACTTTTCACATTGATCTCTACGATGTTGGGTTTCATCACCAACTAGTGATTTCGTTTTGAAAAGGTTATTTGCATGGTTTGACTCTTTAGATTTATTATCATGTGTTATTTTCTTGTTTTACTTTTATAGACCTTAGGTGTGGATTGTCAATTTGGATTGTTAATATTGTTAAAATTCTTAATAAAATTCACTGAAGTTGAATATAATCGTAACATTTCTGGAATTTACCAACCAAGGAACCCCTCTTAATGGGAATCCTAGTCCTTTTCTGTGTTTTGGAAATGTTGGTCCTCCTTATATGGCTACAATGTCTCTTCCTGGATTCACGATAGGTTTACCAGTATGGTTGCTTTCAACCTCGTTGGCCTCAAATACTCACATTGTTCCACCTCAACCAGATTATTCACGTTAACTAATTTATCCATATCAACATCACCAATCTCATGTTCACCCTTTACCTTCTTCACCCAACATGTGCTCCTCCCTTTCTTCTTCTTCGCTTGGTAAAAGCCTTGATGCTAGTAACCAGGAGGCTAAGAATAAGAAGAAAGGGAAGAAGAAGAAGAAGCAAGATAAATAAGAAGTCAACCAACCAACCATGGTTATAAGTATTGGTAATGTTGAGGAACCGTCCAGCATACATCCCAAGCCCAAATACCCTTGCAAGCTTTGTAAGGGTGAACCCTTCCTTATCAATTTTCCTAGTATTCCTAAGGTCTTGGAAGCATGGTAAAAAATTTCTCATCAACTTATTGTTGATCCATCAACCAATGATTCTAACGTTCCATAGAAAAAGGGTAAAGTTAAGTTTCCTTGTGGATTATGAGAAGAGAGTCACCGAACTCACCTTTGCCCTCACATGGACGATTCCTCAAAATTGTTAGAAAATCTTACTATTTCTCAACAATAAATTCCAACTGGTTACCTGTTGACGGTGCTGGAAATTCGTTAACCAAGGGGTCTCCCTGATGTGAAGTCCCAATTATACCTCACACCATTTGGAATAGGAGCCCCATAGAGAATATTGGCATGATTTCCATGTATTCTTATAGATTTTCCTTGGCTCTAACTATCAGCAAGAGAGAGGAACACATGTGTTCCTTTAAAAATCAAGAAGGTGTGCCAGGTGAGTGTTCAGTTATAGGTGTGTCAAGGTCCTTCTATTGCGGAGGGAGAGAAAGAAGTGGGCCTCTAAGAGAGTAGTAATAGTACCACCCTAGTAGAGGCACACACAACCAGGAGGTATCCATCTAACATCCATCGTAATAGTCCACAAAAGATGTGATGGTCGTTATAACCAGTCAATGAGAAAGATATGTCTAGTATCCTACGAAATAGTCCACAAGGATGGGATAACAATAACAACCATTACATCACATTATTAATAGGATAAGTACTAAAAAAACCTAAATAGTTTAACTACTTACCACAGATGAAAGAAAACATGAAATACAAACATTCGCATAATAGTATTACAAATATTAATAATCCATGGTTGAAGAACATGTTGGCCTTGAAGGATTTTGTTATTAAGTAAAAGTTCCAAGACACATGAAGACAATGAACATCACTAGCTCCATTAGTGGAGTGTTGGAGCCACTCATTTCTCCCCAAAAGAATTATTCTATCTCTCTAATGCCTTGCGGGAGGAGTGAAGGTGTAAAATTCATTTCCTCATACAATGAGGGTGTATATATAACCAAGAGGTGATGCTTCACCTTCCTTGTGACTCTTTGAATACCCTCATGACTGTTCGACTTCCTATGACTTTTCGACTTGCATGACTCTTCATATTTTGAATGTGTCCTTTGGACTTCCACTTTAAAATACATTTTGAATAGGTAATTACATAATCCACAATAATGATGTAGAATATGATGACTTGTGACAAGACATGAAATTACACTGATGACATGGAATGCATGATTATATGACAGTGCCAAGTTGTCCTTCTTGTTTCTTCTTTCTTCGTGTCTTCTTGAAATATGGTACATGTTCTTCTTCTTCCTCCTCCTTATGACTTGGAGATGAGGAATCTTCCATGTGATCTTCATCTTCATCTTCTGTTATAGTATGATGTTCCTTCGTCTTCTCGCCTGATGATCATATTATCTCTTCAACTCCATATGTGTCTTATAGCATGTCCTCCTTCTCCGTCTCATTCTTCATCATCTTTCCATAACATGATAGAGTACCTACATCTGCAATTTACTCATGACAATATGACATCAGTCCGATAAACCCCTAGTCCAAGATGGTGAATATTGATCCACTAACTGAGCCGAAACCGGGTGACATGCTAGGAAAGAGGCTTTGTAACTATGCAATTGCGTAGCTTAGGCAGTCACGGGTGAAGCTTGAGCCTTGAGACTACACAATGCGTAGTTCAGGCTAGACTAAGGAAGAATATTGCACAATTTGGGAGCTCAGTTAGCCAGGTTGATGTGTTGGGCACTATTTCAATCAACTAAGCAGTTATGGGAGGCAAAGCAGATCTGCTGATTGTGTAGTTGCGCAACTCAATATTTCAAGGGCTGGGCTTGAGCTGTAAGATTTCATAATGTGAAATTCAGGCTAGTTGGAGGGAATGATTGTCCAATTTTTGAGGCCAAGGCCTGGGCTTGAGCATTAAAATTGCGAAATACGCAGTATTGGAAGGAAAGGAGGCCAAATGATTGTGTAGTTGCGCAGTTAAGGAGCTCAAGTGATCTGAAAATGGAACTATTTGTAATGCTATGCAAAGTACCCATTTCCATTTAATTAAGTGTGTAAAATATTCTCCATGTCTTTCAAGTTAAACAAAGTGTTTTTGATAAGGTTTACGAGTCTTATGTGTGAGGGAATGTTAATTAAATTTACTTTTTAACATATTAAATTAGAAATTCACAACATATAAACTTCACCATAACATAACACAACAACATGATCAGGCAGTTCACCCCTCCTGGGCTACATTTTCCGGGTCCAAGGCTCCCAATGGGCATGTCCTTGCTCTATTAAGTTGCTCAAATTGGTTATACAGTGAGAAAAATGCATAAACAGGAAAAAAAAAGCTGTGAAATTGACTTCAGAAGATAGAAATAAGCTAAAAATGGCTTTTTTTTCACCTCAAACAGTGAAGTACAACCCAATATAGCTCCATTTCCCTAATGGCCCTAGTGGCTATTCAAGCTTCCATGAAGCAAAAGTGGCTGAATAACACCTCTGTTCACTCTAAAACCTGTCCCAAACACTCCAAAATTCTCAAGAAACCCAAAATTGACTAAAATTTCGTCCAAATTGGTTCAATATTGAGGAAGTTATGAGCTCCACAATTTTCTGCCCAATGTCCCTTGAAAACCCCACCAAATGTGGGCTAACTGCAGTTAATCGCGCTAAAAATGGGGAAATCTCCAGATTTGGTGGAACGCGTTCTAGGCCTGGCAGAACCACTAACAGTTACATTAAATGTGATATGTTGTGGTCACATTCTTTTTCCATCGGGATCGCTAGATTAACTGCGGTCTAACGGTTTTGAAACCGTGGCATTAAATGGTGTAATGTGCCTTTGGGCACATGTGGCAATTTTTCCCATAACCGTTGCCTCTATGGTGAAGGGCCTTAAGGCCAGGGTTCCGAGCGCATAGTCATATGTTATGTGGGGGCTGGCCCTTAGGGGTTGGCCCCCATTTGCCTCCGCCCGAATCACATTCAAACCTTAAATACAACTTTGAACCTTAACATGGTAAGTACTTCCACGTAGCCCAGGTGCTTAGGCCTGTGGGTGGCTAGCCAGACCACCCACGATCGAAACCTGTAGTGGAACAAAATTTTTGTAACGCCAATTTCTCCATGGCCTGGGGCCACGTGGCGGCCTCTGGGCTTGCCACGTGGCACTGGTTGATTGTCTCAAATTCAACAAAGTCAATCCAAGGACGAATACAAGAATGACACTTAGCAGATTCTGATAAGCTCGTATGGAATATTCCAAGGGAATATTCTTTGGAATATTCCAAATATTATTCTCTTTTTAAATTTTTCCAAAATTGAAAAGTCAACTTTGGTCAATTGAATTTTTGAAGGATACTGAAAACTTCAAACCTGCATAACTTTCACATACAACGTCGGATTTGAGTGTCATTTGTAGCGCCAGAATCGCAGCGATGAGGCCTTTCTGGTCGTTTATGTTGCAACTGATTCTGAGCAGTTCCATTTTTGAGCATTTTTTGAACTTGGACATGATCACCTGATCACACCTCCCAAATGGGAAGATTTTGGACCCCAAAAGCTCTCTGAATTACATAAATTGAAGATGAGGAGACTGATTCTCCACTCTTCCAACCTTGAACCACTGAAATCTTCCTGACTTCATCAAATTGAGCTTCTCATAAAAAGATAAATTCTTCCTTGAATCCGCTGACCAATTGTTGCTAACCTTGACCGAGTCATAATGCATATTTTTGAAATTTGTAGAACAACAACTAAAATTTGCATAATACATACTATTTCTACAATGGTATACCTTCAAAAGGAAACTGAAATTGAGATTCACCTTGCCAACTGTCCTTATGGCGAATTTTTTCCAAATGAGCCATGTACTTGTGTCGATTCCCGACCAAGTTTTCTCACCATACCAACCTACCATTCTGAAACCAACAATGACCCATGCTGAACTTTGTGCCCTGTTTTCTTGCATGCTTTACCCTCTCTTGGATTTTTTCACCACCTTGCACCGACACTTTGTTCTCTGCACCGATCGACACCAAAGGCACTTTCTGCAACATCTTGTCATCTTCTTCCAAAGACGACCTGCTTTCAGACTGAAACATATCATCATTTACATCAGAAATAACATGAAAAGGATTATGTACAAAATATTTTTGCTTAATCATCAACAAAGTCAGATTTTGACTTGCATTGACAAGCCTTTTCAATTGCCCTACATTGACTAAAGAAGATTCTAGCTTCTTCTGATGTGATCTCACAATAAACTCGCCATCCTTAAACATATGATACTTATTCTCATGGCGATGGAAGATCTCTTTTCTGTCATATAAATACGGACTACCCAACACCACACCTGTAATGTCAAGCGGTACCACATCTAGTTCAACCAAATAAACATAATGAGCTGTTATGGCGAAGCGCAACATGCACTTTCTTGAGACTTGTAAATTAGCATCCTTGCAAATCCATCTAGGTGGATATGGCTTTGGATGTGGAATGGTTTCAAGTTTTAGCTTCTTGACTAAGTCTTCTGAGATGAGATTCGCTTGATACCCACTATCAAATAGTGTGTCTATCTTTGTGTGTTTTGATATTATCCTCACATGAAACAACTCTATCCTCCTCTGTTCATTTGGAGCTTTTATGTGACAGTTTAAAGTGCTAGAACTGGGATTTGTTTCTTTTACAATATCTTTCCCCTTTATGTTCTTTAGTATCATGTCTATGCTTTTAGTTTCATCACTTGATTTAGACCCTAAGTCTTGTTCAACAATTTCAACTGTTTTTCCCTTTTCTTTGGCCTTATCTTTGGTTTTAATTTTTTATGGTTTTAGCTCCGGATGAAGTTTCCAGCAATGGTCTTCATCATGGCTTGTTTTGGAACAGTTTTTACAAAATAATTTCCCTTTTTCTTTCCTAGAGTTTGCATTTTTTTTTCTTCCTTTGCCTTTAAATTCACTACCCTCATTCCCATCAAAATATTGTTTACCTCTAGCCTCTAAATGCGTGGCTTGGACACAAACCTCATCAAGACTAGTAGGATTGAACATAAGGATAGTATGTATAAGATAGCTATGTAAACCACCTATATATTTCAGCAAATTATCTTGACTATGCAAATCAATTCCGAGTAATAAAGCCCTTCGTCTAAACTCTTGAGTGTAATCTAGAACACTTTGTCCCTTAAGTTGTCTAAAACTTTGCCAATTCATGATAGCCTTTTGTAAATGAGCTAATGGATAAAATTGCTGCTTAATTGCGGAAATAAATTCAGCCCATGATAAAGTAATCTTACCATTTTTTTTAATTTCATCCTTGGTCTTGGCCTCCCACCAAACCAATGCTGCTCCTTCCATTCTCAAAGAGGCTAACCGAATCTTGGTGTAGTATTCATGAAGGTTTTGTATCCTCAAGTAAACTTCCAATTGTCTTATACAATTGTCAAGTTTCTCTGCATTGACCTCACCATTAAACATAAGAAACTCAACTTTAACATCAAGCTTTAAAAATGGACTTTTACCAGTGGTTTTAGACTTGTGAGATTGATTCATCGAAGTAGAGGATGACGATGTAGAGGAAGAGGATAAATATGGGGATGGATTAATCACCATTACCTCCGTGCCCCTTCTTTGACTTGTCATCACTTTTCTTTCCTCCTGAAGAACCCTCTTCTTCTTTTTGGTGTCTAGACCCTTCTTCAACAAGCCTATCATTTCTTTCTTGGTAGAGTATCCTCACCATCTCTGTCATGTCTAGGAAAGCTTTTCGGAATACCCGTTCTTCTTCTTTGGGATCAATGTCTTCATGAGCTTCTCCTTCTCTTGAAGACATGCTTGAGGCTTCTTCAGTGGCTCTTGGAGGTGGCTCTCTAGCCCTTCTTGGTTGTGGATTACTTTGTTCACTAACCAAGTGTCCTTCACCTCTCTTGAGTTTAAGCTTAGCAAGCATAAAAAATTGCAAACAATTAAATATATATTTGCACAAAAAAAATGCTGAGTAAAACTCTAGCTTCTAAGGCTCAAATCCTGAGCTCTGATACCAACTGATCAACAAATGGAACTATTTTTAATGCTATGCAAAGTATCCATTTCCATTTAATTAAGTGTGCAAAGTATTCTCCATGTCTTGCAAGTTAAACAAAGTGTTTTTGAAAAGGTTTATGAGTCTTATGTCTGAGGGAATGTTAATTAAATTTACTGTTTAACATATTAAATCAGAAATACACATCAGATAAACTTCACCATAACATAACACAACAACATGATGTGGAAGTTCACCCCTCCTGGGCTACATCTGCCGGGTCTAAGGCTCCCAATGGGCATGTCCTTGCTCTATTAAGTTGCTCAAATTGGTTATACAGTGAGAAAAATGCCTAAACAGGAAAAAACAGCTATGAAATTGACTTTAGAAGACAAAAATAAGCTAAAAATGGCTTTTGTTTCACCTAAAATAGTGAAGTACAACCCAATACAACTCCATTTCCCCGATGGCCCTAGTGGCTCTTCAAGCTTCCCTAAAGAAAAAGTGGCTGAAGAACACCTCTGTTCGCTTTGCAACCTGTCCCAAACACTCTAAAATGCTCAAGAAACCCAAAATTGACTAAAATTTCGTCCAAATTGGTTCAATATTGAGGAAGTTATGACCTCCACAAATTTATGCCCAATGTCCCTTGAAAACCCCACCAAATGTGGGCTAACTGCAGTTAACCGCGCTAAAAATGGGGAAATATATAGATTTAGTGGAATGCGCTCTAGGCATGGTGGAACCACTAATAGTTACATTAAATGTGATATTGTGTGGTCACATTCCGTTTCCGTCGGGACCGCCGGATTAACCGCGGTCTAACGGTTTTGGAACCGTGACATTAAATGGTGTAACATGCCTTTGGGCACATGTGGCAACGATTCCCATAACTGTTTCCTCCGTGGTGAAGGGCCTTAAGGCTAGGGTTCCAAGCACACATTCGTATGTTATTTGGGGGCTGGCCCTTAGGGGTTGGCCCTCATTTGCCTCCGCCCGAATCACATTCAAACCTTAAATACAACTTTGAACCTTAACATGGTAAGTACTTCCACGTAGCCCTAGTGGTCAGGCCTTTGGGCTGCCAGGCAGACCACCTGCGATTGAAACCTGTAGAGTAACAAAATTTTTGCAACGCCAATTTCTCCACGGCCTGGGGCCACGTGGCGGCCTCCGGGCTTGCCACGTGGCACTCGTTGATTGGCCCAAATTCAACAAAGTCAATCCAAGGAAAAATACAAGAATGACACTTGGTGGATTCTGATAAGCCCACAGGGAATATTCCAAGGGAATATTATTTGGAATATTCCAAAGAATATTCTCTTTTTAATTTTTCCAAATTTGAAAAGTCAACTTTGGTCAACTGGATTTTTAAAGAATACTGAAAACTTCAAACCTGCATAACTTTCACATACGACGTCGGATTTGAGTGCTGTTCGTGGCACCAGAATCGCAGCAACGAGGCCTTTCCAGTCGTTTTGGTTGCAACTGTTACACCATTTTTTGGTCATCTAACCTATTATCATTAGATGGACCCAAGTACACCATGTAAGACCAGTTTTACCCTAAGTAAAACTTCTTTCACTATGTTAAAACAAGAAACCCCAAAAGGAAATATTAAACAAACCCATATTTGTTTGATTTTCCTCATGGAATAATTAATTAAACCATAATTTAATTATTATTCCCAGTCATGTTTAACCCAAAATCAAAGAAATTAATCAGATAAACCTTTATTTATCTTATTATTTTCTAGGAATAATTATTTAAACCTTATTTAGATAATATTCCTTGTTAAATATGACCAAATCACCCACAAATAATTAAATAAATCATTATTTATTTAATTATCTTTCAACCACTTAAATAATTAAATAAATCATTATTTATTTGATTATCTTCTAACCGCTTCCTTAAAAAGATAAATAAATCATTTATTTATTTATTTTTGACAAATTAAGGGATTTGACCCAAGTCAAATACCTTTTTCCTCCAACAAATATAATAAAATATTCCATAAAAAGTGGATCTAGATCTGGTTAACCCATGCACCGAGATCTAGAATGACCCAATATTTTGTTATAAATAGGAGGGTTTTTCCTACCATTCTTCACCTTTTGTTGCCTATTAGATCACTCTGGATCTATACACTTGGTCACCATTTTCTGCCATTTTCTCCCATTGAGCTCTACTCTTTGCATTGGGTTTTCTACATCAACTAGAGAGAGAAATCTTAGATCTGAAGTGCTGAGGACTCCTAAGAACCCATCCCACTGAGGGGAATTGGATACTCCTTCTGGTTTTCCTCCCAGGTGCCCTATTAATACAAAAATTATTTCAAAAACGTTCTTGTCTTGTCTATTGGTATATGGAGCAAACCCTTATTTTTCTGCTTAATGTCTTTCCATGCATAGATCTGGTTTTTTGCAGCTCTTTTCTGTCTAACTAATCGCAGATCTGAAGATATTGGCTGCCACTTTTGTTGTTAGGGCTATTAGTTATGCGTAGCTAAAGTGGTCCTTTTTCGTACACTTTGACAAATGATTCATACTAACAAATGGCGACTCCACACGGGTTTTAAATTACGACCGTTGTCGTTTTTCATATTCCTGCATATCCAGCTACTTCAGACCCTAGGGTTTCTTTTCAGCTGTTTATTTTTTCCTATTTTCATGTTGTTTTTCTTACATAAAACCCTAAAACGTCAAAATTTCTAACTTCCGTGTGTTTCTGGCCCTATTGCGCAGGTAAGCGACACCAGCCGCAACTGAGACGGCAACTTTTCTGAAAATCTGCCGCCGAGACAACCGGAACGGGGGGTCGCACTTTTTTGCCCTAAACCTGCGACCTGGACCTCCAGGTCGCACTTTTCAGCCTCTTTTCTGCGACCTGAACTCAGATCAGGTCAGAAACTGCGACCTGACTTTTTTCCAGCATTTTTTCTGCACTTTTTCTGGGTTTTGCTGCAGCTTCTGCCAGGGTCTTCCAGCCTCTGTCTCAGCCCGCCTTGACCAAGATCTGATCTGTTTTTACTCATCTAAGTGGGAACTCAGCCCCTTAGGGCTTTAGTACCCTCCACTTTTTGTGGAAGAGTTTTAAGCTATTTCAGCCGTCTGTTTTTTAGAGCTTCAGCCTCCTTTTTCCAGATCTGTTACCTCCCTTTCAGATCTTTTGAAATCAGCCTTTCTTCCTTTCAAATCACCTCCCGTCGTTTTGTTTGGACCTCCTTTAAAGGCCTCCGCCTTGCCCCTCCGGTTTTTTGCTGATTTCCTTCCTTTTTCCAGCCACCTTGCCTCTGTCTCTTGGCTGTGATCTGCACCTCTTTTCAGCAGCTTTGTCCTCTAGATCCCTATCCCCTTTGACCTTAGATCTATTGGCCCCTTTTCCGTGTGTTTTACATAGTTTTTCCCTTTCTTTTCAGCATAGTTTTGAGAGACCCACCTTCTTGGGTTATATAGATGCACAAGTAGCTGTTATTTTTCTGTTATTTCAGCATTATATTCTGTTCTCTGTAGGTTTATTTTCAGCTACGCAGCACACTTTTTTCTTGCTCTCAAAACGGAAAGGGTTTAAAAATTAAAATTAACGCACGCCACACATCGACCCTAAGTGAAGAAGCGCCTGGTTAACACCGCCTGGAAAAGACTCTAAAATAAATTGTTACTGCACCTTTTCTGCCCTTGACCTCAATTGAGTCTGTCCCTTTCTGCCCTTGTCGGTTTCCTTCTTCCTGTCAATACCGCGCCCCCAAGGCGCCTTTTCCTGCAGACTTCTTGGCCTTCAGCCCTCACCTCCGCGGATCGACTCCGTCCGCACCGCCGTCGTCGAGCCGTCCACCTTCGAGTCCGCACTCCGGGACCTCTCCCTCATCCACCCGGTCCTCCTTCTCCTCCTGGTTCTCCCCCTGTCACCTTCACCATGTCTGGTCCAGGGCCTAACGCTAGCGGTTCTCCCGGCCCCAATGCCGGCCCTACTACTAGCGGAACCACCGCAGGAACTACCCCGGCCACCCCTGTGCTGCCGTACATTGCAGGCCTCAGCCTCCCCGATTTCCATCAGTTGATCAATGACCCCATTCACCACAATGCTAACTGGCCCGCTATGCCAACCAAGCTACCCTCCGACATCCCTAAGTTTGAGGGCCTTAATGGAGAAGATCCAACCAATCATGTCCGATCTTTCCACATGTGGTGTTCCTCCAATTCCATAACCGATGACTCCATCCGTCTTCGTTTGTTCCAACGCACGCTTACCGGCGAAGCTTCTAAATGGTATGTCGAACAAGCCACCTCTACCCATACCACCTTTGAGACTCTTGCCCAAGCCTTTTTGTCGTACTTCCAGCTCCCTCTCCGATACGATACTGGCATGGAGCTCTTGACTTCCTTCAAGCAATCCTCTTCAACACGCCTTTCCGCCCATGTTCAGGAATGGCGAAGAAGACGGAGCTTATGTCGAGCCCCTCCCTTCGAAGATCGGGTTTATATGGACTGGTTCCTTCGCACCCTTCTGGCTCCCATCGGCAAGGATGTCGCCTCCCATTTTCCTCAAACCGAAGAAGCCGCCCTCCAAATAGCCTTGAAATATGACCTGATCTACGCTCAATCTGGTTATGTTTATACCGTTCTCCCTGACCTCCCCAGGCCCGGTGGCGCTAACGCCCCGGGGGCATCTCATTCCGCCGACGGTATCGTTGGAGCCCTTTCCCATCCGTACGCTCAACCTCCTATGGGCTATGGTCTCCCTCAGGGAGGGGCCAACACCTCTAGCACTCTTCCCCCTCCCGGTAGCATGTATCCAAGATACGGCATGCCTCCTCCTTTTTCCCAACCTCCTGCTTACCTCAATGTTACCCAACCTAACCATTACCTTTATCCGCAGCCTGGTGCGCCAGCTCCTCCAGCATATGCGCTTCCATCTCCCTTGCCTCCTCCAAACCCGCAACAACACTTACAGCCCCCTCCAGGGCAAGTATTTGCACAGCAGGGCGCGACTAATCCCCCTTCTTCTCAAAGAAGGCGGAGAGGCAACCAAAACCAATCTGCCCCTGGTACCCGTGGACCCAATTCTGGTGTGGACCCTAACACTGGCAACCAGCAACAGGGCATTCAGCCCAAGCCGGACAGGCCGCTTCGCACAAACAAGCCCTGTTCGTGTTGCGGTGTTTATGGTCATTACACCCACGATTGTCCCCTTTTACCCCAGATGCGGCAGATGTGGGAGTCTCAAGCCACATTGCGCGAACAACACGCCTCCCCTCATGCTCCTCCTAATGTGGCCACCACTCAACCAGCTGTGTTTACCGATCCCTTCCCTCAGCAAGGCTTCGTGGCTACCCAACCACCTGATAACCAGGTCGCCACTCCCCCTTCCATTTCTGGTTCCTCCGATTACCAGATCCTCATGATGCACTCCGAGCCTAACCCGCCCGTCGATCTTCACCTTCAAACTCGGCCTCGTCAGTACCCCAAGCCTCCTGCTCAGTCTGCCCTCGAGCCTCCCTCTTCAGGTTCTACAGAGCCTCTTTCGACATCCAGTGGTCCCTTACATATCCCTCAACCCAAAGTTGAGGTCCATACCAAGATTCCTAAGGGACCATTACGTCGAAATGTTGCTTCTGGTCGAGCTGCTCATTCGTATAGCATAGTAGATGATCTGGCGCAATCTTTTGCTGCTATTTCCACTTTGGAACTCCTCCAGTCGTCCCAAAAGAAGGCTCTATTATCTACCATGGGCGCTGTAGATCCTGCTGATGACCAAATGATTGTTTTCGACGCCACTCAATCAGACCATCCTCCCCTTCCTCCTTCCGTCGCCTTCCAAATCCCAGTCAAAATCTGGAACGCCAACGTGTCCCGGTGTATAATTGATGAGGGGGCATCCACATGCGTGATGTCCGCTTCGGTTTGGAAGCAACTCGGATCTCCTGAGCTGGCCCCTTCCACGATCACCCTTCGAGTGTGGGATGGTCATGCCTCCCAGCCCATTGGCCTATTTCGTAATTGTCCTATCACCCTCGTCGGTAAGACTGTTTGCGTTGACGTCGAAGTCATCGACGCCCCGCTAGATTACAACATTCTATTGGGGCGAAGCTACACCTATGCTATGTCTGCTGTCCCATCCGCGGTCTTTCACAAGATGTCTTTCCCCCATAATGGAAAGATAGTCACCATTGACCAGTTGACATACCATGAGCCAAAATCTCAGACCTCCCCTGAGACGACCATCTCTTCTGTAGCCAACAAGCAAACCGTTGATTCCTTGACCAGTGTCTCCCCCGGCGTTTACAAAGATTCCTCCCTGCTTGGAACTTTCCCTAACCTTCCCCCCCCTCTTGTCACCGATCCCAGCTCATCGAATGTTTGCATGATGCAATCGTCTCAGGCTGCCCATAAGCGGCCTGCCTCGGCTAGTCAGCAACCTCCTCCTCGCCCTCCGCAACCCGCTCCTAGCCATTCATCTCAGCCAGCCGGACCTCCTCCTTCTGGCCCTACCCCTACAGCTGGTATCCCTGAACCCCTTTATCCTCCCGGATCGGTTCCTCCTGGCCTTAACCATCTCGAAGCCGTCCCTCCTGGTCATTACCCTGCTGGGCAAATCCCTTTCCTAGCTCCCCCTCCCGGAGTATATTCTGTCCCCGTCATGGCCACCCTCTCTCTCCCTAACTTGACCTTGGGCATACCGGTCTGGTACCTTGATCCCCCAGCCGCCACCCCTCCTGGTCATCCCAAACCCTATATGGCTTTGACACCGGTTCAACCGGTCCCCCTAGCTTCCTCCGTTGCCTCTGTGCCCCTAGCACCTCCACAGGACCCTTCTCCTGTCGTGACGGCACCCGGGAAGAAAGGAAAAGCCCGCAAGGGGGCACCCAAAGACAAGACCACCACGACTGACCCGGCTCCTCCTCCGCCCGCGAAGCCTTGTGCCTTATGTGATGTCACCGGTCATGCCACCCATGCTTGTCCTGAGTTACCCCGTATTCAGCCCATGGTTAAAGTCGCGTTCCCCGAGTCTACGGTCCCTGAAGCCTCCACTCCTTCTTCGTCCGTAACCAAGAACCCCAAGACTCTCCGCACCAACAAACCCTGTGCTTTGTGCGGCGTTCATGGCCATTACTCCCACCATTGCCCTCACCTGACGCATTACCGCGCCTCTTTAGAGGTCATCCGCGAGTATGAGGTTGAACAAAATCAATCCGCCTCTCCCATCCTCACGCAGTATGCTTCAGGCCAGCCTGAGGATCCCCCCGCTCCCATTGACATTCCCCCCCCTGATGTTCAGATGACCGAATCTACTGTCACCATTCTTTACCTATCCTCCTCTGCGAGACACTCGGAGCCTAGCCCATCTGCATCCTCCGCTGTTGTGTCCCTTGACCACCCTTTTCCTACCCATACCCGAGATCACCCCACCCGTATCTCTGTTGACCTCCGCAGCCCGAGTCCTCACCATGCTTCCGATAGCCCTCATATACCACCCTGTATGAGTCATGATCATCCGGCCCCTTGCACTCCCTCCTGCGGTTGCCGCCCGATGACTTCTGTACACTCACGCTGCCCTCATTGCCTCTCCTTCCCTCATTTGTTGTCTTGTCACACCATTCCGCAGGACCCCCCGTCCACACCCTTTATCGGCTACGCCGACGGTGCAAGTCGTTACTCCAGGAATCTAGCCTCGGTAGGTTGGGCCATCTTCACCCCCTTGCATGCCCTTGTTCTTTCTAACGGGGTATGCATTGGTTCTGCCACCAACAATCAGGCCGAATATGATGCAGTGCGAGGCCTATTAGCCGATGCCCTCTTCCATCGCATCCTCCATCTGCATGTTCGTTTGGATTCCTTGCTTCTTGTAATGCAACTAAATGGTGTTTATCGTGTGCATAACCCTGTGCTGTTTAGACGCTATTTACGAGTGAAAATCTTAATACGTGCGTTTGAAACCATAACTTTCAACCATTTACCTCGAGAACAGAATCACTATGTAGATAGTATTGCAAACCATGTTCTAGATTGGCATTTATCACACACATTTCATACAAGACAATAACATTAATAACCATCAAAAAACGATGCATATCCATAATATGTGTCGAAAAACATGTGTTTAGAGTCCATCTACTCTGATACATACGACATGCCCATAGCATGTTACAAACAAAACCCAAAACTGGGGGCACCACCTGCCCCTACATACATCATAGGGGGCACCACATGCCCCACCCCTAATCACTATCTGGAGGCTCTCGGGCCAATGGCTCTGCCCCTGCAGCATGTAGATCGCGCATAGCCTGACCGGCCATCGCCATGCGCTGCATGACACCTCGCCACTCCGAGGGCAGACCAACACATGGCTCTATGAACTGGTCGTCTAAGTCCTGCCACCCGCGCTCTGATACTCCGGTCAACAACCTTTCGCATCTACGGCGGATGTCCTCCAGCAGGGCGGCTGCATCCTCATTCTGCGCCGCTCTCGACCCACTTGGACTCGTAGCTCCGTACGCCGCCGCGATCATCCCATATATCCGCCGGTTTTACCGGGTGTTATATATGCATACCAAAAGTACGAATCGTTACCATTAATTACTATTCTAATCAAAATCCTTTAACATGCCCATACAAGAATACAACTCGTCACTTTCACTTCATTGGGCCCCCGTACCGACCAAAGGAAGGCAGGCATCCTTCCCGCATCCTCACGCAGCTCATCCCACTATAGGGATAGTCGTCTCATGGCCAAAGGCATCTCATCCCGAATGGGCAAGAAAACCCGTCGAAACACCGCCCCCGACCGCCCCTCCTCCTCCTCTGCACAGTAGCCGTCCCCAACGGCGCATCCTGGGCTCTCTCGGGCCCCCATCTGGAAGCTGTACACGGGGCCTCAAGGTCGGGATCTTCTCAAAGAAGAAGGCGCACAACAAAGTCCCACATGAGCAGTCATGGTTCACCTACCACCTGCATAGTGGCAACTGTCGCTTTAGCGACACCAACAACATCTTGGCCCACCCATAGTAGGTCCCTCCCAACACACTTTCCACTATCATCATCTGCCCCCCAGTGATGTGATGGAACGCCTGGATTCCCAGGATTCGCAGCACAGCTGCGGCCACTGCACGGGTTTCTAGCCTCTCTAGATCCCCGATCGGTATTCGAGTCCCCTTGACTTGGAGACCCGGTCAACAATGGCGTTCCACGAACTCCATGATATGCCGCCCCCGCGGCAACACTGGCTGTGTATTTCCCACCATCCCTAGTGGCGGGAGACCAGTCAGGAAGTACACGTCCTAGACCGTCAGTTCGATCCTGTGCCCCTGCACCACAAAGATCTCCTGATCTGGATCCCAATAACCGACATAATCCGGCCGCACCCGTCTCCCCGGCTCATCAAAGGGTTCTCCAAGAACTTGAGAAACTTCATCCGGTTAATACACGACGACGCCCCGATCCACCCCGGATCTCTCGTCCGTAGTGTCCCGCATCTCTCTCTCCGCTGACCCGTAACTCGCCATACCCGCACAAAACATCATTTTTGCCGCCGCAGGGACGGAAAACCATAACCAACCACCAAAAACCCAACTTCCACTAAACAGCACCAAAACTCCCCATCTCCCGTGTCACGCTTTCGCTTTTCTTATGGACCAAAGCCGCACTTTTGCCTCGATACTCCGTGTTCCCAGGGTCGCACTTTTTGCCCCAAAAAGTGCGACCCGGCCGTAGAGATGTAGGAGGGGCTGTTCCTGGATTTCTGGGCCCTAAACTGACAATGTAATCCATCGAAATGCAAGAGAAAAGTTAGACCTCTTACCTGCAATTGACAGATCGCGATTCCAACGGTCGGTTTGTCCGCTACGTTCGCCGCAAGATTTAGGGCCTTCTCTCCTCTCTACATTCACCACAGCAACAATAGCAAATGAGTGATTTTGGAGGGAAAACTGCCTTATTAAAAGAGAACCCATGTTTCTTCTTTCAACTGCTGTGACCACACCGTAGCCCCGTTTGACGAACCGTCTACACCATTGGAAAGCTCTCACCGAGCCCCCAAATGGGTATCTGTTAGTTTTTTGAGATCTGATACTCCACCAGGACACATTTTGTCCAAGAAAGGTCACTTCACACCTCCTCCAAATTGAATTTCCTCACTTACGACACTAGTACTTGGGGCACCATCTTGCCCCCTTACTTGTCCTTGTTCGTGTCGATTTTCGTCATGAGTTCCCATCATGTACTCATTTTTCCACGGTCCCCCATTGGGGCCTTTACTCTATGGTAGCACCATCGAGTCGCCCTTGTTTAGAGCATCCAAGTTGAGTCATCTTTCCCTCCATGGAGTCTATACTGAGTCCCTTTGTACCCCACTATAGCCCTCCATCCGTCATTGCTTGGTCTCTCTCTTGTGTCGCACATTATGACGTTCAGTTCCACTGTCCCCCATCCCTAATGATGTTGTGTCAGTCGCTGCCATGTCATTTATGCCCTTTATGCTCTAGCAAGGGAATTCGTCCATTAGCTACTCAGTCTTTTCCACTTCACTATCATCATTAGTGTCAGTCTGTCCGTCGCTCTACTCTTTTCTCTCATGCCTTAGTTGAGGGTCTCTCATTGCCTCAACTATGGCAGACCTCCTTCTGTCGACATCAGCTCTTTCATTCCAGAAGCCAGGTCTAGAGGGCGGTGTACCTTGGTTCCAGCTTCCACTCTTGTTCGGTGCCTTGGTTTCTCCGGCTCTTTTCAGCATGATCGAGATTCGTATACTTGATGGTCCAGTGATCCAGCAGCAGCTCTTGATGATTCCCGGGTGTGTGTGAGATGTTTCAACCCTCATGAGGGGGTGGCCCTGCAGGTAGCCGCCCACATGCCCGGATGACCTCTTCTTTGCAGCCCTCGATGCCGCTCCAGCTATTTGATGATGTTGGCCATAGCCACTTGCAGCGCCTCTTCGATTTGCATGTATCAGTCATATTTTGTGAGCCCTCCCCCATTTGCAGGGGGCATTTGGGTTGTATTTGTATCTCATGTACTCAGATATTATTGTACAAGTCCTGGTTGTTATCCCAGGCACATCATGTATGTGGGATTCCTCATTGTATTTTTATCTCGCTCATGATTATGCCAGCTGTATTTTATGGTTCGGTCCCTTGTTTACTGGACACACTATTCTTTTGTACTTTGTCTCGGCGGGCATAGGAATGCCTCCTGCCGTTCAGCACAGGTACCTCTCATAAAAGAGACTTGTTGCACCTGCGAGTCTCGTCTCCTTAGGGTTCAGTCCTTCAAAGACACTATCTACCTTACATTTACATCCCTGTCTAGTGATTGTGTTTCTTACAACGTACTTCGGTCATACGATTTGCTCCTAACACTCGTACGTTCGGGGGCAATCTGTTACACCATTTTTTGGTCATCTAACCCAGTATCGTTAGATGAACCCATGTACACCATGTAAGACTAATTTTACCCCAAGTAAAATCGCTTTCACTATGTTAAAATAGGAAACCCCAAAAAGAACATGAACAAAACCCATATTTGTTTGATTTTCCTCATGGAATAATTAATTAAACCTTAATTTAATTATTATTCCAAGTTATATTTAACCCAAAACAAGGAAATTAATTAGATAAATCCTTATTTATCTTATTATTTTCTAGGAATAATTATTTAAATCTTATTTAAATAATATTCCTTGTTAAATACGACTAAATCATTTATAAATAATTAAATAAATCATTATTTATTTAATTATCATTTAACCTCTTCCTTAAAAATAATAAATAAATCATTTATTTATTTATTATCTCCTAACCGTCTCTTAAAAAGATAAATAAATCATTTATTTATTTATTTTTGACAAATTAAGGGATTTGACCCAAGTCAAATACCTTTTCCCTCCAACAAATATAATAAAATATTCCATAAAAAAGTGGATCTAGATCTCGTTAACCCATGCACGAAGATCTAGAATGACCCAATATTTTGTTATAAATAGGAGGGTTTTTCCTACCATTCTTCACCTTTTGTGCCTATTAGATCACTCTGGATCTATACACTCGGTCACCATTTTCTGCCATTTGCTCCCATTGAGCTCTACTCTTTCCATTGGGTTTTCTACATCAACTAGAGAGAGAAATCTTAGATCTGAAGTGCTGAGGACTCCCAAGAACCCATCCCATTGAGGGGAATTGGATACTCCTTCTGGTTTTCCTCCCAGGTGCCCTATTAATACAAAAAATTCTTTCAAAAACGTTCTTGTCTTGTCTATTGGTATATGGAGCAAACCCTTATTTTTCTGCTTAATGTCTTTCCATGCATAGATCTGGTTTTTTGCAGCTCTTTTCTGTCTAACTAATCGCAGATCTGAAGATATTGGCAGCCACTTTTGTTGTTATGGCTATTAGTTATGCGTAGCTAAAGTGGTCCTTTTTCGTACACTTCGACAAAGGATTCATACTAACAGCAACCAATTCTGAGCAGTTCCATTTTTGAGCATTTTTTCAACTTGGACATGATCACCTGATCATCAAGATGGTGTGAGGTAAAAATACTATGAAATATGAAATGGTGGCTTGGATGGAGAGAAATATTGCGCAATTCTGGGACTCAGGGTATGGGCTTGAGCATTGAGGTTGCGAAATGTGTATTTATGGGAGGAAGAGTCTACACATTGTGTAATGCCAAGAGACAAGGTTGCTGCTTGAGGGTGGCTTGAGGGCTGAGCCTGCACAATTTGTAGTTCAGGAGGGTTGGATGAGGCTAGGTTGCTAGGAATTTTCCTAAATTTGGTTAAGTGTGGGACCGAAGAGACTGTTGTGAACAATGATATGACTTGACTATGATTACACACTTGAAACACTTTGACTACACAAAAAAATAGATCATCCATAACACATTAACAACATATTACCCTCAATGTGATAACCTTGCAATGAATTTACAACACTAAAGGTACACTTTGCGACGACCGTGATGACGCTTGTGCGAAAATTCTTAAAACTTTGGGAATGAGTACCATTGATGTTTATACAGTTAGAACATCTCATTCACATAAAGATAACCCCTTGAAACCACCAGAACAAGCATACATACATTGTGCTATAGGTAACATGCGAAAATACAACAATTGCTAAACTGTGAATGACTCTTGAGATATGTGAACGACAATGAAAGTAATACATTCCAGAGCAAAGATAACATGAAAATGACACTAATTAAAGTGAAAGAAAGTGAAAGCGATAGCCGAAAACATGAAAACGACACTTGTGAGAAAAAAGGTGCGTGGAAGCGACAATTTGCAAAACTAAATGAAATGGAAGTACACACGCAACTAGAGTGTGAGAAATTGTTGTTTTCAATGCACATTGATCATCGACATGGATTGGACATTGCACAGACACAATCTTGATGGAACATGATATGCTTGTCCAAGCTTGCATAAAATAATGCACTCATGCACTTGTTACGGACTAAGCATGTGTGAGGAAGTGACTTCGACACTTCCAATCCAATAAGGAAGCTCAAAAAACATCAGTTGAATAAGAAGTGACTACGGAACGACCAATCACAAGATCCACAGTAGGCTCCAAAATTCGAGTGTACACAAAATTTTGGAGGGTGCTTGTTGTAGCGACAACAATACCATAAGATTTCTCCCAACCTATTGCCAGTTGACGAAGTGATTGATCTAATTCTAAGTACAATCAATCTGAAACTTCCATTGGAGAGTGAAACCCATATCACTTAGGTTGACGAACCATTGGTTGATCAAGTGGTCGAATCTATTCTATCTTCGATCGATCCCACTCTCCCTTTAGAAAGTCAAATTCATACCGCTTGGGTTCTTCTTGTACTTCAGATTTTTCCAAACAAGGGGCATTTAATCTGTTTCCATGGAACCCCCTCCAAGCACTAAGGTTATTTCCTTTGATTGGAGTAGACTAACAGAGTCTTGTCTCCCTTCTTTCATCCCTTTCCAAATCATTGTAAAGGCTTATGGTAAGAATTTTCATCACACAAATGTAGATGAAGGTGCTTCTATTATTGTTTTATCCTCAACTGCTTGGCAAGTTTTTATTTCCCCTCATCTTGTGTTTGTTACACATAATATTTTGTATTTTGACAGAACCATCAACGAACCTTTAGGGATCCTTCCTAAGTTACTCATTACATTGGAAGGTAAAACTATTTGTATTGATGTTATGGTAGTCCAAGGCCCCTTGGATTTTAGTTTTCTCCTTGGGCAAGACTATGTTTAGGCTATGAAAGTTGTTGTGTCCACACTCTTTCTAGTGTTGTATTTCCCTTACAATGGAAACATTATGACTATTGACCAGATTTAGTTCATTGGTCTTGATTTGACTACCAACCATCCAACATCCTTAAGGGTTCCTTATATGGAAGTGGTATCTACCCCAACATGGGTTAATTATGTGGAAACTTGTCCCATGCCTTCATTTACCAATGAAAATGAGCCTCTGGCTGTATACTCAACTTATTTTGATTTAAATCCGGCAGGTGACATGGTGAGCCCTTCAATGGGGGAATTTGAACCTGATTTTATTATCCCTATTGAGTCCCTTAACATGTGTTCCTTCCAGAGAACTATTGTTCCTTCTGATGAAGACCTCTTGGAAGCCATGATTGGGATGTGTCCCTTAGCATGTGTTACTTCCATTTGGAAGCCATGATCAAGGTCCCTATGAGGATGGTTCTTTTATTGTTTCAACCTTATTAAAAAATGAAACAGGCCCCTATGAACATAGTTCCTTTTCTTGTGTTAAGCTTGTTTAGAAATGAAACAAGGTGCTAGCATAGTTATTTTCATTTCAATCTCGCATAAAAATGAAACCAACCTATGAGACCTATGAGGATGGTTCTTTTACTATACCTACCTTGTTTAAAAAATGAAACAAATTCCCCTCTAATTGATTCGAGTCTTTGACTAGATCGAGTAAATGTTGAGTCAAGTCTTCCATCTGATCTCGTAAATGAACCTTCATTTCATCTACCTATTAGTAACCAATAGTCTACTTAGGTAGATCAAACGAAGCTTGGGGGTGTTAGTGTCTGTCAATCACCAGTGATCAATTGTACTCTTTCAATATTAGTTGTTGGAACAGGGTCCCCTAGTTGCATTTTGATATGTTCCAACGCTGCATTTTTTATATAATTTTGTAGTAATTGGTCTTGCGCAGGGGCTTTGGGGTGGGTCAAAGCCCCCAATGTATTGTAATGGGTCAAAGGGTAGACCTAGAGTTCGCAAACCATTCTTTCTAGACCACAGGATAACACAGGCTATGATGATATAAATAGATGGATATTTTGAGTCTAAGGGTAAGTAAGTAAGATTGATGCTACGTATGAACTGTTGAGATATGTTTTGGGTAGTTTTGGGTAAGGATTCCTGCTGGCTATGTGCGTAGAGATCCTCAGTCCTGCTGTGCGCGGACCCCGCTGGCTGTGTGCGCGGGTTGTGATTTAGGTTTGTAACTTGGTTTTGGATGTTAATGAATGTGGAATCTATTGAAGTATCTTTATGATATCTGAACTGGTTGTGTTTTACCTTTGTGTTATTTGAATAAGATGCGATTGTATCTGCGATATATGAATTAGTTGTGATTGTGATATTCTGTGCTTATAATTACTGATGCGCACATGGATGCGAAGGTGTTGATCAGATCTGCTTAATAATAGTAGCTTAGTTTATGTTTACATGCTGATTATACTGTTAAGAGCTCGATAATAGGATTGTCCCTGTGTGAACCTGATAGAACTCGACGAGATCAACCTTAATTACCTATTCTCTCCCAGGGTGCGGAAACCTGGTTCCAACACCCACCCATACTACTTCGAGTGAGACCTTGGCCTGCGAAAGTAGGTCATTACCGAAAGGGCCAGTAGTATAGGGGTTTGTTGGCAAACCTTAACTTTGAACCTGGGTCAAGACCCCTCAAGCCAACAAATGGTTCCGTTACCGGGACTGGGAGCATTTTGAGAGAGATATCGGGTAATGCCACGAGGCCGTTGGAGACCTGAGAAATTGGAGCTCGAAGACTGGTTCGAAAGACAGATTCAAGAATTTTCTATAAAGGAGAATCACAACATGAAGCTAACAGTTGAGAAGTGGAAGAACAAATATATTTTCAGAGAAGTATATGAATTTTTCTTTGTAACTTTTGCGCACGAGATCCAGGATTGGCTAGCGAGGCTAGAAGAATTCTAGATGTGTTGGAAAGACGATCAAGTTATGCAGTGGACTCCATAATTGATTCAACAATTAGAGAAGGTTGACAACACAATCACCTGAACTGTGGATCATTGGGTGGATAGTGTGCTAGGAGGATTTTTAACAGAGTTCACAGTCAATCAGTTTGTGTCCTACTTTGAGGCGGAGCGGAGGTTGTTCAAAGGATTCTGAGGTAAGTTCTTGCGATCATTGCCGTTACTAATTAAAATATTACTGTGTGAAAAGGGAATTTTGTGCAGCCACGCCGAATGAATGACCTTTGATCAGAGTGAGAGTATAACACGAAGTGGCAAGTACTATGAGTCAACCAATAAGGGGATAGATTCGTCTACATGATACCAACCACTGCCCCCGTCTTGGTGCCTATGTTCCATAGTTGAAGCAACAATGGTGCCGATTCTGCTCATCTGTGGGACATGACAAACACAACTGCTGGACATATGACTTAATGATAGACCGAGGAAACCTGTACAGGGTAGAGGCTGACCCTTCTTCACAACTGTCTCCCTCGGGATGAGGGGGCTTCCCTGCCAGAGGCAGGGGTGGGGGAGAAGGGGTGGAAGTGCGGGTCGAGGAAGAGGGAAATTGATCTTTTATAATTGTGGAGAAGTAGGGCACTTTGCAAGGGACTGTCCGAACCCTGCATGACAATCTTGCAAATATTGTAGACAATCGGATCATGTGATCGAAGATTGTCTAGTACTGATAGAAAAAATGCAGGAAAAACAGCAGACGCCAATGCAGAATGTGCAAAGGGTTAAGGTAGATCCGCGTGATTAGGGACCCAGTATTAATGTCATAACACGCAGCGGCGTGGCTATTGGAGGAGTGGAGGAAAGAGCTGCTGCTGAACCCCTTATCCGAAAAGCTGCTATAAAAAAGGAAAGCTTGGACCTACAGAAGGAGAAAGAAACCTTCATAGAAGCTTGCAAAGACTTTACCAAGGATGAGGCATCTAATTCCAAGGCTCCAACAAACCTAAAAGTGGACGATGAATTTAAGCCATTCCTACAAGCATGTATGAATTTGCTACGCAACCAGAAGGTAGTAGAAAATCTTCATGCACTGATATACAGCTACACAAAAAAAACTGATCCTCCGACAGAAGTTAAAGATGTTCAGAAAATTTACAAACATAAGAAACGCATTGGTCGGGAGATGCAGCTAACAGCGCAGATTGGCGATTATGAAATGAATCAGGTCATCCTGGATCTGGGATCTGATGCGAATGTCTTGCCTAAACAGACGTGGCAGAGGATGGGAGAATCTACTCGATTATGAAATGAATCAAGTCATCCTGGATCTGGGATCCGATGCGAATGTCCTGCCCAAATAGACGTGGTAGAGGATGGGAGAATCTAAGCTGGAATGGTCTACTATATAGTTGCACATTGCTAACCAACAGAAGATCACACCGTTGGGGAGACTGTCAAAGATTATGGTAGATATCACAGGGGTTAAGGTATATGCGGATTTTGAGGTAATTCAAATTGTAGAAGATGCGGACCCTTATCCTGCGCTCTTGGGATTGGATTGGGCTATAGACATGGGAGGCATTATCAAATTGAAGAAAAGGAGCATGGTTTTTGAGAATGAAGGTACGAGAGTAATAGTCCCTCTAGACCTAGCAGAAGGAGAACGGTATACAAAACCTGTGCACAAAGAAGATGACATGGATCACATATATAAACTAACCGCCCAGGACGATGATTGGATTAATCCTACGGCTGATGGCGTGCTTTGCTGGGAGAAGGACAGTGACTGCCTCTCTGACTCCGATGGGGAGATCGAAAACTGGAAAAATAGGCTACATGATGTATCTGCGTTACAATGTCTTAGGATCACGAAGAGATTTCGGTGTATCTCCTCAGAGGTAAGAGAGCTACCTTAATTTGATGGTTATGGTAGTATTAGGTATTTTCTTAGAGAATTCAAAGTAGAAGTCCCAAGGGAGAAAAGAATGTGGATGCTTAACCTATCCATGCGTGCGACCCCTGCGCGGTGGCGGGAAACTCATAAGGGGACGTTCCAAGATTGGGAGGAATGTTGCAAAATGGTGATCCTACAGTTTGATCCTCCGGTTCACCTACGAGTGGAGACTTTCCTTGGCCAAGGGGACTCGCGCAAGCACTTGGCAACATGGATGAAGGTGTTCTGCGAAAGGACTGGGGACAAATGGGTCCACTTGTTCATTCATGCCTTGGGGCCAATCCCCACCGCATGGTATTTGGATGCAAAGCTACATCAACGTACCCGCCACTGGGAGACCCTGAGAGACGATTTTGTGGGAATGTTCGGATTGATAAGCGGAACTGAGGCATTAGACGAAGCCTTGTGGGACATAGATGCCCTAGTATTTGATGAATCACACCCTCGTGTGGAGTATGGGGCACCAGCTTTGGATATGCAGATGCAGGATATTGCTAACTGCTGCAATCTATCAATGGAGGAATGTGACGAAGACCCGCGAAATATCACTATCCTGGAATCAGAGGGAGAACGCACAGTTGCTAGACCCCCATTGCAGACCGTCAATGTGACCAAGCCTCTTAAGCTAAGGAAAGTCAACATTGGGATGGAAGAATAACCTAAGCTAGCTAATATTGGGGACTATTGGGATGATGATACCGTTGGGAAAGTCACAGAGCTTCTCACAGAGTACCAGGACCTATTTCCTACAAAATTATCAGAACTCAAGGGTATTACAGGAGACCTAGGGGTCATGCACATCAATTTAAAACTAGATGCACGCCATGTCAAGCAGCAACCTTACCGCTTGAACCCCAAGTATAAGCAGAAAGTCAGGGAGGAAATTGACAAAATTCTAGTCGCAGGTATCATCGAACCAATAGAACAATCAGATTAGGTAAGCCCTATGGTGGTCCAAGAGAAAAATACTAAAGGTGAAATAAGAATCTTCTTTGACCTGCGTAAGCTGAATTATGCCTGTGTACATGATCCCTTCCCTACGCCATTCTCTGATGAAATCCTCGATAGTGTGGGAGGGCAGGAAGCATACTCGTTCAATGATAGGTTTTCGGGCTACCATCAGATTAGGATCGCACCGGAAGATCACAGCAAAACTACGTTCACCACCAAATGGGGATCCTTCTAATACACTGTCATGCCATTTGGGCTAAAAAATGCCCCTGCCATCTTTTCGCGGGTAGTGGTCGCAGTATTCATTGAGTTCATTCATAAGTTCTTAGATGTATACTTTGACGATTGGAAAATATTTGGATTGGTAAAGAAGCACGTTTCGAACTTGCACATGATGTTGGACGCCTGTAGATATCACCAAATTTCCCTAAATATTAAGAAGTGCATATTCTACGTACCTTTCGGGATCTTGTTGGGCCACATAGTCTATCGGCAGGGACTGATGGTTGACTCTTCCAGGGTAGCAGTTATCATCAACTTAGTCGTCCCTACAACTGAGAAACAGTTGCGCTCCATCCTCGGGCACACAGGCTACTATAGGAAGTTCATTCAAGGGTACACACTGATCACGACACCCATGGAGAAGTTGCTAAAGAAGGACGTTTCGTTTTTTTGGGACGCAGAGTGTCAGAAGAGTTTTGAGATACTCATGGAAAATATGGTCTTTGCACCTATCCTCATATTTCTTGACTGGGCAAAGGTTTTTCATGTCCATGTAGATGCTTCGGGGATCACCCTGGGAGTTTTCCTTATGCAGCCCGGGGAGGGGGACATTGACCTCCCGGTTGCGTTTGCTAGTAGAAAAATCTCTAGTGCGGATCGTAACTACTCCACTACAAAGCGCGAGGGGCTGGCCATGGTATATGCCCAGTAGAAATACCGACATTATCTACTGGGAGGCCACTTCAATATGGTCATGGATCACTCTGCTTTGAAGTACCTAGTCAATAAGCCTGTGTTGGGAGGGAAGATTTGCTGATGGTTACTGCTATTTCAAGAATATGACTTTGAGATAATTGTGAAGCCGGGAAAACTAAATGCTGGACTAGAGAACTTGTCTCGAATCGAGAATGGTGAAGAGCCAACCAACCTAGAGGAAGGATTGCTTGATGCACAACTATTTGCTATTAAGGTGGTTGATGCGCACTTTGCCGATATTATTTAATTCTTAACTATGGGGATGGCACCTGCAGAATATTCGGTACAATAGAAAAAAGAGCTGGTAACCCGCACAACAGAGTTTACCATCATCACAGGCCACTTATATAAGCTGGGAGCTGATGAGGTACTCCGAAGATACATTTTGGAGCATGAAAGACAAGCCATTTTAGCGAAAGCCCAAGGAGGCATCGCAGGAGGTCACTACGTAGGGAAAGCGACGACGCATAAGATATTAAGAGTTGGGCTGTGGTGGCCCACACTACATAGTGACTCTTATGACTATTACAAAGCCTGCGATACATGCCAAAGGACAGGAAGACCGTTGCGCAGGGATGAAATGACCTTGCAACCACAGATGGACCTGCAGGCGTTTGAAAAATGGGCCATATAATTCGTTAAGCCCATCAACCCACTAGGCAAGAATACAGGTGCCCGCTAGATCATCACTGTGAATGATTATGTAACCAGATGGGCTAAAGCACAAGCCGTGAAGGATTGTACTGCAGATACCACTGCGCACTTTATTTTTGAGCATATTCTAACTAGGTTTGGATATATGAAGATCTTGATGAGCGATAGAGGTACGCATTTCATTAATGACACAATACAAGCTTTGACTGAAGAGTTTCAAATCCACCATGCAAAAATTACCCCATATCACCCGCAGTCAAATGGAACGGTCGAAGCCTTCAATAAAATTATGGAACATGCACTGACCAAGGTTTGTAATGTCGATCGAAGTGATTGGGACATGCAAATCCCGTCTGTCCTTTGGGCCTATCGGACCACATGCAAGAAATTGACTAGGAAAACATCGTTTCTGATAGTTTATGGAAAGGAGGCCATTATTCCCATGGAGTATATCATTCCTAGCTTGCGCATCGCAGCCTTTACGAACATGGAAGAGCTCGATATCACGGAGGAACAGTTAGCGCAACTAGTTGCCTTGGAGGAAGATCAATTCATTGCTAACTTTCATCAGCAAGTTCAGAAGGTCTGGGAAAAAACATGGCATGATAGACATATTTAGAAGAAGGTATTTTTTGGAAGGATAATTGGTCATGTTATATGATAGCCGGTTTGCGAAACACACGGGGAAGTTCCTTCAGCACTGGCTAGGCCCTTATATGGTAAAGGAAATCACTGACAGAGGAGCTGTCCAGTTAGCTACATTGCACGGTGATCTTGTACCAGGATATGTTAATGGCATCCATCTCAAACCATACCGGATCAGATAAATATATGGCCGGAGTAGCTGTATTGGGAGGAATACGGGTAAACAAGAGGAAAAACGCAGGCAGGCCCGTTATACGCGCAGGGGTCGACCGCAGTTTCGGAAGTCCAAGGAGGTGCGTTGGGAGTGTAGGGGTCGAACGCAGGTCAGGAAGCTCAGGGAGGTGCGCTGGGAGCGCAAGGGTCGACCATAGACCAGGAATCTCGAGGAGGTGTGCTGGGAACGCAGGGGTAATACACAGCTGCGAAAACTAGCCGTTGGAACAGTACCGCTGGGTAAAAATCCAAATTTACCGTTGGAAGGAGCGAGCAGTAGGAAATTAATGCGGCGATTTCCGAATATTTTTTACCGTTTCCTTGATGGTAAGTTTTAGCTAAGTTTCATCCGGCCGTTGTTCACTCTTCAATGCTATAAATGGTGAAGGGCAGCTCCAAATTGGGTTCCGCATATCCTGAAAAAATTGCACCTTGCGAATTTTCGTAACCATTGTGCTCTATTCATGTCTGGGTGTGCTACCCCCTCTAATAGTAGTAACCCCGAGTTCGTCTTCCGAGCAAGAATGAATGCGATCAATCTCACTTAGTCATCGCAGACCGTGGCCTCTACTGAGAGAGCATCCGGTGAAGTAATGGAGGTCACCCCTGAAGTTGAAGAAGTCGCGTCCACACTGCCCAAGGGGAAGCAGGTGGAGAAAAAGAAAAGAAAGGGGAAAGGCGAGGTGAAAGGGAAGGGGAGGGCTACGAAATGGGCTAGGGGGAAGCCGCACACCTCCCCTTGGAACATGCAATCCCCCTGAACGGTGCCTAAGGCATGCTTGCTTAACATGGTGAAGCGACCTCTGTCTGTGCAGGGCGAAGATCGGCTCACTGCCCCAATCACTTGGCTACCACCCTATGTTCGGCCTCGAAGGCCCTCGGTGCGCACGCCTAAGAATCTCGAGGGTCTGCGCTCCTATATGTAAATGTCGCTAATTTTGGGAGAAGTCCCCATAATTGGAGAAGCATACGACAAGCTCTACTCAATCAAGTTAGACGATCACGACCTTGCCAACCTGGAGGCATTCCAAGAATTTTCACCTAAGATGTACCTCAAAAGAGTACTAGAGGACGACATACTAAGGGTAGTACCAATGTCGTGGGCGCGCGGGTTAGAAAAATATGGATTACTAAACTTGTTGTGTATACCTCACTTTGGTCGATACAATGTAACCGACCAAGTCATGCGACATCTGCTAGCCTTGATCCATGACGGTAGCTTGTGGATCCAGGACTGCATTCCCCTATATTCTGCCCTAATTCACTGCATTACTGGTCTCCCCATGGAGGGGCCGAATCCCATGGAGCGCGTCGGTAAGAAGTATGAGAAACAGATCACCGACAGGGTGCGAGAATACTATCATGTCGAGCGCAACACCAGAGGGTTCATAATCAACACCATTGATGACCTTGTAGTGCTCATGGGTACCTTGCTGCTGGCTTGCAAAATTATGTGCAAGTGCTAGGCCACAACTGTCCCCGCCTTTGTGATTAAGCTTGCTGGACGCTGCAAAAAAGGGGTCTGCTTTAACTAGTCGCAGTTCCTCTGCAATGAGTTTCTGGAAAACGTACGCGAGGCCCAGGATCATGGGAGGGCGTTTTTCTACTCTTGGATGTTGCTCCTAATTGCATTCGTTGCCTGGGAAGCCCCTGAAGGATCGGTCCTCCCTGAGCTTGAACCGCACATGTGTGAAGGGGCACGATACGCGAACTTATGGGACTCAAAAGATGAACAACGTATTAAGGAAAACAAAGTATTTTGGTGCTATTTCAGAGCGCACTCATAGTATCAATTCACTCCTGGCTACGCTTGTCGCCGACGATCTACGAAAAATACAAGAGCATCGTAGCGTTCCAGGTCACGATGCACAATGTGCAGATTCGGGGCCGTAAGGATCCAGCTTGGATGTCGCTACCTTACATGGTCGCCGATGAGGAAATTGACCGGATCATCACCACTTGGCCACTGCATTGGAGATTGGGATTCAAATCGGTCGCGACTGACATTGCTGGTACAAGCACACTCCCGAAGACCCCCACCCCACCTGATACTGCCAAGAATTTAGAAGGCCGTGGCCCGGAAGGCTCCACCGGGACGTAGGTTCCCTAGACACAGCGTAGCGCGTGGAGCAGGAATCACAATAGGACATGGAGATTGAGGGTTTAGATACACAGGGTACTGGTTCCCCACGTGGTACAAAACAGACATCCAAACCTCTCAAGGGCCATCGAACGAAACAGAGGGCTACGAGGCCCCGTAGGGAGACTGAGGATACCTTAACCGAGGAATATTTGGAGAAAATCACAGATGCGGTCACCCTTGCTTCAGAAGACAGATGGCTTGCCTTGGAAGAGCAGCAGAAGGCCGCAATCTCCGCATTACAATCTAAGCTCCAAGCTCTTTAGCTCAAGGCCGGTACCCTGCAGACGAGCGTGGTTCAAGCGAGGCTGCCTCCAGAAACCACTACTAAGTTGATTTCCACAACTGAGAGCCGCCTCTACCCCCTTCCAGGCACAGTAATAACTCTGAGTCTACCTACCTTATGTGCACAAGTCCAGGCCTGCGCAGAAGTACATCTGGACTTGGCCCGACTTCCACACGAACCGCTGCAGGTTCTCCACACATCCCTCTTTGAGGAAATCTAGTACAAAGACCATCAAGTGCAAAAACAGCTAAGTACAGCTGACCAGACAATTGTAGAAAATAATACTGAGGTGTCCCTGGCACAGGCCGCGTGCATCCTTGCCACCGCGTAGCAGACCGAGTTGGAGTGTTTGATCAGTAGACTCTGTACAAATGTGACAGAAGACATTTCGACCTCTACCACCCCCCAGGCCAAGATTGAGGGACTCGTCGCAGCCCTAAAAGCTTCTCGGACTGAGATCAAGAATGTTAAGACTGAGATGGAGCAGCAGATTGCTGCGTTACAAGCTAAGTTGTAGTTGGAAACTCCTCCTGAGGTACGCACCCAGAGAGCTGCTCTGGTCACAGAAGCTACGAACACCATTACATCTCAGATCACTTAGGGAGCTGAATTTCTTGATACAACTATGCAGCTGTGGTCTAAGGTGCAGCGCAACCCTCTCCTGCATGAATTTAATTAAGAACTACGCCAAAAGGAGGAAGAATTAGAGCAACTGGAAGCTACAATGCCCACTATGATCCTCGCTCAAAACTTGGCATGTCTGAAAGCCAACCATGTGCTCAGATATGACTTGGAAGAGCTTAGCCACAAGAATAAGGTTCTGAGTGACCACCTCAAGCCATGGGCCGATGAACCCCTCAAGATATCTCAGGACTTGGATGTTGCGGTCAAAAAACTGAATCAAACCCTGGAAAGTGTCACTGCTGCCACTGAAGGCCCAACCTCACAGAAGTTGGTGGAAATTGCACAGAATGCTTCCACGAAGAGTGAAGGAGTGTTTCCCCCTCTAGTCGATGCCATTAAGCATCTCTAGACAAAGATGCAAACCCCATGGCCGCTGTGACTCAGGACGAGTCACAAGATTGTGTTGGGGGCCTGTTGGAACAGGGTCCCCTAGCTGCATTTTGATATGTTGCAACGCTGAATTTTTGATATAATTTTGTATGAATTGGTCTTGCGTAGGGGGTTTGGGGTGGGTCAAAGCCCCAAATGTAGTTTAATGGGTCAAAGGGTAGACCTAGAGTCCGCAAAACACGGTTTTCGGACCACAGGATATCGTAAGCTATGATGATATAAATAGATGGATAGTTTGAGTCTAATGGTAAGTAAGTAATATTGATGCTACGTATGAACTGTTGAGATCTGTTTTGGGTAGTTTTGGGTAATGACTCCTATTGGCTGTGTGCGCGGAGATCCTCAGTCCTGCTGTGTGCGAACCCTGCTAGCTGTGTGCGCGGGATGTGATTTGGGTTTGTAACTTGGTTTTGGATGTTAATGAATGCAGAATCTATTGAAGTATCTTTATGCTATCTTAACTGGTTGTGTTTTACCTCTGTGGTATTTGAATAAGCTGCTATTGTATCTGCGATATATGAATTAGCTGCGATTGTGCTATTCTGTGCTGATAATTATGAATGCACACGTGGATGCGAAGGTGTTGATTAGATATGCTTAATAATAGTAGCTTAGTGTATGTTTACATGCTGATTATACTGTTAAGAGCTTGATAATAGGATTTTCCCTGTGCGAACCTAATAGAACTCGACGAGATCGACCTGAATTACCTACTCTCTCCCAGGTGCAGAAAACTGGTTCCAACACCCACCCATACTACTTTGGGTGAGACCTTGGCCTGTGAAAGTAGGTCATTTCCGAGAGGGCTAGTAGTATAGGAGTTTGTTGGCAAACCTTAACTCTGAACCTGGGTCGGGAACCCTCAAGCCAACATTAGTTGATAGGGTCCTAGGTGAAATTTTATAGTTTCAAATCAGTTTTCAAATAAAATTGTTTATTGGTTATTGTCTAGGTCAGCGTTGCTCCCTCCATTCACTCATGGTCTTCATTATTTCAAGGTCACGACATTCATTATCACCTAGGGTCATAGGTTAGTCAGCATACCATCATATATGTCATGGTCTAGGGCTTCTTTTGTTTTGTCATCATAATTACCAAATCATGTCATGAAAGAAGGAAAACGGGATGTCATTTTCACCATACAAATCATTTACATTGGGAGTAAGCAAAGATAGAAAATAAAGCCAAAGGAAAAGTGACAAGGGTTAATTCATCATTTCTTAAAGGTTCAGGTGCTTCGAAAATAGTAAGTGGACATTCCTTACTTCTCCTTCAAGTGAATTTCTTCAACAAAGAGTAGATTCCCTCTTCTAGGGTTTTCAACTATGTTTTTGGATTTGTTAGTCATTAGTAATTTTTTTCTGATATCAAAAGATGACCAAGTTGTAAAGCCTAGATTTCTAGAAACAATATTTGAAGAAACATTGTGAGTTCTAGAAAGCTCACTGCCTTCATCATCCTAAACCTAACTGTTCTACTATAAACTTTATCTTTTGCCTTCTCAAAGTTTACCCTGCTGCAAAGAAAACTCATTTTTTTGGGTATGTTTCCCTCATTTCATCACCTCACCTACACCCTCATTCATTCCCTTTTCCCCCTCTCAAAAACTCTCAAAAATCCCCCTCACACATCATTTTATTCCAAAAACACCCTTAAAACAATGTAAAAACCATTTTTACATTGTTTAAAACTAACTTTTTAACCTATCAGACCTCCTAAAAACTTTATAAAAACTCTGTTTTTATAAAAATCCGACTTTTTTGTCAAAGAAGCCCTTAAGCCCTTTTGACCTAAAGCCTTAGCCCTTTTTCCCTCATAAAACCGTTCCCTCTGCCTATTTCTAAGCCCCTTCCCTATTTTTATTTTTATACCCCCAACCTTATAAAAACCCACTCAAACCTTCGAAAAACATTAAAAAGAGGGCCCGCTTATTCTTCCACCCGCACCTTTTACCAGGCAAATCTCCACCGTTGATCAGGATTTGTTCCCCCGATCCAACGGTCATCCCATCTCCTACCTCGACCTCGCATGTAACCCAACCTCACAACACGACAAAACTACCACGTCACCAAGCTGGGCCCCACTTTCCACTACCCCCTGCTAACCAACCGCAACCCGCCACCTATCCTGGGCTCCATCCTCCACACTTGCATGCCGATCCCTCCACCCTTCCACACCGTCAATCTCACTGCTTGAGATCTGACGTTCCAAATCCAATATCGCGCGGAAATTTGCGTCGATCTTTAACGGTCCCGACCCGCGCGAAATGGGCGGTTTTGCCCTGCCACGCGGCATTCGGTTAGTGGAATCAGCCCAATACCACTTACCACCTTTCATCTACACGATACAACTGCTGTGGTTTTCTAAAACCACCTTTCTCCCCTTCGCGCCAAATTCAAATTTCTTCGCCTCTCCGCTATGTTCCACCTCTGGAACCCTCCTCTCTGCACTCCCTCCTTCTCTGCAAATCACCCCCGATGCTCCAAGCCCCAAGAAATGGAAGTTTAACCCCTCTCGCAGGTTTTAAATTAACATAGTTTTATGTTTTTGCAGGTTTTTAATGGCGGAAACGGGCCATCTACCCTCCCACTGCTGTTTGTTGAATGAAACCCCTTGGTGACAACTCACGGGTCTTAAAAATGAAATGTGAAGATCATAGAGATTTTTTCTCAAAGTTTGATTAACGATGAATCATGAACATCGATCAATCGATAACCCTCTAACGCAATGAAGAAACCCTCCCCACACATAGACAATCACAGTCAGGGGAAGCAATGAAGAAACAAAAAAACAGAAGGATTAAAGACTAATCCTCCATCACAGGATAAACATAGAGGATTAGCCCTTGATATAGTGATTAAAGATGAAAGGCCAAAGTTTAAAGACCAAGGATAAATGAAAAAAACAATCATAAAAGCAGAATAAAGGATAAAGACAGTAAGGAAGATTATTAGAGATAAATCAAGGTTCAAAGGCCTAATTGCTGAGTTTTATGATTAAAACAAAGACAACTTCGAATAAATCAACAAGGATTCAATTACTCCTCCAAAGATTAAACTGCCACCTATAGCATAAATTCTTTCCATAAAGGTAGTGGTCAGTTATTCCACAGTCAGAGATATTTTATATTTGTCAAGGCAGTTATTGTAAAAGTTATTATAGGCCTTAAAAGTCAAACTTTTTGCCTCATCTTCTTTAGAAGTTAAGATAGGAGTTATTGAAACAAAGAAGTAGTTGCAGATATTTCTATCTTAAGCCTTGCATGGTTTTCAAAGTTAGAAATGCATTTACTCTATAATTAATGACACTCAAACCCTATATTGAGCTCCACCTCCTCATTTGCAGTATAAATACTACATCTAAACTCATTGTATCGTTGGAATTTGATGACTCTTTGAAGTAATATATAGTCTCTTGGAAGTTGAAGGAAAATTGATGTCTTGGATCTTGTGGATGCCCTGATTTGTTTGTTGATGGAGGAGGCTAGATCACTAGATCCCTGAGCTTGGATGTTGGTGAAGTGCTTCTATATGTTATTGTTATTTCCTATTTTCATTATGTATTCATCTTTCTTTGTTACAGTAGAGTAAAATTTTTAGGCTAAGAAATGTCTTTTGAAAGCACCTTAGTTCTGTTTACTCTTCACTGTCTTAATGTTTTCTTCTGCAAGGTCTGATTGGAGGATTCTTAACTGCCCTCCAGTTCCATCTAGCTTGTTACTTTAGGAATAATTAAATAGATTATAACCAAGGAGTTTCTCTTTTGGTAAGTCCATGTCCCTTTGATTACGGCTTGAGAGGTTATTTTTAAGGAATGATTTCAATAGAGTGAAACTAGGGAAATTAGTGGTGAGTCCATGCTCCTTTGAGTACAACTTGAGAATTGTTTATGAAACTTATTTAAAGTATGCTTAGTAGAGTCTAAACCAGGGAAGTATATGGTGCACCCTGTCCTATGGTCTGCCTTTAAAAGTTTCTTTGAATACCCCTAGAGAGTTAGTCAAAAGCAGATTAGATTATTTATGTTTGATCTTAGGTTGCTCTTACTGTTTTCTTTATCTGAAAGTAGTCTTTTGATTGTTGGATTGTTTTCTGAAAGGTTTTCTTATTAAAAGTTTCTCCAAAGAAGTCTTAGGTTTGCCCTGTCCTTTGGCTTGCTTCAAACAATTACCTTGAAATATTTCTCTTGTTTAAAGTACATGATAAAGGATTCTTAATTTCCCTTTGTCCTACTTTTCATTCTTATCCTTAATGTTCATCTCATTATCCTAAAGACTTTGAAGATCCACTGGCCAAGTTAGATTTTCCCTATGATACTCCCCAATTCTTTAATGAACTTATCATGACTTCCATTTGAATCCATTGCCCAATGACTTAGAGATCTCCTCATTCTATCTATGCTCTTTGATCATTATGTCCAACCAAAACAATAAAACAAACCTTAGCCTAAAATCAACTCTCAAAAAGAAAACAAGAACATATCCTTTGCAAATAACCTGAGAGATACTTCTATGAGTCTAGGAATGCTAGGTCCTAGAACTCTAAAGACTGGTTCCATGTTTCCTTGTCATTTGGTATGCCAATCTGCCAGATCACAGTATACCAACAGGATTGATGAGATGTTTGGTTGATTTAAATTGGAAAAACTCTAATTTCATCATCTAGAAACCTTCATACATCATCCATATACCTTATCCATACACTACCTATCACTCATATCCATCCTTGTTACCATTTCCACTAAAACCCTAGTTTTCACTACGTTTTTGCAGGGAAACTAGGAAAATTTTGTGTTTTGAACTTTTGGGCACAGTTCACATGCCCATTCTAAAAAATTACATTTTCATCCTGTATCCAAATCATCACCATACCTCCCCAAAATTTTATGGATTTTTCCCTACCTTCCTTCCACTTCATTTCCGTCCCTAAAACCACTCTACCACTATCCTCTGTTTTCCTAATTTTCCACCTTCCCTATCCACTACATCAAGCTAGGGCTTTCCTTGTTGAAAAAAATCATGGAGGGTGAGAAGAAGCTCTATAAGGGATGCCATCATTCCAGGTTTGAGCCAAATCAGACCCATGGCATCATTTTTTGAGCTTTGTGATCATTTGTTAGGGTTTACATTGCACACAGGGACAATTTTGCTTCAAAATCAATTTCTGAAGTAATGGAGATGAATTTTACAAAAGTGAAAGAGGTTTTCGTCAATAATAGGCCAAAGAACAAAAAAATCCTTCAGTTTATGCACAAGTGTTATGGATTTAGAGAAATTCTGAAAATACAATTGCTCCAGGTCATTTTTTTCACTTTTGAATAGGTTTTCTTCAAGTCAAATTTTCAGGGGTTGGGAGAAGGGTTTTTTCAGTGCTTGATGAATCCATTTTGTACCAGACATTCCAAAATTTACAACCATACCACTTTCATCCAAAAAAACCTCTGGGAAGGCCTCCAAAATCCCTCTCAAAGTAGGCGTGACACTTCTACAAATTTTTAGTGATCAACTTCAAACTTGGATTTTGAGAAAATGGGAAAGTATTTTGGAAAACTGGAGGAGGATGTTGTTCATAACATACCAAAGAACAAAAAAATCTCTCAATTTTGAAAATAATTTTATGGTTAGAGAGATATTGATCCATATTTGAGCCCTAGTTTTGCATAATTTTTTTGAAAATTATGGAAATTCGGTCATTACAGAAGCATCTCGCAGCGGTGTGACGCTTTTCCTCAAAGCATCCAAATGAAGAATTTCTTATATTGATGGGTTCACATTGATCAGTAGATGTCATATGTGGACTTTTTTTCCCATGAAAATCTCTAGTTTTGGAGAAAAACTAAAAAAAAACCCTTTTTTCATGCTTATGCCACTATTTTTTCTTGTGCGTGGCACTTTTGGATTAAGGTTGGGAAAATGCATTTTTGAAGGCTTTCCTGGAGGTATTTTCTCAGTTTAAAGGTTGGGTTGGATAGAGGACACATAGGGATACCTATCACAATCTTCATATCAGCAAGAGGATTCCTTAAAGCCACCAAAAATTTCCCTCAAAGTGGCACGATGTTTCTGCCAGACAGGCGCGACGCTTCTGCTAAAGGTGCTACGTTTCTGCATTGGATTCCTTTCAGACATCTGTCATGCCAGGAAAAGTTCAGAATTCGATGCTAGTTGTCCCATGAGGTGTCATTTGATGTATTTGAGTTTTTTTTTTCCTCTTATGATGAGGAAACATGTAATTTAATGGAGGAGACACACACTCCTGGTCTTTAGCTAAATTTCAGAGATTAGTTTCTAACTTCCCTAGATTCTAGGAAGTGAGTCATATGATGTAATTATGATTATTTTTGGATAGGATTTCGACCCTATGAAATCTATAAATCTATTTTCTATAAGTAATCCACCTCAAGCCGTTTTAGAGGTTGGATAGTTGTTATTTGCAGTGGAGCTATTGTACAAGATTTTGTTAGTGAAATCAAAGACAATATTGTAGACATAGTGTTGAGACTCCAGTGGTATTCCTTTGAGCATTTGTTTTTTTTGTAAGCTCATAATTTTGAATGTTATTTTATAAATCTTCCATATATATACTTCTTTATGTTAAGTCTTATTAGTTTATGGACAAAAATCATGCTTTCCATGCTCTGTTTTTATAAGATTTACATGAACATGTCTATGCTCTTCTGATGAATGAATTCAGTTTAATGCTCATTCTGACTCCCTCTCAGTTCACCCTATACAAAATTACAAATTAAGCATGCTTATAAGCTTACCTACCTGGCCTCACCCTTACCTCTACAATATATCCTTTAAAATCTTGACAAGCAGATACAGAATAAGAGAGTGTTAGCTCGAAGTAATCATCTACTGGAGTCGAATAACTTTGTGCCGTTAGGCGTAATGAGACCAGCGCAGGATAATATTTGAAGCCACCCCCATCGTAAGCTGTCTCATCAGGCGAATAAACGTCCTCAAAATACTCACACCCGAAAGCCCCCATCAGGAGCCAAACAAGCTGTAACAATAACAAGGCCAGGAGCTAGACAAGTCGTAATAAGAACAAGGCCAGAAACAAGGCCATAAATACTACCTAGCATAGCCTCCCCTAAGGATACGGATGGGCCCAAGCATATACCCCATGATGGAGGACACAATAAAAAAAATTTAACGAAGAGGAACAGGGTCAAGAACCAGAGCAAGGGACCTAAACCTTAGACCTAGTTTCCTAACGGTCATTCCTATCCAACAAAACTCTAAACAAACAAAAACCCTAATCTACTGAGCATCATAAATTGCCTAAAAAATTATATCCAGTCATCCCTTTCGCTGCCAAGTGACATTGAGAGATTCATCTCTGGTCTTGGTAGGGCTAGCTACCTGACCTAAAGGTTGGTTTGTGGTTACCTTCCTTCAGTTCCATTCTCAGCCTTGGGAAGCAGAGGGGAGTGATAACAGGGGGCATGTGCCTTTTCAATTTTTGGGGGGCATACTCCTCTGTAGGTTATTCCAGAGGCATGAAAATCTATATCAAGCATAATTTTTTGTCTGTTTCAAGTTTGTGTAAAATTGAAACCACTCTCGAGCACAAATTTTTTCTTTATTTCAAGCTTGTGTAAAAATGAAACCACTCTCAAGCATAGTTTTTCTCTGTTTCAATCTTGTATAAAAATGAAACCTATCTTGATTCCATTTTGGTTACTATTTTCAAGACTCGTTAAAGTCATGAAAATCTTGAGCTTCTTTTGCTATATTTTCATGCTCGTAAATCATACATGAAAATGCCTAGTTATTTCCTGTCTTTTCTTGCGTGTTAATTAAATTGATAGTTGGTGATATGAGTACACTTTTATCACTTTTTCAGACTCGTTAAAACTTACGAAAAAGGAACCCTCCTCCACACCTTATCTCTTGTGATTGCCATCCTGTTTCTGCAATATGAGCCTTGGTTTTCTCATTCAATCCTCAACATTTTCTTGGTTGATCATTCGCTTTCACTTGTCGTTTTACCCTTTCCCAAGTAACCATTGAAATGAGTGGTATTATTAACCTGCCTCTTCACCTCTATGTGTTTTGAGCAGTTCCATCATGATCATAACTATTTCCTACCCTTTATGCCACTTTCTCCTCGAGGAGGAGTTCTCTTTAAAGCTCTTTTCACACTCCCAACATATGAAAATATTGTCAAGTACACTTGTTTCTTTCAAAACTCGTAAAAGTAAATAAAAGATGTCTACCTAGTATAAGTTTACCCCTTTTACAGACCAAGTAGAATAGTTTCAAAATATATATACTTTATTCCATCATGGCTAAAAGAGTTCCCTCCTGCATTATTTTACCCTTTTCCGGGCTTAAGAGACTAAATTTACGAAACATGACATTTTGGAGTTTACTTACATTTTTCTCCTGAATCCCTAAATATGAAAAATGTCGAGCTTTAATTTCTCTAGGACTGTTAAAAGTTTATGTTGAAATAATTATATGAGTTTTATTTTTATGTCTTTTCAAACTATTTAAATATGAAAATGACATCGATTTATCTCTCTGTTGGACTCGTAAAATACAAACACTGTAGGACTTGTCAATCATGATGACACTGAACCACTCCTTCCTAGGGTTCGTTAAAAATACTTTGAAGGGCTCATTCGAAGGATGAGCTTACATGATAAGCACATGTTATCCTCCTCAAGATTGCATAGAAATAAATAGGTACTTGCGAATAATGGTGGGAGGGAATTGGAAAGAAACATTTTTTCTTGTATCGTTAAAAGGCATTATGTTGCTATTGAACATGACACTCTGTCACATTTGTGCCTGGGTTGGGAAATCCATTTGCCTCTCAATAAATCATACATTATTGAAAGTGTTCAAAGTAATTTTTGGTCTTATTGTTTAGTTAAATTTTTCCAAGTTGAAATGTTGTGTCGTCGATATATTCAAGAGAAGTTTAACCTCAATTAAAATTACCTTACAATTCATAGCCCTCAATCGTGTCAATCATCCATAACTCAATCATTAATCACTCCAAATTATTTCTTCAAAACTTGACATGAGTTTCATGTCGTATGCCATCCTGCGAAGGGTCACTTCTTATCGACTTCAACTCATTATTTAGGAAGTTGACCTAGAAACTTCCTTTTGTACCTTGGATCTTGCATGCCTTAATGGCATGTTTATCGCCTTTGATGACAAGTTCTCATCATTGAACTTCGATCGAATTATTATATGAGTGTTCAAATTCAATACATTCAATCACACTTCATAGATTGTACTGGAGTAGCTTGAGAACCATTGTCATTATTGGCGGTTTCTCTCGCCCCTGTTAATGTTTCACATCATTGTCCGACAATCAAGAGGTTTCTGCCTTGTTAAAATTCAAGACATTCACTCGCATGGTCAAATTCATGCTATGGATCTATAAAGATGAATACTAAGACCCTGGATCTAGTTTCATCCATCTAGGTTGTGTGGAGTTTAGATATTCATGATTGTAAAGATAGATCCATATTTCATGGTTGCGTCCATACTGTGTCTACTGTTGACAAGGATCTTTGTACTTTTCCATACTTATTCTTTGAGATACTTTTTATTTGGGTATGGGAATCCCTACCTCAGTGATGATTATATGAAGATATTGTATTGTAATCCTTGATTTTTTGTTTAAGGGTTCCAACCAATTGGTTTCTAATCCAAAATTTGGCATGATAAATCGCTTCAATCCTCAAACATATTTTCTGACTTTTCACTTTAGGGGGAAATATGTTACACGTCATTTTGTCACCATTAGGCAAATGACCACCAATTTGGATCTCTTTCTATTCGATGAAGTGACACAAGCATTCCACTACAATGTTGGAAGCAAAACAATCCCAAAGACAACAATATTTTTGGATTCCATTACTCAAAAACCTAATTTTAAGCACTTGTGCAGTTTCCCTAGCCATTACCTGCACGAGCGTAGTTTTGACCATTGTGGCCTGCGCAACCCTGCGCTCTGTATTCCACTAAAAACTGTGAAAAATATCTTAACATGGGTAACAATACAAAACAAATTCTAGAATCCTTGTTGGGGGAATATTTCTCAACCAAAGGGCCTCGAGCCCATACATACTTGGGCCTCATCCCTTGGTTCATGAATCCAACTCGCTCTCTTTTTGGAATCCTAATCCCTCTCTTTATGGATCTCATCCCTTGAGAATAGGATCTCAAACCTCCTCCTCTTGGCCTATAAATTCAACGCAAACCAAAGGGTGAAGGAGGAATTTGGAATGTAAACTTATGTTTTCGAATTAGGATTGGAAGCTTGTCACCGAAGGAGAGGATTGGAGACTATTGGGAGGAGGATTACATCACCAAGGCTAATATTGTATTGCTCCTTCTTATTCAAGATTAATACAAGTAGTTGTTTCTTTCCTATTTGCACTTTTTATGATGCTCATTGCAAAGCTCTTTGATATTTTGCATAGTTTATAGTTACGATATTGGATTTATGCTATGTTGCAATTTCCATTTATGTTGTGTTGCAATATTTGTTTATGCTATGCTTTTATTCATTGTTTGGTTCTATTTATGAAAATCTTATTTTGAAGCAGTGAGGAAGTGCTTTTGAAAGCATTGAGGGACATATACAAGCATTTCGTAGAAAGGTAAGAGGTCCTTGCACATTTTATATATCATATTTCAGTTATAGACTAAGGAAAGTTTGTAGTTACGTGTTCATTTTATTTCTAGATTTCTCTTTGAATATAGGGAGATTGTTCTTGTCCATAAGAGAGATTTGTCCACCATAACACAAATATTGTGAGTGTGACATGAAATTCTAGGGTTTCCTCATGCCTAAAGGGTGAATCTATGGAGGAGGAACATTTTAAATTACAGATACACGGGATGACGTTAACTAATTAAATCTTTAGAAGCGAGGAGGAGGTATTGGAAATATAATGAGGTTCTAAAGCCTATAATGAAGAACATGCAAATGGTCACGAAGTAATAGGAAGCCAAATCTTGAATTTAGAAAATAAACCTATTAGGGGTGAACATGAACTTCATGTCAAAGGGAAATTCAAGTGATTTGTAAAAGACAATTGTAAAGTGAATATTAAATGGTCCACACATAATATTAATGCTTATGATCAAAGATTTATTCCAATTATTGTTAAGTATTATGGGGAACAATGTGAGGGCTCTTCAACTTGGTTTGAAGGAAAGGCTTCATTGCAATATGGTGGTGAGTCGAAGGCAAAGGAAATGGTGTAAAAATGCATGAGAATATTGAGACTAAAATGAGAAGGGTAGAACAAAAGGAAGATATAAAGTTAGATTATGGTGGAGGTTTGAAGTCACTTCTAGTGTCTGAATTAAGACGAGAAGGGTGACTAAAAGAAAAAAGAGAAAATCCTAGTATTGAGAGGAAGAAAAAGATATGTATCGTACCAGGGAAGGATAATTAAATTGGTATTGGGACTTTATATGTAGAAATAGAAGTAATTTAAGTATTTATGGAAATAACCTTGCTTGCTCACTTCGTGGGTAAACAAGTGAAAGGTGAGTTATTGTGGAGGTGGTTAAGGGGGAATCACAATGGAATTTTAGGGTATTACCCTTAGTACAATTTACTACTCAAGGGTTGGCTCTTATTCAAATTAAAAAAAAAGGAGTACATGGAATTAATTATGAGTAAGTAGTGGTTTTGGGTCCATTTGGTCTTAATGTTAAAACATTGGTGGCCTAGATTTAATATATGCCTGAAGCCTATTTTCAAAATATGAGTATGGTGCTAATGTTAAGGTTCTTGATATAATTGTGTAGTATGAAAACTTTAGAAGCATTGGGAAATAATTTGGGGGAATTCATGATCCTAGAGGAAGGGATTGAGGCTAACGCTGATAGAAAAGTGATTAAGATCCTGGTCAAATTGGATTGTTTGAAGATGTTTGTTTTAATATTGTGCCAAGGGTTAGGCCATATTTGGAGGGTGTAACATCCCCAGGATGACCCCTTCTATGCATTCATACATCTTAATATTAGGAACATGGGCCAAGTTGTGTTAGGCTTGCATGCCCATGTATATTTATTTGTTTGTTTTGGGGCATGCATTCCTATATTTATTTGTGTTAAGGCCAACAAATGTAATGTAGTAATATTTAATCACATATATGATAACAACATACATCAAGTTACAAAGCACCCAAGAAAAAGAGTATAGGGGGGCTAGAATTGCACAAGAGGGAAGGTGAGAGAGTGGAATAATGACATGGTTCACAAGCCTATTAAATAACAAAAAAATCACAATCACTTTATGAATGAAACCTACACTTATGGAGGTATATTATATCCTATGTACAAAGTGAAGGTGAGTGATTTCCTCACGTGACACTTGGCAGGGATAGCACACACACATATAAGCCAAGTTTCCCATTGTCTTGGGGAGACTGAGACTACCACATGAAGTACCTAGGGGGTTTCCCTATTGGGTTGTATTTTGCTTATGGAATATGTTGAGACCAACCTTTTCCTGTAGTACCATGTTGTTTCATCCATTTCTTGTTGTTGGTTCCGGTTGGATACACTTGGATTAGTTGAGTCGTGATATCAAACAACCATCAAACCCTGTGACCTTAGCAAACCGTTAAACCCAGTGATCGAGACAAGCATTATACCCTATGACTTGAGATAACCATTAAACCCTGCAACCTGATAAATCATTGTAAATTCCATAGTGAAATTTTATTCTCCTTGCTTACATTGGGTGGGAATAGAGCTTGGAGAGGGAATTGGGTGGGCAATAAGCACAGTAAAGTGTATGAACAATTATCCTTACCTATATCAAGTGAGGTTGGATCTTGGAAGGAGAATTGGTTGGGATTCCTACTAAATTGTATGGCCAATTCTCCTAGTTCACCTTGGGAAAGGTTGGAGCTTGGAGAGAGAATTGGTTGAAATAGTATACTCTTGTGAGGCCTCGTACCTAAATGGTAGTAGACCATGTGTTCATAATTGGCTCAAGGAGATCCTTTACCCTTGTGGAGTTATGGCCCCAACTTGAGGGTGGCTCATTATTGAGAGATTATGAGTAGCGTAGTATATGGTTGGGAGGAATGTCGAAGGTATGCAACTAGTTGGTGGAAGCTTATAGGTGATAATTGTTCCAACCTTGTGCTTAGACACTTAATGTGTATATAATTTTATGTTTTCATGTATGCATGTCTTCTATGAGTAATTATGATTAACATTGAGTATATTTCTAGCACTTACATTGTTATGTTTATGCATGCTTATGCATGCCTATAAGTCCTTTCTTAGTATAATAGTTGATGCATAATTGGGTAATTTCCACGTGAGATGGCTTAGCTCCAAATAGGAAAAGGATACATTACATTTGTTTCCTATGAGCAGAGGATTCCATTGATGAAGTGGATCTAAAATCCTAAGTAAAGGACCAAACTTTAGATTGAAGACTTGGTGGAAGGAATCTTCATAGAAAATTTAACCTTAAAGTTAAAGGGTGCTCCAATAACTTATGAAACCTTTCTTTATGTGTTGAAAGACTTGATTAAGCCTATATAACCCTTCCAAATGAATATGAATGATAATGATTCTTGTGATATCAACTTGATATTGAACACTAAGATATGCTTTTCTAGGATGGGAGGACTTGCAAGTTTTCTTGAATAAAATCCTTATATGGCTTGCAATAACTGCATGATATAATTAAATTATGAAAATTGCCTAAAACCATTGGAAAATCTACAAAATATATGGGTTTTCATAACTTTGAAAATTACAGGCATATTTATGTAGGAATGAATATCCAACTCAAAGAGTTCTATGGGGACATTATTCCTGAAGAAATTAACCATAGTGCTGGCTTTTCCAATTGAAATTGTAATGGACTCAAAGCCCCATCTTGTGTGATTAATAATGAGTGAGATGTATCGCTTAGTAAGGTAGAATGAATAAGTAGTTTGTGGCCTCATTTTCCCAAGGGAAGCAGTCCACTTAATGACTTGAATGCATGAGTCGTAGATTTCATTTTAGGTTAAGTAGGATTCAAACTCCCCTAAAGGATCTAGGTAAGCATATGTCCCATTGGAGTTGGGATCAATCAAATCATGGAGCCTTGAAAATCCTTTTAAAACCCTATAATATTTTATAAATATGTAGATGGGCATTCTAGTCCTATCCCTTGGTCATATGAGGTAGTGGGAGCAGTGACTAAGTTATTTTCCAAAAAGGGGATAAAAGGGAGAGTGTGATGGTTAGTGGATGTCCTTCACATCTGGATATCTAGAACTCTAGGTCATTGTAAATCTGGAAGATTTGAAATATGGCATGGTTTCCATTTCCATTGCATGATAGAATTTGGAATAATCAAAACTTAGTAAATTTACCTATCTATCGATTACCAACGATATTTCCATTCTTTTATATAATATAGATGGATTTAGAAGATTTTGAATACAAAAATTTCCATTCCATTAAAGTTTTATCATTACCTAACAGAATCTAGTCTAGGAGGCCAAGACTTCTTGAATATAAACCTTTTGGAAAATTGTGGATCTAGATGCTAGTGGGGCAAATTGTATTGCAACTAACATGATATGTGATGTGGCAATGGACGTGGTTGTTGAAGTGTCATTGTTGACGTGGCATGCTGATATGACAACATGGATAGGGTTAGATGACATGATGTTTTGACATGGCATTCATGTTCTAATCATGTTGATGTGATGGTCAAGTTTGTGCTCCTCATGAATGATGGCATGGAGATTAGAAGTCAAAGATCCAAAATATTTGAAAAATGCCTTTTAAGCATTCCTTCATAAATTGGATGGTTCGGGTATCTAGCAATATGTATATGGACACATAATGATGTAGCACTGGTGTGGATGTAACATAAGGATACATGGTGGTGATGTAGATCTAAAATAGAGGATACTTGGCTGAGGTGATGTGGAATCTAGGAATTATGAAGTATGGTGAATATTTTAAGTCATTTTTTGGGTTTTTCCAAATGAGCAATTTCGAGATATCTAGAAATATAGATATCTAGATCTGGATGTTTATTTAATAAGCATTATTTGGAACTTTAGGATGGTGATGTTTCAGATATCTGGAGATCCATGTATTTATATGACCAACCATTTTCAATAAAGTAGCTTAAAATAAATACGTAGATTTGAATGTTGACTTGGGAAGCCACATGTTCAGTTGGTTGGCGTAGCATAAGTTCGGTGATGACATGTGGGCACAGGTCCACCATGTTTCTGTTGGGTAGATTAATTGTATTTTAATTAAGAACAACCAATCCTACTCACACATAAATTGTTAATCTAGGTAGGTATTTTTATTTCAAGGTTATCGTGCAAAGTATATGCAGGCAACAATTGTTGACTGACATCGACTAATTCCTAATGCTATGATTTCTTCTACAATAACTGGCACATAATCAATTCAAAGTTGCCACTCTTCACACTTGTAGGAATGAAAATAAATTCATAAAAACCACATTGTCAAACCCTCGCTTACATAGAAATAATTTTTTTTAACCTACCCTCCCACATTTACCTGATTTTACAAGCTTTGAGAGGTAAACATGAGCTAAGTGCTACTATGACATGACCCAATCTCCAAGATTCAGTTATGGAAGTGGGGTCAACTATTCAAACATAAACTGATATCCCTTAAGGACTACAAATCAATCACAAGCCTCACAACCACCCTAGGTGATCAATCCTTGAGATGGAACTAATTTTTCAATGACATAGCACCCCAATCGCACCCTTGACACACTGTGCATGCAATTATGAGGATCCAACCACACCCATAAGCCTAGTTGCATGCAGTTCTGACCCAAAATCCTTAGTTCAATGCATGCGGTTGCGAGATTTGTGCCACTTTTTGATTGAAGCCTCCACACCACTGCCCAAAACTACTTGTAAGTTTCCAAAAACATAAATAACATGGTCACAAGGTTAACCATTCGAAACTTGAAACAGATAGACCAAAAAATTCCTAGAACATGATATACATTTCGTCAAACATATGGTAAACATATAAGCTACAAGTCATGAATGCATATATGATTATAAACTTCTGAACTTCATCGAAGAATTACCAAGAAGGCTCAATGCCCTCTCAAGCTAGCTAAAACAATGCTTGTTAACCCATGCATTCATCAACCATTCAATAAACTATCAAATCATGAAAAAGATCCATAGCTAGAGCACATCATAGAACCATGATTATAACAAGGATATAAACCATGAAAAATCGTCCATAAAATCCACATATTAACAAGTACATGTGCTCATTAATTACATTAGAAGAATAAGTCATATTAACTTATGAAAAATCCAACCAAGTCAAGGACTTCCATGTACCACCCGACCTTAGATTGGGCTGAAACAAATCTTTCTTTCATCCAATTACCCTTGTGCCATATTCCAAGCATGAATGTGGGATCTCATGGGATAAACCAAGACATAGCCAAACAAAGACTCCAAAGGTTAAACCACCTCCACCCTCAAGCTACCGTGATCTCTCCTAAATTGGTCGTGAGATCAAAAAACCAAACCAAGCTTATATGCCTCAGAATTCCTTCACGATACCTTGAAGAATTTTGTTGTCTCCACCCACCTGTCGAGGGCTTCCCAGAGAAAACCATCTCCACCCCTAGCCCTTGGAATTTTCTAATACCACCTCACTTGGTTCCAAAACCTTCAAAAAATACAAAGATCAACCAAGAATAAATCCCATCACACCATGGCTATCCAGAAAATGGCGAGGCAAGGATGAAACCATTGTCAAAATAGGCAAAACCCATGCCAATGACAACAATGAACCAAATAAAAAATTGCATGTACCATGAATTCGCATCCCAACAAGGAAATCACACATGCAACCTATTACCTGCAAGATATTCTTGTTCAATTTGTTGATCCAACCTTCCCATTGTGCTCCTTTGCTTGTCTTTTCCCTTCCTTTGCTTGCTTCTTTCTCCAAATCCAAGTGAATGCCCAAGTGCTCCAAGAATGCTCTGTGTGCAAGAGTGTAATAGAGACAAAAGCTAAACCGAAAAATGTTGTGAACTATTTCTCTGATGTCTTTTTATCATTGATGTCCCCTTTTTCTTCATTTTCCTTTATTTTCATCTAATTTCCTTCGTATGCAAATTTGTGTCTCTTCACTTTCCTTTCTCCTATTTTCCTTATTTCCCATAATTAAATGCCAATTATTGCCTTTTTTCCCTTGCCAATTTCCATAGCCATTATTGAACCACAAGTGATGCCCACTAAATTCTTTTCCCAACATTCAACTTAGAATATGTGTCCCATGACCTTGGTCTTATTTTTCCTTTATTATCCTTTATTACATGAAACTTTAACCCAGGGTTCTTACACACTTCACACACAATGATAGAAATAAAATCAGACTTGCAGAAATGAAATAACACTGATTCATCAATACCACTTTAACAATAGTGGCAATAAAACAATGATAAAATCACTTAGTTAGTGAAGACTGACGTGGGAGTAACTATGATGACGGACGAGCAATCTACATTAATATTCTGCAAGTCAAATTAACTGACAATAACAGCATTGTATCAACAAGAATTTGTAACAATAATAATGAAATTAAAATAAGAACTGAATTAACATAACTTGCAAATAAAATATGAAATAAATATCTACCTATGCTGACACAATAACCCCTGCTAAAGAGGAAGGCCCTTCCTCCCTTGCAGGGGGTTGGCGATTCACAACTCAAAAACTAGCAACTCATATATAAGCCACCAACTTGCAACAAGTGCATTAGCTTTGTAAATAAATTTATAAGATGCATTGTTACAATAATTATGATGCCAACCCCTTCTTAGACTAACATTAACTCAACCTGCTCTTTTCCCATACATTTATATAAGAAAAGGTTAGGGGGTGAATTGGAACTAATTCCCTCAAATATAGATTGTCAATCATGGAAAAATTCACAAAATATTTTCTCTTATGTATTCTTGGTTGACATTATGATTACATAGGATTGATTTATCATAAAATCTATCTTAGAATAGGCTAGAGTTGTTTCAGTTAATAACTGGTTGCTCTGTTTGGGATGCAATATGTTGACGATTGTAAAAGGAAATATGTGCTTGAAAGAAATATGCATAACACCAAATCCATGAAATTTTTGGGGAAACCACTCAAGTTTCACCTAAATGGGCATGTTTAGAGAAAAACCCATGTCATGGATTTTCCAGATTCATCTTAATTTTTCCAGAAATCGCATTAGAACTTAGTCGCCTAATTTTGTTTGACATGAGTTACATGACCTGTAGATCATGAATTGGAGCTTAATGGTGTTTACCAAGGTATGACTTGGATAACATAAATCCATGTAAACATCCCTAGGAACAAAACCCATGTTCGATATTTTTTCCTAAACTTGCATTTAAGTATGCTAAACTCGAAGGTTGTTATTGTTACTGCATAGGAACCACTGGAACAACATTAGGAAAACCATCATAAAACTAATTAAAAATAATCCTTTTTAATTCATCAAAATAAAGGAAATTAACGATAATTAACTACTTTAACTTTGTAAGCTTATTGTGGAACATTCACGAAGAAACACCACATGATATGTAATAGGTGGGCAAAGAAGTGCGATCAAATAACTGAAAATGATTATTTAGAATGGTGAAAATTGGGGCAATTTGGCGGCCCAATAGTGTCAACCATGTATTAGACAGCATGGCATATCATGGTGGTGGCACATGGCATAGGAATACCATGTGTCGGTTGTACAAATGCTGACAAGGCACAAATTCACAAATATTCAGAGGGTCATAACTTTGTGCGTAAAGCTTAGAATGAATTAAAATTTATATCATTGGAAAGTATTAATGAGTAGAAGAGGATGGTGACCTTTAAAAGAAGAGTTGAGATGGTCAAATAAGAATAAAAATTGGATACTATGCCTCCATAAAGTAAACTTTGGGTTGGATATGTTATAAAGAGATTGCACACATCAAGGGAATATTTGGGTTTACAGAAAGGAGACGGGTCTCAAAAACTCCAAGTAGTTCCAAACCTAAGAAAATTCATCAATTTCCAAAGAGTACAAATATGCAAAGGACAACGAGTACAAATAAGCATTCCTTCATAAATTGGATGGTTCGGGTATCTAGCAATATGTATATGGACACATAATGATGTAGCACTGGTGTGGATGTAACATAAGGATACATGGTGGTGATGTAGATCTAAAATAGAGGATACTTGGCTGAGGTGATGTGGAATCTAGGAATTATGAAGTATGGTGAATATTTTAAGTCATTTTTTGGGTTTTTCCAAATGAGCAATTTCGAGATATCTAGAAATATAGATATCTAGATCTGGATGTTTATTTAATAAGCATTATTTGGAACTTTAGGATGGTGATGTTTCAGATATCTGGAGATCCATGTATTTATATGACCAACCATTTTCAATAAAGTAGCTTAAAATAAATACGTAGATTTGAATGTTGACTTGGGAAGCCACATGTTCAGTTGGTTGACGTAGCATAAGTTCGGTGATGACATGTGGGCACAGGTCCACCATGTGTCTGTTGGGTAGATTAATTGTATTTTCATTAAGAACAACCAATCCTACTCACACATAAATTGTTAATCTAGGTAGGTATTTTTATTTCAAGGTTATCGTGCAAAGTATATGCAGGCAACAATTGTTGACTGACATCGACTAATTCCTAATGCTATGATTTCTTCTACAAGAACTGGCACATAATCAATTCAAAGTTGCCACTCTTCACACTTGTAGGAATGAAAATAAATTCATAAAAACCACATTGTCAAACCCTCACTTACATAGAAATAATTTTTTTTAACCTACCCTCCCACATTTACCTGCTTTTACAAGCTTTGCGAGGTAAACATGAGCTAAGTGCTACTATGACATGACCCAATCTCCAAGTTCCAGTTATGGAAGTGGGGTCAACTATTCAAACATAAATTGATATCCCTTAAGGACTACAAATCAATCACAAGCCTCACAACCACCCTAGGTGATCAATCCTTGAGATGGAACTAATTTTTCAATGACATAACACCCCAATCGCACCCTTGACACACTGTGCATGCAATTATGAGGATCCAACCACACCCATAAGCCTAGTTGCATGCAGTTCTGACCCAAAATCCTTAGTTCAATGCATGCGGTTGCGAGATTTCTGCCACTTTTTGATTGAAGCCTACACACCACTGCCCAAAACTGCTTGTAAGTTTCCAAAAACATAAATAACATGGTCACAAGGTTAACCATTCGAAACTTGAACAAGATATTGACCAAAACATTCCTAGTACATGATATAAATTTCGTCAAACATATGGTAAACATATAAGCTACAAGTCATGAATGCATATATGATTATAAACTTCTGAACTTCATCGAAGAATTACCAAGAAGGCTCAATGCCCTCTCAAGCTAGCTAAAACAATGCTTGTTAACCCATGCATTCATCAACCATTCAATAAACTATCAAATCATGAAAAATATCCATAGCTAGAGCACATCATAGAACCATGATTATAGAAAGGATATAAACCATGAAAATTCGTCCATAAAATCCACATATTAACAAGTACATGTGCTCATTAATTACATTAGAAGAATAAGTCATATTAACTTATGAAAAATCCAACCAAGTCAAGGACTTCCATGTACCACCCGACCTTAGATTGGGCTGAAACAAATCTTTCTTTCATCCAATTACCCTTGTGCCATATTCCAAGCATGAATGTGGGATCTCATGGGATAAACCAAGACATAGCCAAACAGAGACTCCAAAGGTTAAACCACCTCCACCCTCAAGCTACCGTGATCTCTCCTAAATTGGTCGTGAGATCACAAAACCAAACCAAGCTTATATGCCTCAGAATTCCTTCACCATACCTTGAAGAATTTTGTTGCCTCCACCCACCTGTCGAGGGCTTCCCAGAGAAAACCATCTCCACCCCTAGCCCTTGGAATTTTCTAATACCACCTCACTCGGTTCCAAAACCTTTAAAAAATACAAAGATCAACCGAGAATAAATCCCATCACACCATGGCTATCCAGAAAATGGCGAGGCAAGGATGAAACCATTGTCAAACTAGGCAAAACCCATGCCAATGACAACAATGAACCAAATAAAAAATTGCATGTACCATGAATTCGCATCCCAACAAGGAAATCACACATGCAACCTATTACCTGCAAGATATTCTTGTTCAATTTGTTGATCCAACCTTCCCATTGTGCTCCTTTGCTTGTATTTTCCCTTCCTTTGCTTGCTTGCCTTTCTCCAAATCCAAGTGAATGCCCAAGTGCTCCAAGAATGCTCTGTGTGCAAGAGTGTAATAGAGACAAAATCTAAACCGAAAAATGTTGTGAACTGTTTCTCTGATGTCTTTTTATCATTGATGTCCCCTTTTTCTTCATTTTCCTTTATTTTCATCTAATTTCCTTTGCATGCAAATTTGTGTCTCTTCACCTTCCTTTCTCCTATTTTCCTTATTTCCCATAATTAAATGCCAATTATTGCCTTTTTTCCCTTGCCAATTTCCATAGCCATTATTGAACCACAAGTGATGCCCACTAAATTCTTTTCCCAACATTCAACTTAGAATATGTGTCCCATGACCTTGGTCTTATTTTGCCTTTATTATTCTTTATTACATGAAACTTTAACCCAGGGTTCTTACACACTTCACACACAATGATAGAAATAAAATCAGACTTGCAGAAATGAAATAACACTGATTCATCAATGCCACTTTAACAATAGTGGCAATAAAACAATGATAAAATCACTTAGTTAGTGAAGACTGACGTGGGAGTAACTATGATGACGGACGAGCAATCTACATTAATATTCTGCAAGTCAAATTAGCTGACAATAACAACATTGTATCAAAAAGAATTTGTAACAATAATAATGAAATTAAAATAAGAACTGAATTAACATAACTTGCAAATAAAATATGAAACAAATATCTACCTATGCTGACACAATAACCCCTGCTAAAGAGGAAGGCCCTTCCTCCCTTGCAGGGGGTTGGCGATTCACAACTCAGAAACTAGCAACTCATATATAAGCCACCAACTTGCAACAAGTGCATTAGCTTTGTAAATAAATTTATAAGATGCATTGTTACAATAATTATGATGCCAACCCCTTCTTAGACTAACATTAACTCAATCTGCTCTTTTCCCATACATTTATATAAGAAAAGGTTAGGGGGTGAATTGGAACTAATTCCCCCAAATATAGATTGTCAATCGTGGAAAAATTCACAAAATATTTTCTCTTACGTATTCTTGGTTGACATTATGATTACATAGGATTGATTTATCATAAAATCTATCTTAGAATAGGCTAGAGTTGTTTCAGTTAATAACTGGTTGCTCTGTTTGGGATGCAATATGTTGACGATTGTAAAAGGAAATATGTGCTTGAAAGAACTATGGATAACACCAAATCCATGAAATTTTTGGGGAAACCACTCAAGTTTCACCTAAATGGGCATGTTTAGAGAAAAACCCATGTCGTGGATTTTCCAGATTCATCTTAATTTTTTCAGAAATCGCATTAGAACTTAGTCGCCTAATTTTGTTTGACATGAGTTACATGACCTGTAGATCATGAATTGGAGCTTAATGGTGTTTACCAAGGTATGACTTGGATAACATAAATCCATGTAAACATCCCTAGGAACAAAACCCATGTTTGATATTTTTTCCTAAACTTGCATTTAAGTATGCTAAACTCGAAGGTTGTTATTGTTACTGCATAGGAACCACTGGAACAACATTAGGAAAACCATCATAAAACTAATTAAAAATAATTAAAAATAATCCTTTTTAATTCATCAAAATAAAGGAAATTAACGATAATTAACTACTTTAACTTTGTAAGCTTATTGTGGAACATTCACGAAGAAACACCACATGATATGTAATAGGTGGGCAAAGAAGTGCGATCAAATAACTGAAAATGATTATTTAGAAATATCTCAAAATCCCCTCGTTTCTAATAAGCTTCCTGTCTATGTACCTCCACCCTTGATTTCCTTTGCTATATCTTGAATAAAGAATATCCCTTTAACAACTAGTTTTGTGAGAATCCTACCAAGTAACTCAAGATCCTTGGGCACATCCAATAGTAGCATCCTCCAATGAAAATAGTACAGTCTCCAACCTAGAAACATCAAAATTATATATAGTTATAATTCATAATCGCACATGACCATAGACTGTAGCAGTCTTGAAATTAACTCAAACTTGAATAAGAACAAACACAAAATTTCAATTTTGTGATTTATATGATAGCCATTTGATAATAGCTCACTCAGCATCCATGTTTCAGGCAACATTTGGTGTCTTTTTTATGTGGAAAATTTTCCAATGGGGCTAGATGTTTTGACCTTTTCTGTTTGGATCTAAGCTGAATATGAATATGTATTGGATTTTTGTTTTAAATGAAAACATATGTTCTTCTTTTTCCTTTTCTGTTTTTCTCCCTTTACATATATATGTTGTGAATTTGCATAATTTTAAACAAAATAAATAGTCATGTTAATATGTTTTAACATATTGCAATTTTACAAATAAATATACAATTTTAAAATTTATAGCTAGAGTTTTGGATTCGGTTCAATTTGAACCAAATAAGAGAGTGGCATTAGTCACAATTTTACTAATATACTAATACTGATAACCAGAAAAGTGTCTTTTTGAGTTTCCTATATCTAATGGCTGATAAAAGAATCCTTTACACAGGTATCATATAGGAATTTTAACCAGAAATCATTTTGGTATAACATAGGAATGTTGACGAAATTACAAAATCTATACCATGTTGATGATTGAATTATGTGAATGAGGATGGAAGGCGATCTGAGATTTTTTTCGCTAAGGGTTTCTGAATGGCTCGACGATCGGGGATGATGCAATATGGAGGGGGCTCTGACACACACTGCAGCATCGCGGTCCCGCGGACGATCGCATGTGTCATCCCTGGGGTAGGGTTTCTACTGAGACCGCCTACACCTCCTATCGTAGCCTCCCGATTTTCACCCATCGCTTATTGCCTTTCACTGTCGCACTTTCTACGACCAGCGTTCTTCTGCAACCATCGATCGACCCGCATCAGATGCCATGGAGGAAAAGGTGCTAGATTATTCCCCATACCCGTTGGAGGAAGAGTTGTTGGATTATTCCTCGGACCCATTGGAGGGCTTGCCGATCTGGTCCACTTCGCGACACTCCCTGTCTTTTTCGTTCGTGCAGGCACCTCCTGCATCTGCAATTTTTCCAGATGGATCTAAGGCTTCCACCTGGCCTCATTTTTCTTTGGAGGGATCTTCTTCCCTAGCCTACCACTTTGATTCTCCGCCATCTGCATTACTATAGTGCTTCTCCCCCTTCCTGTAGCCGATCTGGTGCTATCTGTGCTGCTATCCCCTGCATCTCATCATTTTCTGACATCCCTCCTATTTTCGTAGTCCTCCCCCCTTCCCCGGGATATCTCCTCCTCCTTGGATCCTATACCTTCGTTTCTCGCTTCTGCACCCCCTTTACATCCGCCGAACTTTCCCTCGGCTGAACCCTCGCGAATGACGCTGCGCCCCCCTCCATCTGGGTGTTTTGCGGGCACTCTCCCTATTGATTCACCCTCGCATTCAATCAGGACGATTGAGGAACCTAACTCAAACTCGAAAGGGGAGAAACCCTCCCTTGGATCTCAACCGTGCTCATCCAGGAAGTCGAGATGTGTTAAGAAAGGTAATAAGGGTATCGACCTCGCATTCAGAGACCAACATAAGATGGGCGATGTACTTGACATGGCGAAGAGGGTTTTGGTCAGACACATTCAAGGCTAGAAATACAACACAGAGCGAATTCAGCTATGGACTATGGAGATCTGGGGACAATTTATTGATTCTTTACCCTCTGTCATAATTCTCCCCAAAGGATGGTTCGCACTCAGTTTCAGTCGGCCGAAACACCTACAATGGGTACTTGCTCGTTATTGGCACATAGAACAAGCCCCAGTCTCGTTGAAGAGATGGAGCCCTCTATTCGACCCTGAGCGAGAGCACTTGGGTGCTGGACCCATCTGGGTTCGATTACCTGGGGTACTTATGCAGTTCTGGTATGAGGATACCTTCGCACACATTGGTAATGCTCTTGGGTCCTATCTTGATCATGAAAAATCTTGTATTGCAACTGGTATCATGACCATGGCTCGGATTTTGGTACATTTGGACACCAGAGAGGCCTTGGAAGAGTCCATTACATTGCGATGGAAGAAATTTACCTAGAACGAGCCCTTGGATTACGAAGGTGTGCCTTACCAATGTAGAATATGTCAAGAGGTCGAGCATCTCTACAAGGACTGCCCACTCCTGCAGAAGAAGGCTCCACAGTCCCTGCCAACTGAATCTGTTCCTGCATCAACTCCACAGGCACAGGCGCCCACTCAGAAGACTTCTCAGTGTGGTCGACCCCCTCGGGCCAGTGTTCCGAATGAAGCCCCTACTGCTCATCCACCTCGGCCCCCTTTGCCATGCATTACCCGCTCCAGAGCAGCTGCCGCACAACCATCTGCGGGTATTACTTCAATCCCTTACTCTGCTTCTGATTTTTATGTTGTATCTACTATTATTCAATCATTGGTCCTCTCTATATCTGGGTTGACATTCCCCTCCTCTCCTCTGCCTTCATCCGTGACCCCTCCCTCTATACCTTCTCCCACTCTCCCCCTCTCCTCTAAGGCCTCATCCAACTCTGCGGACAACCACTCATACTTTCTCAGATCCCTCTCCAAGCTATCTGCATCCCCCCCCTACGGATTAGCTATAATTCCCCCCTCCCAAGATCGGGGTATCTTCTCGTGGTCTCAAATCATATATTTCTAAAGCCAATGTCCAAGCCTATGGACATCAACACACTATTGATCGGGTCCTTAGAGCACAGAAAGCCTATGCATATGTTCCCTCATGATTATTATCTCCTTCAATTGACATGGCCTTGCAATTCAGGCCAAAAAACTTGCACTTTGTCGTCAATTTGAATCCACCCTATGTGATATTATTTTCCTCCAAGAAACCCTTGGCCCTGAATCATCGATTATCAATATTCTTCAAGGCATGCGCCCTGGCTGGAAATTTCATGCCCTGGATGCTCGTGGCCGATCAGAAGGAATTGCGCTGGGCATCAATCCCCAGTCGATAAATATCCTTTATATCTGGGGAGGAGAGGGATACTTGGGGGTCGACATACAATCGAATGAATTCAGATCTCCCTTTCGTATCTTCAACATATATGGGCTGTGCTCTAATCGACTTGCATTCTGGGACCATTTCCTCAAACTCCCCCTCATGAATCATGAAATGCTCATACTCGGTGGCAACCTCAATTTATCTTCGGTTAGGCTGAATCATGGGGACATTTTGCTCAATTCGATCCACTATCTGAATAGATTCAGACCCTCATTGAAATGCACCGGCTTGTGGACATCCCGTCCCCCAAACTACAACCTAATTGGCACAATAAGAGGATAGGACAAGCCTCCCTTGCCAGACGATTGGATAGATTCTTGGTCCATGAGGACATTCTTACCCATTTCCCCAACTATCGACAATGGGTTGGACAGGGGGGACTCTCTGATCACTCTCCCATTTTTATGGAACTTGCTGGACGCACACCAAAGCCAAGGGCACCCTTCAAATTCAATGCTACATGGCTTGAGGATGCATCCTATTTTGAAGTTGTCACTCAGTACTAGACTACCCATATAGGACCACCAGACCTAGACCCCTCTGCTCTCTTTGCCTACAAGATGAAATAGGTCAAGAGGCTCACCAGGGTTGGGAAAAGGAGAAGCGCATTTGGGATGAACAGACTCTACAATTTATTGAAGAGGAACTTGCTGTAATGAGTTCGTCTGACCATTAGGGATTTGAAACGGATGAATCAAAGGCGTGCATCTATTTGTTGGAATCTGAGCGCACTAAGATCCTGAAGGCCCGTGAAGAGACATGGTGCCTCCAAAGTAGGGCCTTATGGTTGAAATATGGGGATGAGAACACTAACTAACCATTCACTTGTTAACATGAGAGATCACAGATAAACCACAAAATTGACCAGGCATTAAAATTGTGAGCAGAATACCTTGAAATTTTCTTCTTGAGAAATACCTCAAAATCCCCTCATTTATAATAAGCTTCCTAGCTATGTACCTTGATCCTTGATTGTCCTTGCTATATCTTGAATAAAGAATATCCCTTCAACAACCAATTTTGCAAGAATCCTAACAAGTAACTCAAGAGCCTTGGGCGCATCAATAGTAGCATCCTCCAATGAAAATAATACAATATCCAACCTAGAAACATAAAAATTATATAACGTTATAATTCATAATCGCACATGACCATATACTACAACAGTCTTGAAATAAACTCAAACTTGAATAAGAACAAACACAAAATTTCAAACTACCCTTCAATAAGTTGTCCCTGATTTAGCAAGAAAGGCTCGAACTTGCATAAATATGTATGTAGATTCCCCAAAAGATAAATTTCAACATATTTCTTGACAAAATAATCTAATATCCAAAGTGAAATCTCCTCTATGAAGCCGCATAGCAGAAGATGTAGGATATCAAATAGAGGAAGCATGCGAATTCTACATGCTTTGGCCAGCATTCTTGATGCTTGTGCTGATATATATTTGGAGAATAGAAACCAGGTTCAAATGGACAGTAAAACCAAATGTTAAACTTCTTTTCACCTTCTTTAGCATTTTTTTTCTTAGTCTAAGCAAGCCTGACAACAATCTGCAACACTTTCTTTATGGTGCATCAGACCCCATTTAACTGCAGCTCCGTCATAGTCTGTATGTGGTTCTGCATGGCATTCAGAAGGAAGTGGCCTGCTAGGTATGATTCCATATTCTGCAGAAATAATATCAAACTATGCATCAGGCTTTAATTGCACCATTTTAAGCTAGGATTCTCCAAACCCTTGATGCCCTTGGACAAATTGAAGTAACAAAGAAACAAAATAACTCATTCAAAAATAACACACCTGGGGAAAGGTCGAAAAGAAAACAGATGTTAAAATAAAATACTTTTAATTTTAACAGTTCTTCACTACAAAATGATAAATTCCATTCTCCAGCACGTAAGTAATCAAATTGTTAAATTTAGCAACATGAGAAATTGTTAGGAAACCATAATCCTCAAGTCATAAACTTAAAAATAGATAATATAGTTATATGAATACTTTGTAAAACACGCTCAGTTCAAGACATAATGCAGTGAAGAGGACAAAATAATTTGGTGATGCTAAGCTAGTAGTCAAAATCCCAAGAAATAAAAATTGAAAACACCAAACTAAGATTGTCCATATATTCATTACCGATCTCAGGTCCATCCTCCAGCATCTTTCCACTATCCTCGCTTGAAGCTTGGGGAGGTAATGAGAATCCATCTTCCTCCAACATAGGGCCCCAGTGAGTCTCCAATATTTTTTTCACCATCTCTGTTCATGGGAACCCCAATACATAATGTATAAACACACGCCCAAATTTCGGAGCTATGGACCAAAAGGAGTAGGGAGGAAAAGAACCTGATGTCACAAAAAAATAGTATGCCACCACAACTAACAAACAAGCCATCAGTTGAAGTCACACATAAGCTGAATATAAAAAATTCATACCAGTATCTTTGGCTTTTGTGGAGGAATTCACACTGGCTTTCATTGCTTCATGTTTCTTAGCTTCTTCAAGCTTTTTCGTCTGCCATTCTTCAAGGGCTATCACTTAAAAAAATGTAAGCATTAACAACATATTGATGTAACTGCCAAATTCTAAAAAAATCAATATTTAATAGTCAACTGAACTGGGTAACACTTTAATTTTACATTATTACTCAACTAGTGGGTTAACAATTTATAACTTTTGAGGAATCCAGAGCTAAAAATTTCCTGAGTTTTATATAATGAGAAAATGTATGAGCTCCCACATGTCAATTGTTAGAAGCTATGTGAATGGTGGAATATATGCTAGAGAATTCATAGCATATAGCAGAGGTTGAGCCCTCCCTCCTATTCCCTTGCCAAGACCTCCTCGAGGACCAAGAGTCATCACACCCCTGAATACACTTTTGTTTGTAATCTCATAGTCAATTAACTATATAATAGAGTTATTTCCACGCAACCTAGTGAGATAATCCTTCTCCTGACATAAAATGTATGCAGTAGAATAGTCACAACCTTTTAGATTGATTGCATAATTGGTACAGTCCGATGATATAACTTTGTGTACTTCATTGCTACCACCACTGCCTATCTTACCTAGTTTTGATAGAGTTTATTATTAACCCGAAAGAAAGCATCTGGATCATACTGTTTTTTGTGACTGCTAGATGTTTCTCTGCTGGTACCATCCTTCTCAATGTTAATTTGAAAAGAAGACACTCAGACAGATTTTTTTAATCCACTTGCTAGTTCAGGATCTTGACCTCTCTATTCATTTTCTTTGGGCACTACATCAGGCTCTTGAGAAATTCCTTGTTCTGCTGACTTGGTTTCAACAAGGGGCTCTTGGGATACTCTTTATTCTGCTAACTTGGTCTCAGCTCGAGGCTATTGAAACCTTGCATTGCTTGGTTCTTCAATTAAACATCTACCATTGTTTTATTCCGTAGAGGCAATCTGTCCTCTGGACATACAAAGGCCCTGATCTATAGATAATGATGCCAAAGGTATAAATGTACATTGGATTGATGCCATGCTCTGGCTTTCAAATGTTGAAGTTGTGGATGGAAAAATAGATGTGCACAGACCTGAAGAGTTGCATGCATCAATATGTAAATTCCTTGAAGAATTGCCCAAAACAAAATGAGGATATGGAAGCTTCAAATTTCCACTTGATTCTGGTAGTGCTCCTCTCTTACCGGCTAAGCTTGGATCCTAACATAGACCATGATTTTGGATAGAGAATAACGGTGTGGGTGCAGAAATGCCCTGGACTAAAGTTGGATTAGTAGCAACAAATGCTGATGCTGTGCATGATGAAAATTCAGGTATAGAAAAAATTGAAGAGTTAAAGAGCACCTGAAATAAAATTCATATCTAGAAAAAAACATTAACACAAATATGATCACAGAAGACACTATCTGTGAAAATATTACTCATATTTTTCTAACTAAAGATCTGATTAGAAACACCACAAGTTGTCTTTAACCCCTAAGTATGGTGCAAAAGCATCGCTCTCACCTTGTTAGAAAACTTGAAGGCATGCCTGAAATTGGTCAGAGTATCAACCAGTGTTCTCTTCTCCACCGTAAGACTCAGCAGCTCATGAATTACTGCATAGGCATGCTTCTCAACCTCCATCGAATTCTGAGATAGAGCGAACTTGTCGAATTTAAATTAATTGTAGGCTCATGCAATCGAATAGAGCTTGACTGATATTATAGAATATAATTTAGTTGAAACTTGAAACTTGTTTTTATAAGTGGAGTAAAGCGTGCCAATTTTCATAGATTCTTGGGAGTTTGAGTAGAAAGAAATTGTTAATATAGGTGACACGATGATTCATTCAATGTCTATGGAGTAGAAGATCAATGTCCAGGAAAGGATGAAAGTGAGAAGAAATTCTAGGATTGTCTGGTTAGCATAATATTACAGGCCTTAAAGGTGCACGAAGATTTATCAAGTGGGTGCAGAGGATCCTTGAAAACTTATCCATTCCATCAAAGTTGGCCCTGCATTGTCTTTTGTGTCTCTCTTTTCTACTTCGTCAGGCCAATGTTTCAGGATCACACCTTTGGTGGGAATGCCATATGGGATGTCTTGGCTGTGGTGTTGGTCTTTGAATTCACTGTATGTGATTATCTATTAAAATATTTCCTCTTTTCTTTATCTGAATTTGAAATATTTTAGATTTTATAATATTTAGAAATTTGTAATAAGTTAAGTTTAGTATTAAAATCTCCAAATTCCTCATTAATTTGCTATGTTAAAACCTGCTTGATATTGCTAATACAGTTCTTTTCGAAGATTTTAATTTTCTCACAGATTTTGCCCAGTAATTTTTGGAATAGTCCTTACTTGTGATATCAAAAACAAGGAAGTTATATTAAAATCTCCAAATTCCTCATTAATTCTTGAACTTTTATGCCGTATCTTCCTTAGCTTAGACACCTTCTTATTATCTGGTTTCTTTACAACCTCACTCCTTACTGTCTTCGTACAGTCTCAACATTAGGTTCAGTGCTTCCTTAATGCAACCATTACCACGTGCATGCCCTTCTTTCTTTTAGGGCAGACCTGGGATGGGAGAGCTGCATTTAGTCCAATGATATAAATTTGTGTACTTCATTGCTACCGCCACTGCCTATATTACCTAGTTTTGATAGAGTTTATTATTAACCCGAAAGAATGCATCTGGATCATACTGTTTTTTGTGAATGCTAGATGTTTCTCTTCTAGTACCAGCCTTCTCAAAGTTAATTTGAAAAGAAGACACTCAGACATATTTTTTTAATCCACTTGCTAGTTTAGGATCTTGACCTCTCTCTTCATTTTCTTTGGGAACTACATGAGGCTCTTGAGAAATTCCTTGTTCTACTAACTTGGTTTCAATGAGGGGCTCTTTAGACACTCTTTATTCTGCTGACTTGATCTCAACTCGAGGCTGTTGAAACCTTGTATTGCTTAGTTCTTCAATTAAACATCTACCATTGTTTTCTTCCGTAGAGGCAATCTGTCCTTTGGACATACAGAGGCCCTGATCTATAGATAATGATGCCAAAGGTACAAATGTACATTGGATTGATGCCATGCTCTGGCTTGCAAATGTTGAAGTTGTGGATGGAAAAATAGATGTGCGCAGACCTGAAGAGTTGCATGGATCAATATGTAAATTCTTTGAATAATTGTGCAAAACAGAATGAGGATCTGGAAGCTTAAAATTTCCACTTGATTCTTGTAGTGCTCCTCTCTTACTGGATGAGCTTGGATCCTAACATAGAACATGATTTTGGATAGAGAATAATGGTGTGGGTGCAAACATGCCCTAGACTAAAGTTGGATTAGTAACAACAAATGCTGATGCTGTGCATGATGAAAATTCAGGTATAGAAAGAATTGAAGAGTTAAAGAGCACCTGAAATAAAATTCATATCTACAAAACAACATTAACAAAAATATGATCATAGAAGACACTGTCTGTGAAAATATTACCCATATTTTTCTAACTAAAGATATGATTAGAAACACCGCAAGTTGAATTTAACCCCTAAGGATGGTGCAAAAGCATCGCTCTCACCTTGTTAGAAAATTTGAAGGAATGCTTGAAATGGGTTAGAGTATCAACCAATGTTCTCTTCTCCACCGTAAGACTCAACAGCTCATGAATTACTGCACAGGCATGCTTCTCAGCCTCCATCAAATTCTGAGATAGAGCGAGCTTATCGAATTTAAATTACTTGTAGGCTCATGCAATTGAATAGAGCTTGACTGATATTACAGAATATAAGTTAGTTGAAACTTGAAACTTGTTTTTATGAGTGGAGTAAAGCGTGCCAATTTTCATATATTATTGGGAGTTTGAGTAGAAAGAAATCGTTAATATAGGTGACACGATGATTCATTCAATGTCTATGGAGTAGAAGATCAATGTCCAGGAAAGGATGAATGTGAGAAGAAATTCCAGGATTGTATGGTTAGCATAATATTATAGGCTTTCAAGCGATGTAAAAAAATTGTCCTTTGTGCATGAAGATTTGTCAAGTGGGTGCAGAGGATCCTTGAAAACTTATCCATTCCATCGAATTTGGCCCTGCATTATCTTTTGTGTCTCTCTTTTCTACTTCGTCAGGCCAATGTTTCAGGATCACACCTTTGGTGGGAATGCCATATGGGCCATCTTGGCTGTGGTGTTGGTCTTTGAATTCACTGTATGTGATTATCTATTAAAATATTTCCTCTCTGCTTTATCTGAATTTGAAATATTTTAGATTTTATAATATTTAGAAATTTTTAATAAGTTAAGTTTAGTATTAAAATCTCCAAATTCCTCATTACTTTGCTATGTTAAAACCTGCCTGATATTGCTAATACGTTGCTTTTCGAAGATTTTAATTTTCTCATAGATTTTTCCACCACAACATTCTGTCATACCTACTAACCAACTACCTCCCCATAACTAAAAGGCTCTACAAAAATGATGGAAGACATCGGTGCAACATAATTAAGAAACTTTTTAGAAAGATAACTCGATACAAAGGATGGCTTTAGAGATCCGACGTGCTCTTATGCATCCTACTATGTTTAGTACCACCTAGGCTACCTTGTTGAACCAAAAAAGAATCACTTCCACCTCCAAAACCCTGCTAATCATCATTAGGGAAGAAAATGTTTCTCCCTCCTAAACCTCTACTAAAAGGCTCCTGAGACCTCTAGTGACCATGCATCATCACAAGGTTCACATCTCAGTCCACTAATATTTTCCAATGTGATAGAATGTAGACTCCATAGGCCTTGCAGGACTCTCATGATATCCAACAAAAACACCCTTCCAATTGAAGTGTTTCAATTTAGTTCATTTCTCCTAAAAAATATGAATATATACCGGACTACACAAAAAGTGTGATACCTAGGATTTCTCACCGATGAAAGCTTCCTTTGGTGTTTTGTCCTTCAATACCTAGAGAGGAAACCTGTTTAGGATGTAGAAAATTGTACCACATGCCTTTACCCAAAGGAACATAAGAAAATCTAGGTCATGAACCATAGCCTCAACTGTCTCGGTTTGAAGCATTTGTTTTTGGAAAAAAGTAGTGCTGGATCATAGTCATCCTTAAAAAAAAGAGTACTGGTATATCCACTGTTTTGACAGGGTTTGAAACTGAAGACATCGATTAAAACACTTCTGGAATAGTAGATTTCCAACTATACCTGTTTACCAGCTAGCCTATAGATATGAAGAGCCTTAATAGCATCATGGCATTGCATTTCAAAGAATTGCAGGTAAATAATTGCAGTCATCTGTAGCTACAGATCAGGGATGATTAAGATGCTAATTGAACATACTAAACCATAACATTCTCTACCTTGTCAACAAGGTTGATGGTGGCTTCATTAATTGCAGTATAAATTTTAATGCTCTCCCTGGAAACCTGCAACATTGTACAAAAGACAAATAAGTATCCCCATCATAAAGTACAACATCAACTTTAGCAAGTGAAACCTCTTTCTTCATGCAAGACAACAAAGGAAATTTAACCACCAAAGAGTGAAGATTCTACAAACCGCTGTGAGTGCATACTCTATCACATGATATAGCTACCCTTTCCGGCTGCACATAATTAGATAATTACATTAGCTTACCCAGACACAACATTATGTAGTGGTTTCAATCCAAAATCACACTGAAATGACATATAACTCAAAAATTCTAAAGAACATATAATAAGTAACCAACCTACAAAATCAAAGTTACTGTTCATTTAAAAATGGTGGCTCCTATGTAATACCTCACACCCCATTAGATGATAAAGATATTGCTACAAAGCCTTGGCAGTTGTTCTAGCAATTCAGGAGTGACTAGTTCCCTGGTTCTTTGCAACAAAAATATGTCTATCGATTGGAATTTTCCATCTTTTTTCCATAACATGTTGAGCATAAGGTTTAATATAAGCAAAGGAAATAACTAAATCTATTGGGTGCCCAAAAAGAAAATGCAAACAATGTATGTACCGGAGAATATAAACTAGTTGATCTAAGAAAACAATTCGCCCATATTTACACATACAAAACAAAGGTACACTAGAACCATAATGACTTATCCGCGTAATACTAGTAAGAAAGCATCAATTTGAAGCCTCTACACCATTTGTCTAAGATATTAGGAAACATTTTTAGTGCACTCTAAGAAAAATGAGAAGGAAATAGATCACTGCACTTAAGAGGGAAGTTTGACGCACAAATTCCTCTGTCCACAAAAACCATATCAAACCTAGAAATTTTTCAATTTTCTTCAAAATAAATGGATCCTTTTGTTAGAAATAATGGTCATATTTATAACTTAGACATATAATAAAGTATCACTAATAAAGGAATGTAATAATGAGGCATTTAATATAGTAATTAATGTAGTGATTATTACTTGGGTATTTTGGAATTACAATGTACTCCTCTCCTACTACGTAGTGGCACATTGCATCTAATGAAGGAATGAACCCACCTTTTCTCATTTAAAAAGTGCATTCCTGTCCACACACGTGTGTGTAAAAATAAAATGGTATCAGAGAATTGTTGGGGAGAAGCAAATTCTATTGGTGAAGGAGCCAAAGGAATGCTATGCCTAGTGAAGGCACTGAGGGGCAGATATAACAACTCAAATTGGAAAAAAGATAACAAAGTGTTAATTTTGGGCAACTAGGTCCAAACTCCATGTTGTGATGTTGAGATGACGATGCCAATATTTTTATTGGGTTCCTCTTTCGGAGAGGTGCACGATAGGTTCAAGATCGATCTAAAGATCATCTTGATCAGATGAGCAGAAAATTTATTTTGAATTAATTCCACTTATGTGCAAGGTTGGCTAGAATTGTAATGTAGGCTTGGAACCCCAACAGATGTGTCACACACCCTCTCAGATGGATATATATTGTTCAACGTTGGAGGTAATTTTCACCATCACTCATCACATACTTCTCTCTTGTATCTGATTGGTTCGATCACACATTTGGAGGCTTATCTTCTCTCACACGTGAGAAAACAACAACTAGGGTTTTCTGATTTTATCTAGGGCTTCAGCGCAGATTTTACTAGCGTTGACTTTGGTCAACGCTTGGTCAACTTGACCTCAAACTCTCCCAAAATTCTGATTTCTACAATTCGCATTCTTTGGCACAAAAGCTAAGGTTGGACGTTGACCTTTGACCTTACTGTGTTGAATTTCTGTTGCTACTATTCTGCGATGACCGTTGACTGGACAACGCTGACTTTTGTTGACATTGGGTTGACTGCTGTAAAGTTGTCTTGAGGGTTGTGTGACAGATTTTGGTTGGTTAACCATGAGGAGACTTTTTTGGTTGAAGCATCCTGTTGACTGTCGTAATGCACCACAACTCATATATTTTGCTGATCAAGTTAAGTATATTTTTTGGCTTGTCTTCTGTCAATCTATTGGTATGTTCTATCAGCATTTTAATTTTATGTTTAAGTGAATGCTATTTGATATCAGGTTTAAAGTAAAGTTGCATCAAGAATAGATCATTTATGAAAATTTACATGGTATCAGAGCTAAGGTGAAGACAAAGCCCAAGTTTGTATTGAAAGAAATCACCAAAGAAGTAGTACTTGTCAAGGACTCATGGGTACCTCAAATTATAATGGCTTCAAAGCTGATGACAAGTTGACTGGAAAGTCTGACTTTCATGCTTGGAAGATGTCTTTGGATTTGATCTTGGAAGATCAAGATGTCATAGACTATGTGCAGGGTAAAATCCAAGAGCCTCCATCATCTGCATCTATTGCCACCAAGATGAAGTATAGAAAATGAGAAATCAAAGCTAAGTTGATCATCTAGGATTCCATCCATAAAATTTCGGTTGCCTACATCTCTAAGCTAGGCACATATAAGGAGATGTATGATAAGTTGGTCAATATGTTCAGAGCCAACAATGAAAATCAAGTTCTTTTCTTTAAGAACCAATTGAAGAATCTCAAGAAAGGTAGGGATGAATCCATTCAATCTTATTTTCTGAAGTTGATTGAAATCAAGAATAATCTTCCTGCCATTGGGGAAACAGTAGCTGATCAAGAAATGGTTCTCACTGCACTTGGAGGTATCCACTCTGAATGGCATGTATTCATTACTACCATTCTCAATAATAATGTAATTCCTGATTTTGACGAAGTATTGTCGAGATGCACTCAAGAGGAAACAAGAATGATGGAATATGAAAATGGAGGTAATGCTGCCTTAACTGCTCTTGCTAAAAAGAAGAAAAATGGTGGTCTGTCGAGGAACCATGGAAGAGCAGGGGCCCGAGAAAAGAAAGGAAGATGTTACACATGTAACAAGCTTGGCCACTATACTAGAGAATTCCCTAATAGAAGGGATTCTCCCGGGGATGATGACAACAAAAACAGGGGGAATGATAATCAAAGGAACAACAGGTTCAAAGGAAAGAGGAAGGCTCCCTCTGGTTGAAATGGAAATGGGAAACCTTTCAAAAGGTTAAGAAATTCCAGGTATGAATAATTGAATGTTGTCGATGACAAATGAAATGAATTCATTCTTGTATATGCCCTCTCTGCTGCATCTCCACCTGACACCTTGGATGTCTGGTTGATTGATAGTGGTGCTTCAAGGCACCTCACTAGGTTTAAATAAGCTCTCTCTAATCTGATTGAGAAGGATACTAATCTAAAGATTATCCTTGGAGATAATGCCACCTATCCCGTGAAAGGGACAATGAATGTGACCCTCTACTTATCTCAAGGTCAAGTCCTTCATTTGTAAGATGTATTGTATGTGCCTGATTTGAAGAATAACCTTTTTTCTATTTCATCCATGGAAGACAAAGGTTTCAAGGTGGTACTCATCGATGGAAAGGTATGCATCTGGAAGAAGAGTTTCAAAGAAGCTCTCACGATTGGGTTTAGAGTTGATACACTCTACCAGGTTGGAGGAATTCCTCTAGAAGCTATGACATGTGATACAATTCGTCAAACCGAATAATGGCACCAGAGGTATGGACACCTTCATTACACAACCCTTCCCAAAGCACGGAAGGTGGTGTCAGGGATGCCCGAATTCAAAATTGATCATGAAGGTGTATGTCAGGGTTGTGCCGAAAGAGAAGTGGAGATATTCCACAATGTTACCTTTGATGAAGATGCTTCCCTCAGGAAAGTGATAAATCTTCCGAGCTATGAGGAAGATCATGATGTAAGATCTGGGAATCAGGAAGAACTGAAGGATGAGATGATGCTTGATGTTAAAGGACCGATGGACCTAATTGATCCACCTCCTTCAATGAAGAGAAGACCCTCATGGCTTCAAGATACTCTCGAGGATTCTGAGAGACATCTGACCCTAAGGGGGACATTTCGTGAAAGCAAGAAGCCGAATAGATACCAAGGGTATCTAGCAGCCATGAGTACAATCGTACAATATGAGCCTGGATCTTTTGAAGAAGTCGTAAAGCATCAAGTCTAGAAGGATGCTATGCATGAAGAGTACGAGTCCATTATGAAGAATGAAGTCTGGGATGTGGTTCCGAGACCAGAGGACAAAGGTGTTGTCACCTCGAAATGGCTCTATAAGATCAAACATGGATCTGATGGTCGTGCTGAAAAGTTCAAGGCAAGATTCGTTGCCCGAGGCTTCTCTCAAAAGGAAGGCATAGACTATGATGATATATTTTCACTTGTGGCCCGATATACCACCATCCGATCTATTATTTACCTTGCTGCTATGCAAGGATGGAGTCTTTATCAGATGGATGTGAAGACCACTTTTCTACATGGTTCAATAAAGGAAGAGGTGTATGTGGAGAAACCTCTGGGGTTCAAAATCCGGGATAGAGACTCTCATGTGTGCAGGTTGAAGAAATCTCTCTATGGGTTGAAACAAGCCCCTAGGGCTTGGTATAAGAGGATAGATAGCTACTTGGTGAAGCTAGGCTTCACTCGAAGTAATGTTGATCCGAACCTTCACTTCAAGGTTGATAGAGAAAATCCTCTCATTATGGTTCTCTATGTAAATGAACTCTTCTTGACAGGTGCTGACCCTCTCATTTATCAGTGTAAGAGGGAGCTCGCTTCTGAGTTCAAGATGAAGGACCTAGGACTGATTCATTACTTCTTAGGCCTGGAGGTCTGGCAGAGACCTGGCGAGATTTTCCTCTCTCAAGGAAAATTCATTGTGAAGCTGCTGGAAAGATTTGGAATGGTGGATTGTAAGTTCGTGTCGAAACTGATGGAACTCAACTTTAAGAAGTTGAGTGGAAATGTTTTTGGGTCTGTGCTAGCAAATCCTACCAAGTATCGACAACTCGTAGGGGCCCTGATGTTCTTAGGGAACATTCATCCAGACGTATGTTGTGCAGTGAACAATCAACACATGGTTGATCCTCATAACATTCACTGGATTGGTGCCAAGAAACACTTGAGATATCTCTGGGGCACGATAGACCATGGGCTAAGATACACTGGCGGGAGTTTGAGACTCCGTGGATATTCTGATGTCGATTGGGCTGGTAGTGTGGTGGATCACAAGAGCACATCTGGATGCTGCTTCACACTTGGGTCTGCTTTGAGCAAGAAACAGAAGTCGGTGGCTTTGAGCACCGCTGAGGCCGAATACATTGCAACGTGTATGGTTTGTTGTGAAGCTACTTGGTTGCAAAAGCTATTTAGTGAGTTGTTTAAGCATGTGCTAGATGCCATCATTAACCTTTGTGATAACTATAGGGGGATTCGTTTTTCAGAGAATCCCGGGTTCCACCATCGATCCAAGCATGTTGATATTTGGTACCATTTTATCCTGTATATGGTACATCGAGGCGCCATAAGGCTCAATCATATAGGAACTGATGAGCAGGTCACAAATATTCTCACAAAGCACTTGGGGAAGTTCATGCTCCTAAACTTCCATGAGAATCTTGGAATCATGGAATGACCCTATGCTGAGGGTCATGTTGGACGATGAGCTCTGGGAGCTCCAGGGGGCTTTGGGGATAGCTTCTTGGAGCTATAAGAAACCACAGGGCTAGGCTTGCCGAACCTTGTTGGTTCACTTCTACCCCACCGTTATGATATTGAGTTGGTTCACCTCTCTTTGATCTGTGCTCTGTATGCATCCTACCCATGGAGTCCCAGACTCATGTGAAGTACCTCTCATCTTGGCCAATGAGGTGGGAAAAGCCAGAGACCAGTAGCAAGATCGATGGATGCATCGAATATTTTCATACTCTCTATGTCTAGGATGGCACGTGTCCAACCACTTGATCTGGGATCAAGTCTAGTGAGGTTTCGAACCTCCAACTGACTTCGGGTCAGTTAAACCAACTTCAGGTTGGTATGAGACTCCTTTGAGTCCTATAGAGGTTTAAAACCTCTGAGCTGATTTTTTTACCCGGGAGTGATGTCTTTGTGACTCACCTTTTGTTCTGAAATAAAGAAGCTAGCAAAGCAAGTTACGTCGGGATGACACATGATGTTTGGATGGCACAGGTGGATGGAGTTCTCCCTGGTTGAGAGGGAGTGTTAATTTTGGGAAACTAGGTCCAAAATACATGTTGTCATGCTCATATGATGATGCCAATATTTTTATTGGATTCCTCTTTCGGAGAGGTGCAAGATCAATCTAAATATCATCTTGATCGGATGAGCAGAACATTTAGTTTGAATTAATTCCACTTATGTGCAAGGTTGGCCATAATTGTAATGTAGGATTGGAGCCCCAACAGATGTGTCACACACCCTCTCAGATGGATATATATTGGTCAATGTTGGAGGTCATTTTCACCATCACTCATCACATACTTCTCTCTTGTATCTGATTGGTCTGATCACACATTTGGAGGCTTCTCTTCTCTTACACGTGGGAAAACAACAGCTAGGGTTTTCTGATCTGATCTAGGGTTTCAGCGCATCTTTGACCAGCATTGACTGTGGTCAACGCTTGGTCAAATTGACCTCAAACTCTCCCAAAATTATGATTTCTACAGTCTGCATTCTTTGGCACAAAAACCAAGGTTGGACGTTGACTTTTGACCTTACTGCGTTGAATTTTTGTTGCTACTGTTCTATGTTGATTGTTGACTAGACATCGTTGACTTTTGTTGACTTTGGGTTGACTGTTGTAGAGCTATCTTGAGGGTTGTGTGACACATTCTGGTTGGCTAATAGTGAGGAGACTTTGCTGGTTGAAGCATCTTGTTGACCGCCGTAACGCACCACAACACATATGTTTTTCTGATCAAGTTAAGTGTATTTTTTGGCTTGTCTTCTGTCGATCTACTGGTATGTTCTATCAGAATTTTACTTTTATGTTTATGTGATTGCTATTTGATATCGGGTTTAAAGTAAATTTGCATCAAGCATATAACATCTACGAAAATTTACACAAAGGCAAGCCATCCTGGAGTGAGTCAAAGCGACTGTGTATATGTATGTAATCAAACTGTGAGATCCATGGGAATTCGTAGCATAAGAAAAAATGCACAAAAATATTGCAGAAGGCAGTCCAAATAATCGTAGAATTGATGATATCAAATCAATTTCTTGACTCATGGAGTGACACCAAGTGTAGAAAACCTTCCTTTTGTGAAGCCTATCATCACATGGGTAGATATTATCTGATGAATAACCAAAGAATCAAGTCAGAGATGCAGTGAGTGAGTGGGTAGCTGCCAACAGAGATGTCAAAAGGTATAACTTATTTTCATGGCAGAACCTCTGAATCGAAGTGATTAAGCCACCAAAAGAGAAGCCAACCTGTAGCAGAGGATAACAAAGAGCATTGATAGCTGCCATATAAATTTCAACTAGTCACCACTTAGAAAATTTGTGAAATTGAGCTACCAAAGATGCTAAATAGAAGATGCACTTATTAGGCATTTAATATAGTATTAAATGTGGTTTCTATTAGTTAGGTATTTGGGAGATATGCAGTGTACCCCTGTTCTCCTACTATGTAATGACTCAATGAGACATCGCATCATCTAATGAATTAATGAATCCACTCTTTCTCATTCTACTGTGTATTCATGTCCACGTACATTTGTGAAAAAAAAATACATTTTAGAAATGCAAGTGTGGATCTGTACAAACTGAAAGGATGGATACTCATTTATGTTGAGTGCAACGATTCTTATAATATTTTAATATTTTCACTCCCACCAGAAGACTTGATTTCTTTAACTAGTGATGGAGATGTTCATGAGTGGAGTGGACTCATGTTGTACCAAATCCTGTGGCTGCAATATATAATGAGCTAGCTACCCCATTGTATGGACATGGTCCTTGCATTCCACATGGTGATAAGTTGAGGCAGGTATATATTGGGGCTGGTATGTGTGCTAGAATTACAGATGGTGGTCGAGTGCATACTTGGAAGACTGCGATGAAAGGCAGTCTTATAGGCATGGTAGTTCCAGAGAAGGAAGCTTTGACACCACTTGGCCATGAGGAAAGCCACAAGGATACTGCAATTGTTAATCTAGTTTTGTACCTTGGTTTCTGCAAAGCACAACCTCTGTATTAGATTTATTGGTTTTATTTTTTTAATGTATGTATACTTGTTGTTATACTCTTTAAAGGAAGTGTAAATGCTAAGAGGTTTTTTGTTACCATTATCTCTGTGGGGTAGTAGACACGAACGATGTTGGCTTCGCTGCAATTGTCTTTTCTATGTACTAGGGGTTTAGATAACATTAATATTCATTCTGTTTCAGGTCTTAAGACTGCCACGAAATTAATATGTGTAGCAGGATCCTTGATAGTAGTTGTCAAGAAGAAAACCAGAGGTCGAATGGGACTAACGAAGAAAACCAAAGGTCGAATGGGACTAAGGAAGAAACCAATGGTGCATCATCCTGGGGTTCTGATTTTTTTTTTTTTACTCCAGAGGTAAAACTTTTGGAGCAGACTCAGTTTTCTATTCGAGAAACAACAATATGTTAATGAATGTTTCTTTAAAAAGGAATAATTATTAGAAAATTTCTAGAGCTTTTGAAATAACAAACAAAATGAAACTTCGATGTCTTCAATAGATTGTATAGTCTCCTAAGGTAGATGTTCATACTGATTCCCTACGGACTGATGAAGCTCTTGGGGCATCTCTAACATACTCTTCCATTGCAGAAATGAATTATGCAGGGGGTTGTTCATTCAGTAATTTGATTCAATCCCTCTGCCAGAAGTCGGGCCAAACCTTTCAAACCCTACTGCACCAAAGCTTTGTGAAGCCATAGATCCGCTAATCCATTACTCTACTACAGAATTCCGGACAAAAACCCTCAAAACCTCAACAATTTCAATTCCACTTTAGTTCAAAAACCAAAGACAGATAAGTTGGCTCCAAAGCCCAGGGAATGCGTGGATTTTTGATGCCATATATTTACATTAACCTATAAAATGTGCTCCGATCTCTCTGTTTGGTTTCTTTTCGACTTGGTCCTGGTTTCCAATAATCAAATTGTACCGCGCGGTGAGAGAAAAAGGCATTTGGAAATGTACTAGGGCAATATACTAGTTATTTTTCATTTTTTAAGCTTTTGTTTTTTTTTTCCCTCCATCATTTTGATTTTTCCCTCCACTAATTTGATTTGGGTTTAGATATTGAATAGTATTTAATTTTTTAAATATCGATGAAGTTGTCAATTTGAAGAGAAATTTTTTATTTTTTCTTGAAAATATATATATATATATATATATATATGTTTTTTAAAATAATAAAATGAAAAAATAGATTAATTTATCTTTTAATTTATTTTTAAGATTTATAATGTTTGTATAATTTTTCTAGAAGTTTTTCACTTTTCTTATAAGTGAATAATATTATGATTGTATTTTTAAACATTGGTTTCATTGAAAAGTTTTTTAAACATACACTTTTATATCAAAGCATAAGAATATATAGCAACATATTTATAATTAGTTTGTGATTAAGTTGGTTATAATTCTTTTTAACATGTATTCACAAATGTGGATAAATATTTCTTGAGTATTTTTGCTTGTAAAATAAGTGTTAGCTAAGCAATTTTTTATTAATGTTGATGGGTATTTGGCTAGTTTTACACTATCAAATGCCTAGGTCAAATCTCTTGAGTAAGGTGCGGCAGTCCACACTAACAAGTTTATTGTGGATGTCATCCATGAATGTGGGGAAGCAACCCCTTTGTCTCTAAATTTTAACACTGCATATGGATTCAGAGACCCCATTTATCTCTGAATCCATCCGCAATGTCAAAATTTAGTGAAATGCAACACTGTAATATCAAAATTGCAATGTTCCATTTCTGTAGTGACACAATTAAAAATGACTAAATCATATACTTCTTGTACTTTCTTGTTGGTCATATTTTTATTCTTGGACTACTGTATTCATTTACGTTAATCATTTTTAATTTTGTCACTTATTATCTAGTCATATATTTTAGTCATGGACTACATTAGTCATTTAATTTAGTCGTTTTTAGTTGGGTCACTTATTATCTAGTCGTTTATTTTATCCTTGGACTACATTAGTCGTTTTTAGTTGGGTCACTTAAAATTGTTCAATTTTAGTAGTAATTCACTTGAAATAGTTGTGGTGACTAACTTTTTTAGTCACATAGTCACTAATTTCATCATTTTCTACTAGTGTAAGTTACATATATTATAAAGCTACATCTTACAACAAAACAATAATATAAAATTGTAAACTAAATAACACAAGAACTTAATAAATGTGTTTTATTCCATCATAGTTTGGATGTATTCTTCAAGAGTTCCTCCCTTTGAATGGAGAAGACACTCCTATTTATATAAAAACTAATATAACTAATTAATAAATGTATATCCAAAAATCTCTCATGTGGTACAACCACATGTTAACATATAACAAGTAACATCTCTACATAACCTCTCACAAATCTATAAAATATTTGATAAGAAAATTTATCAAAACTTTCATGATTATTCTCCATAAAATGTGTTTGAATGATTATCTCAAATATTTGAGGATTGAAGATGAAATTCGAATATGAGGGTAAGTGGTCAAATGTGACTTTTCTCCAAACATCACAAAACTTATCCAAATTTTATATATAATTGAAAACATGCTATTTTTCTAATATTTAATCACAAATTCGCTCAAAATACTAAAATGAATTATTTGGAAAATAATAAGTCTAAACCCATACATAATCATAAAAATGGTCTTAATGTAAGGTTATAAGATAGTGGAATATGGTTAAAAGTGAATGAAAAATATGACATTTCAGAGATCTAACACATAGTTAATTCCATAGCTATTTCTATGTGTACAATTATGTACATGTCTTTGCTTTTAACTCTAGCTTTACTCTTGGGATTGATATTTGCTTGCTTGGTTATGAAAGGAGCACCCATAGTAGGGTCTTAAATATGATATATTTTCATTTAACAATTTTTTCCATTCCCTTTGTTGGAGCTTGCTTATTGCTACAAAATATATTCATTTTTTCCATCACTTCCCTTCTTGGTTGCTAGAACACTGCCACTTCATCTTCATCATATTCTAGTTTCTAATTAGCAATATTCTAAGTTATACATTCTTAAAATGTTTTAGTTTATCCATTTCTACTCTTGGTAGATGACTTTGCCTTTTCATAATTGTGAATGCGATTTCTTACTCTATTTTAAGATGATATAGAACAAGTGATAAGTCACGGATAATTTTACTTAGAAGTGTTAAAACAAAGAAATCTCTTATCAATGAGTCTATTAACAATCATTGTAAATTATATCCCATTTTTCTTCTGTAATAAAGAAAGTATCATTACAACAATTTTCCAATGCTTCAACGAATTTCTCCTCAAACATTTGTTGAGAATCAACAAGAAATTTTTGGCACCCATGATCCTAGTAAAAATTAAGCACCTACACTAGGGTGGGCCCCACAGGCTATTTTTAGGTGCATGTATATTTTTATTATCCCTTAATTTAGATGGACATCAAACTGTAATCTATTCTCAATGTGGACTTGAAAATAGTTAACTGAAGTGGCAAATCAGTTAGCTAAGTGAATTTCGAGTTAGAGGTTGGTTGGTGGGACATGCAAAGTAATTCTAGTTGTAACAGAGTGATTCTAGTTGTAACAAAGTTCGAAGTGCAGTGGTGCATGAGTTTGTGCAAGTTGTAAATAGCTTAACTCAGTTAAATGAGTTTAACTTAGTTGTGCTAGTTGTAACTGCAGATACAAGTAGTGAGAGATCAAGTGAATTAAATATTAATTAATTCACATGCAGTGATCTCACATGAAACTGAGGATTTACTAATATTAGTTGCATGCATGTAAAATCCAGTGGAGACCCGATTGAGTTATAGGTGAAAGGGAAGTTGACTATCAGTTGTGACATTATCCACTTGCACACATGTAAGTAAACACACATTGGATGTGCCCATGATACTTGTGCAGTCAAGGCAGGCAAGATTGCATCAATTCAGGGATTGCATTCAATAGGGATTTTGCAGTGAAGGAAGGCTGTCTGGAGACAATAAATTAGCTAAGGGATTTTCCAATTTTTGTATGACAGCGTGAGACAATTAGCTGATGTAATGAGGGCTCTTGTGAGAATATTTTTGTATGTAATTGTTTCATGATCCATGATATAATATACAATAGAATATAGTGGGGTTTATAGTTGTAAGCTTTCCCCAAGAAATTATCTGTGTAGTGTGTGATTGATCTTTCTTCATGTTCATGTGATTTGCGATTGTGTTTTTAATTCCGCAAAGATTTGTAGAAGAGATTCAGTATTTAACTTTAGAAAATTGTTAGATCAGGTGAATCCAAGATATACATGAATGTTATATAATTTCTACATGGTATCAAAGGACAAGAAATTACAGAAGTGAAGTAGGAGTTGAGTTTGTGACTGGATATAATTCGAATTTGTAGAAAGACTTTCTTGGTGCTACAGCTGATTGAAGATCAGAATGGATTTCAATGGCTTAAGGTTAGAGTATGCACTCGAGGGAAAATCAAACTACATTTCTTGGAAGGATAGGATGGAGGCAGTACTCGATGACAATGGCTTGAAGGAATTCATTGAAAAATATGTTCCTAAGCCAGATGCTGCAGATGCTGCCAATCTTGATGCATGGAAAAATAAATTGGCAAAGGCGAGAAGGATCCTGTTGGAGGGAGTACGAGATAAAATTGTCTCAAGCCTCCATGGGAAAGCCACACCATATGCTATGTGGAAGTCTTTTACGGATCTATTCCAAAGTAGCAGCGGCCATAGGAAATTGGCACTCAAAGATAATCTTAGGAAGATCAATATGGAAAAGGGCGACACCATTCTAAATTAGTATCTCACAAAGTTTGTCCAATGTCGGGATGAACTGGGGAGTGTGGGAATAACAGTCGTTGATGATGATTTGGTGAGTTTGGATCTCCTAGGAATTCCTAAGAGTTGGCACTGTTATGAAGACTCTGTCAACAGATGAGAAACATTTCTAGATTGGGAACGATTGTGGTCAGATTTGGTGTAGGAGGAGTTTAGAAAAAACACAAGAGATGGCTCTTCGTCAAAGCATGATGATGAAGAGGATTGTCTTTGGCTGCCAAGGAAAATAAGGGGAAGGGGAATAAATTCCATTCTAAATCCGAGTCTAAAGGCAAGAAGTAGGACATGTCAAAGGTGAAGTCTTTTCACTGTCACGAACATGGGCATTTTGCTACTAACTGTCCACAAAATAAGAAGAAAAAGATGGATCTGTAGCTGGTGAGGCCCTTTCCTCACAGTTTGACCTTTTATTCTCCTTTATTGCATGCATGGTGTCAACTGCATTAGGATCGGTGTGGTATTTGGATAGTGGCGCTTCCTTTCACATGATGGGAGAAAAGGAACTTTTCAGTGACTTGGAGGAGAAATATCTCCAGAAGCATAATGAGATGGGTGACAACGGATGGTACAGTGCTACCGGGATTGGTACCATTACCTTTCAGAGGGAGTTAGGTAAACCATTTCAATTAAAATATGTAATGCATGCTCCAGGTCTGAAGAAAAATTTGGTCTCAGTCGCAATGTTGGAGGACAAAGGCTATGGCATTTTTTTTAGTGATGGAAAAGCTTTCCTATGACATAAAACAACGGGTCAAGCCAAGAGGATAGGGATTCAAGTTAAGAATCTCTACAAGCTGGAGGTAGATGGTTGCGTTGCCATGATGGGCAAGGAAGAAAATTGGTGAGCCGAGATTAGGGAAAATTATGGCACAAGCAATTGGGCCATATTCATCATGGAGCCTTGAAAGTCATGCAACAAATATCTACTGGACTTCCAATGGGAACAATTGATTAGTTAGATCAGTGCAAGGGTTGCACCATGGGAAAGTATGTAAATTTCACCTTTCATGAGAAGGAGAACCGTGCTTCGGGGATCCTTGAGAGAGTTCACAAAGGCGTGTGTGGACCATTCTTAGTTGATTCAACAACAAAACATAAGTACTAGGAAGTATTTGTTGGTGAATTTTCTCGTAAAAGTTGGATCTTCTTCATGCAGAAGAAAGATCAAACATTCTCTAAGTTCTATGAGTTTTAGGCATTGGTGGAGAAAAAGTTGGGGAATCAAGTGAAGGCTCTTAGGAGCGATAATGGTGGAGAATACATCTCTAACGAATTAAAGAACTTCTGCAGCAAAGAAGGAATTCAGAGAGAACTCATAGCGCCTCATAACCCATAGCAAAATGGGGTCGTGGAGAGGAAGAACAGAACGATCGTGGGTGCAACACGAGCGATATTGCATGATCAGGGCCTACCAATGCATTTGTGGGCGGAAGCATGCAACACTGCAGTTTATGTGAAAAACCGTTGTCCTCATAGAGTAATTCACATGAGTACAGATGAAGAGGCTTTCACTGGTAAGAAACCTGATGTTTCAAACTTTAAAGTTTTTGGCTCATCTGTTTATGTGTATGTGACCAAGGACACCAGGAAGAAGCTGGAACCGATGGCTGAATTTGGGATTTTTGTAGGGTACACAGAAACACCCCATAATTATCTTGTGTGTTTTCCAAACAACAGAATGACTGTTGTGAGATGGGATATAAAATTTGATGAGGGGAAAGCCATGCGGTTGTCCCTTGAGAGGGAGCTGGACTTGTATGCAGAAGAGGATCTGCTGGTTCCCAAAGATGAATCTCAAGATGTGGATCAACCACATGAGGAGGTTCATGGAGTGGGGAAAGCCACTCATGCAGAGCCATCCATCAGAAATGGTAGAAGGCACACCACAGAAGCTGATAGGCTGAGACTTGATGCTGCACATAATGTAGGAGCCCCTACTTTACAGCGCAAACAAAGACATTCTCCTGACCGATTTACTAGATACATGTCTCTCATGAGAAAATGTATTGTGACTTAACCATCCTCCTTTCAGGAAAGTAGTGCAACAACCTACTTGGGTTGATGTAATGGTTGAGGAGTATGAATCCATTGTAAAAAACAGTGCATGGGAAATTGTCCCAATACCGGTTGATAAATCAGTGGTAGGTTCGAGATGGATCTACAAGGTAAAGCAAGCTACTGATGGGAGTGTGGAGAAATACAAGAACATATTTGTGGCCTGGGGCTTCTCATAGATCGAGCAGATAGATTATGATGAGACCTTTGTGCTTGTGGCAAGGTACTCTTCCATAAGGACCATCCTTGCAGTCTCAATGCAGATGGGGTGGAACATTCATCAGATGGATGTGAAAACTGTGTTTCTCAATGGGATCATTGACAAAGAGGTGTACATAGAGTAGCCTAAAGGTTTCGAGATATTCAGTAATGAGTCACATGTGTGTAGGCTCAAAAGAGCGCTGTATGGGCTGAAGCAAGCACCCTGTGCTTGGTACACTCAGATATAAAACTATTTCATCAGACTGGGCTTCACCAAAAGTGAAGCAGATGCAAATCTGTACCAGATTGTGGTTGAGGGTAAGTTATTGATAATTTTTCTTTATGTTAATGATTTAATTTTGACTGGTGATGAGCAGCTAATACAATCATGCAAGGAGGATCTTGCAAGGGAGTTCGAAATGAAGGATATGGGACTCCTTCATTATTTCCTTGGATTGGAAATATGGCAGTGGGATGGTGAAATTTTTGTGTCTCAAGGCAAGTATGCAAAGGAGATACTGGGTAAGTTTTGTAGGTTTTAACCCTGTACAGAAATTAACTGCAAACGAATCTTAAAAACAGAAAATAAACAATAGAAAGAGCATAAAATGTAAAACATATATACACAGAGATTTTCCTCTGAATCCCAAATCGGGACGACCAACTTGATTTTTCATTATATTCCTTTTAATGTTACAACACATATATATACATGCCGAAGCATACATAAACCCCAATCCATTAACGCTAGATTAGAACATAACCGTAGTTCCCTTAACCGGATCTACAAAATCCCAGGGGCTGAAAACCATCATGCCCCAAAACCATGTGCAAACCCATGCACAAAACCATGGGCGGGTCCGCCCACCCGAAAATAAGGACGATTTTTTTTTTTTTTTTTTTTTTTTTTTTTTTTTCTGGGGCGCTTCCCCGGACCCAGATAAGGGGGGGTACCGCCCCCCTTGTGACCCCCCCGACGTTGCGCCCAGCACAACGTATGGGGGGGATATTGTCCCCCCTGTTACCCCCCCGCGTGTGATTATTCGTGGAAAGAATATAACACAAACACAACATTCTCCCACTTGTTGTTTTCTTTCCACAGGGGGCCACAAGAGAGCTGAGTCATTAGCCTAGCTTTGCAACACCCATTGTTTCTCTACACCAAGAGAACTTCTAAGTGCTCACATAATTTTTTAATGCATCTGCGACATTATTCAAAGTGTCCACCTTTACTAGAAACACCCTTTTAGCTTCAACAATATATATCACAAAGTGATATTGAACATAAATGTGCTTTGTCTTTGAATGATAAGTAGGGTTCTTATCCAAGAAAATTGCACTTTGGCTATCACAGTATATCCTTATAGCTTGCGGCACCAACCCCGTACTTGAACACAATCTCTGCAACCAAACTGCTTCCTTGCTTGCATGAGTGGCTGCCATGTATTCTGCCTCTGTAGTTGAAAGAGCCACTACAAACTATCTTTTACTCATCAAAATGACTGCACCTCCAAATAGGCTAAACACATACCCACTTGTAGATCTTCTTTGGTCTAGATCTCCAGCCCAGTCTGCATCAACAAAACCATGAATGTCCAACACTCTTTCCAATCCTGGTCTTCCCTGGTAGCACAAGCCATAATCACTAGTGCCACGCAAATATCTGAAAACCCGCTTCACTGCTGTCCAATGCTCCTTCCCTGGGTTTGACATAAACCTGCTCAATACTCCCACTGCATGTGCAATGTCTGGTCTAGTACAAACCATTGCATACATTAGTCTACCCACTGCACTTGCATAAGGAACACGAGACATATCCTCCTCTTCTTCCTATGTCTTGGGACACTGTTCAACAGCCAACTTTGTACCTATAGGAATTAGAACATTCACTGGTTTACTACCCTGCATATTTAACCTCTGCAATATAGTCTTGACATACTTCCTTTGGTTTAACCATAGCTTCCTCTTTGCCTGATCTCTCTTAATTTCCATGCCCAAAATATAGTTTGCAGCACCAAGATCCTTCATGTCGAATTTGGAGAACAGTTGGGTCTTCAAATCTTGGATAATTTCTTTGTCATTTCCAATCAACAACATATCATCCACATACAAGACTAAATAAATAACACAGTCACCAATTAATTTAAAATAAACACAGTGATCCTCCTTGCTTCTGGTGAAGCCATGTCCCCGTATATAGGTATCAAATTTTGATACCACATCCTTGGTGACTGTTTTAACCCATACAAAGACTTCTTTAACCTACATACCAGCTCTTTCTTCCCCTTCACAATAAAGAATTCAGGTTGTTTCATGTAGATCTCCTCTTCCAGATCCCCGTGAAGAAATGTTGTCTTCACATCCATCTGTTCTACCTCAAAATCAAATGCAGCAACAACAGTTAAAAGTAATCTAATAGAAGTAACTTTGGCAACATGAGAAAAAATATCACCAAAATCAATTCCCGACACCTGGGAATAACCTTTTGCTACCAACCGAGCTTTGTATTTCTCCACCTTGCCTTCTACATTCATCTTCTTCTTAAACACCCATTTGCTCCCGATGGGCTTCCTTCCAGCCGGCAACTCCACCAGATCCCATACCTCATTTTTATGCAAGGATGCAATTTCATCAACCATGGCCTCCTTCTAGAGTTTTCCATCCTCTGAATATACTGCCTCCCTGACGGTTCTGGGATCATCATCAGTTATAGTTAAAGAAAAAATTGAACAGAAAGCAGATGGACTATACCTTTATGGTTGTCTTCTTTCCCGAACTGATCTTCTCACAGCTGGAGTTTGTGGCTCTTCCTCTTCTGAGTCTTCTTCTGTTGTAGAGTCTGATTCATCCTCCTTTAGCTCAAACTCTATATTTTCAGGTTCCTTTGGTAGGAATTCATGTTTAAAAACATCTTTCACCTCTCTAAACACCACATCTCGGTTGTACACAACCTTCCTTGTTTTCGAGTTCCAAAGCTTGTAACCCTTTAAACCATCCTTATACCCAATAAAGATGCACCTTTCAGATTTATTATCCAACTTGGTCCTTTTCTCCTTTGGAACATGTACATATGCATCACATCCAAATAGCCTCAGATGTGAAAGAGAGGGTTTCTTACCAGTCCATACCTCATGTGGAGTCTTATCCTCCAACACTGATGAAGGTGATCTATTAACCAAGTAACATGCAGTCTCCACTGCCTCTGCCCAGAATTCTTGTCCTAACCCGGTACTACTGAGCATGCTTCTTGCCTTTTCCATCAGCGTTTTGTTCATTCTTTCTGCAACTCCATTTTGTAGAGGTGTGTATGGAGTAGTATTCTGCCATGCTATACCACACTTCTTACAGAACTCTTCAAATTCCTTCTTGTAGAACTCCCCACCATTATCTGTCCTCAACACTTTTATCTTTTTCTCTGTCTGGTTTTCCACCAGAGCCTTAAATTATTTAAATCTGTCAAAGGCTTCAGATTTCTTCCTCAACAAATATATCCATGTATTCCTTGAGAAGTCATCTATGAATGAAACATAGTACACAGACTTACCTAGTGATGGAACCGACACAGGTCCAAACACATCACTGTGCACAAGCTCTAATATCTTGTTCGCCCTCTTAGCACCAGAAGGAAAACTCACCCGATTCTGCTTCACATACACATAATGTTCACAGAAATTGAAATCTAGAGAGCTATTGGACATACCTTCTATCATACCATTTCCATGCAGTATCCAAAGGCCCTTCTCTCCAATATGTCCAAGCCTTTGATGCCATAGCATGGTCTTTTCTCCAGATACCGCTAGACTTTCCTTTCCACTTTCGGGAACAATAGAACTGTTGCACCCATCAATAATATTGCTGCCCTGAAACTTGTACAGAGTTCCAATCCAAACTCCCCACATTAATACTAGTGCTCCTCGAACCATCTTACAGGTATCTTTCTCGAACACTGTTTTTACACCTACATCATCCATCTTGCTTACAGAAATCAGATTTCTGGCCAATGTAGGAATGTGCAGAACACCAGGAAGTGTTCTAATCCTTCCACCTTGTAGCTTTAGCTTGAATTTTCCACGTCCGACGATTCTGGCCTTCCTATCATCACCTAAGAAGACATCATCGCCATCATATTTATCATACTCGCAGAACCACTCCCTATGGGGAGTGAAGTGAAAGGATGCACCCGATTCAATCAACCATGAATAATGATCTACATGTGTATTTGAAGAAGAAGCCAAATGCACATCCCCACCTTCATTCGAGGTGGTTTTTGCCTCTGCAGAAGGAGAATCATCAGATCCCTTTCCTTTCTCAGGAGCTTTAGATTTGCAGTCCTTCCTGTAGTGCTCTTCCTTTCCGCATTTCCAGCACACCTTTACAAAATTTCCAGGAGATTTAGATCTCCCACTTGAAACATTATTCTTGTTTCTGTTATGGGACCTTCCTCGTACAGATAAGGCATCTCCATTCTGACCCTCCATATTTCTCCATCTCATTTCCTCCAATAGCAAGGCTAAGACAATGTCATCAAAATTCAAGGTAGTTGTATTGCTACCTATTGCAATAACTAGACTGTCCCAAGAATATGGTAGAGAACACAACAAACTGATGCACTTATCTTCATATGAGATTTTAGTATCAACAAATGACAACAGACTTAACACAATATTGAAGGTGTTCAGATGCTCTGTCACTGAGTCTCCATCCTTCATCCTTAGGTTATACAACTTTTTTCACAGGAACAATTTATTCACCAGAGACTTAGATTGGTACAAAGTCCCTAGCTTTTCCCATAAGGTCTTCACCGTAGCTTCCCCATATACATTCAAAAATAATGAATCTGAGACACAACCATATTGTGCTCTTTACCTTCCGATCCAGCTTCTTCCAGTCTTCATCAAAAATTTCCGTTGGTTTAGTACTCGGATCTACTGCGATCGACTGGTCCTTATCCACCAGCAGATCCTCCATCTTGAGCTTCCACAACTCAAAAATCTGACCATTAAATTTCTCGATCTCTATCTTTCCACCGCTCGCCATCTTCTTTCACCGCAAGAATCGATCCCGCAGATCTCCCACTGAACAAGGTCTACCACAGGCCCGAGCAAAAAACCCTCAACAACAAAGGTGTCCCCTTGAAGCCGAAACAGCTCTGATACCAAATGTAGGTTTTAACCCTGAACATAAATTATCTACACACGAATCTTATAACAGAAAATAAACAATAGCGAGAGCATAAAACATAAAATAGATAAACACCTGGATCCCAAATCGGGACGACCAGCTTGATTTTTCATTATATTCCTTTTAGTGTTACAACACATATATATACATGCTGAAGCATACATAAACCCCAATCCATTAACCTTGCATTAGAACATAATCGTAGTTCCCTTGACCGGATCTACAAAATACTAGGGGTCGAAAACCATCATGCCCAAAAACCATGTGCAAACCCATGCACAAAACCATGGGCGGGTTTGCCCATCGGAAAATAAGGACCAAATTTTTTTTTCGGGGCGCTGCCTTGGACCCCGATAGGGGGGGATATCACCTCCCTGTTACCCCCTTGCGCATGATTAGTCGTGGAAAGAATATAACACAAACCCAACAAGATTAACATGGAGAGCTAAAAACTGTTAGGGCCTTTGTTTTGGGATAGAACAAATTTGAGTTGCAGAGAGTTGGAGGAAAAGTGGCAGAACACAATCGAGGTAGACAGGGAGCTGTCACGATTGCAGAAATCCAGAAGACAGGTGGTGCGACATTGGTAGAGAATAGCGAAAATGGCAGAGATGGGAGACAAAAACAATTAGTAGAACTCCCAATGAAAATACGAAGGGGAAGACATCAGAGCGAGGAAAAAACAAGGACTGATAGTGTCAGTTGACGAGAAACAAATAGGGAGGCAGTCAGTCAGCTAGTAGTTAGTTAGTTAGTTTGGTGAGAGGCCGAGGAGCAGATCCCTAGGAGAGATATATGTGAAGTATTTTGTACTGAACTAAGATTGTAATAGACTCTGCGGAGTACATGTATGCTGTTTTGATATTGTTAATGAAATCGGGTTGTTGCTGTGTGTGATATCACAAGTTTATTGATGGTTAATTGCTTATGGTGAATGTATGACTAAATTAAAATTTTAATTCAGCACTTTGAAAATGTCTTGATGAATGATAGTTCCTTCTTAGATTTAAGATATATATATGTGGCTTCTAAATCCTCATAGCTATTATATGTGTTCATATTTTTCTTCTACATGATCTAGCTTCTAATATTATTAAGGTCACGACATGCCTAAGGTGAGATGCCCTACTCCCTTGAGTAGGGTGAAAATGTCGACATTTTTCTAGACTACTGTGGAAACTTTGTTGGCCTCAAACCTGAACCTGGGTCTTGCCTAGAGACCTCCTTTTTCGCCAAAAAATGGTTCCATTTCCGGGACCTGAAGACTTATTTAGAAGTTCGATCATGGTATCGTGGATCTATGAGAAGGAACTATGAAACTGGTGGTACAAGCACATAGATCAGTTCATATCGCAACAAGCGAAACATCGGCAACAGAGGGAAAGGACTGTTAAAGATATGGTCCTATTTTCTGTATATGCAAGTGACCTGTATGAAATTTTCTAGGAAAAGTTTCCCGAATAGCTTTACAATTGGTTGTGGAGACTTCATATCAAGTCACTCCTAGGAGGATCGCATAGAGTTTGTCGTAATTAGAAGCACACAAATCTAGTAGCACTCAATCGGTTAGATACAGATCTAACCCGAGCAATAGAATTTTGGGTACAATTTACCTTGGAGGGGTACATTGTAGAGGTTGCAGCTGAGTGTTACCAATATTTTACAAAATCCAAAGACATATTTAGATTTGGGTTGCGGGGAGAGCTGCTAAAAGAAATCCCGTTGTGGATTAAAGCTCTAATGGTGGACGAGGGACTAATTTCACGCCAAAGCCCTGAGATGGATACCTAAACCTCCAGTACTGGGGGAAGGAGTTGAGGGAAAGATGCTACGAGTAAGGAAAAGGGGGGAATAGGGATATGGATGCCAGAATCTCCAGTAGGTTGAGAGAGCAGAGAGCACATCAGAGGGCGTAGATTGCTGAGAAGTGGCGAGAAAGGGTGATGAAAGAGTTTGAGAAGCAGGACAAGAATCGACAGAACAAGGAAAAGGCGCCGCATATGACAGAGGAAAGAGAAGGTCAGATGGGATCCCGAGGAATGGGAGGGACCATTAAGGAATTTAGGCAAGTTTACAGGAGCCCAACCCGAAGAGAAAAGGGAGAAAAGTCCAATGAGGAGGATGCGTGCCCCAAGGAGGAGTCCGATGTGGAGTTGCATGTTGCGATGGAGCAACTATTCCAAGAGAGGCCGAAACCCATAACGCAAGGTAATTCTATTCCCCAAGTTTCAAGTAGCACTAATCCTAACCTTCCCCTGGTACTTTATCAACCACCTGATAAGTTCTTTGTTAAGTTACGAGAGTTTAGCAAGTTGAGTAGTACTAAATCCACAGTACATATATCTACTAGCATCAGTGCTGGTAGTACAATCTCTTAGCCGGGAAGTAGTGGTTTTGTTTTAGTACCACCAACACAAGGAAATATGGTGGGATCGTTCACCCGATACCCAAAATTTTCTGGGAAAGGTAACGATGATGTAGAGCAGCACTGGTATCTCTGCAAAGAAATTTGGAGAGCTCAACATACACTAGATGCAGTTAAGTTAATTGAGCTTCAAACCACACTGAGAGAAAGAGATTTGCGCTGGTTCATTAAAAGGTCAGAAGCACACCAGAACCCAACAATAGATGATGTGAAGAAAGAATTTTTCCAAGAATTCAAATTGCCTCAGACGAATCAACAAGGATTTTCTAAGTTGTGGGAAATCAAAGAGCGGGAAGGAGAAATAGCCTGGGATTTAATGAGAATATTTAAAGACGCGATTGGAAAGCTAAGTTACCCAATTGATCCAAATCACTAGCAGGATTGGTTCATCAAAGCACTCTTACCGTTGACAAGGACACCACTGACGCAACAGAAGATTGATACCCTTCAATATGCTCTCGAGCAAGCCATGAAAATTGAAGCTATGGCGGGTTACCCGTAGTAGTTCAGAGGAGGAGAAATAGTACAAGATCCTTCCATAATAGGAATACAACACCAAATATCCAGTTTAATGGAGAAGTTGAAAGACATTCAACCGGTACGACCTGCAAGGCCCAACGTGTGGTGCACACATTGCATGATGGAAGGACATGTTGCCATAGAATGTCCAAGGTTTCGAGGAAAAAATGTAGGAACTTCAAAGACCAGAACATAGGGGGCCCCACCAGTCAGTGGAGTTGCGCAGATAAATACTCAAGAACTATACCAACCGCAACCCCCCTTCCCGGGGTTCCCCAATCAACATAATCAAACAAGAACTGAGTACTGTGAAATATGCAAAGGTATTGGTCATCCTCCACGACTGTGTCCAATTATGCAAAAATATTCTAATGTTCCAAACAATATATAATGTGAATTTTGTGCCTCTACAATGCATAATACAGAGCAATGTAGAGCCCTCGATGCATTGGCAGAACGATTGGACAAGTTGTCTTATAGAGTGAGTGAAACTACAAGAGGGTGAGGAGGAGCAATGAGAGCTAGAAGAACTGGAGGAAGAGGACTAGTAAGATGTTATAAATGTGATTAGGAAGGGCACGTAGCAAGGGAATTTCCTCTACCCAGGAGACCAAGGTGCTCTCAATGCAGAGTTAACACACATGCAACTGAAAACTTCCTAGAGATGATTAAGGGATGGGAAGAAAGAGATAGACAAAGGGGAGCTAACCTGTTTAATGCAGAACCAAGAATAAAAAAATCTCATCCCATGCAAAGTGTAGCTATAGTAACGTGGGGAGGGAAGAAAAAATTAGAGGATGCACGGGACATGGACCCGATAAAGTTAATCAAACCTACATCTCCAAAGAAAGCTTTCAACCTAGATTGACAAAAGCAATATTTTAAAGAAGCACTAGAAAGTTTTTCCCAAATAGAGAAACATCATAGTATGGAACTTCCATAAAAATCCAACGAAAGAGAGAAGGAAATCCATACAAATACATTGATCGAGGAATGGTTCTGACTGTTCCTGAAAATTGTAAACAACGGACCAATTATGGAACAACTAAAACAAAATCTAGAATTGGTCGTGCAAGGAAATGCAGAACTTGGGGACTCAGGAAATTCAATGGAAAAGTACATAAGAAGGGTGAAAATAAACAAGAGAAGAACTAGAAAGGAGTTGCGTGTGAACACCCAGGAACACCCAGGTCGCGGGATTTCAAATCAGAGATACAATGCTTGATCTTGGATCAGATGTCCACATTATACCCCGAAAGATGTGGGAAGCACTGGGGAAACCAAAGCCGACATATTCACCAATACAACTCAGAATGGCGAATCAATAGTGTATTGTACCAATAGGAAGGCTAGAAGAAGTCGAAGTTGATGTCGCAGGAGTAAATACCTATACAAACTTCGAAGTAATAGACATAATGGGAGATAAGGATCCCTATCATGCTTTGTTGGGGATAGATTGGGCCTTTGAGAATTATGTAGTCATTGATCTAAATAAGGAATTAATGATGTTCAAATATGGGGAAGCAGGAGTAGTTCATCCATTGGACCCATATGAAGGACCCCAATATACAAAGACTGTTGACAACATAGAGGACACACAAATTCTAGATCAACTCTACCAGAAGACAACATGAAGGAGAGAATATTATATCAATCCTACAACAGGAGGGATCGTAAGTTGGAGAAGCGTTCAGAGTTCTGACTTGGGATCAGAAGTAGCATGGGATGATTGGCAACATGGAGGATATGAAATCAACACCAGAAGATGTTCCAACATTCAAGGAGTCATCTGGATTGGTACAGAGGTAAGAGGATATCCAAATCTTTCAAATATGCATGCTGTAAATACATTCATTACCAAAGTGGAAGAAAAGGTACCAGTAGAACATAGAGTCCCTCTCATGGATGTATCACTACAATCCACGTCAGCTAGGTGGTGGGCTACCCATCGCAATTCTCTTTTGCGATGGGAAGATATTGCCAGAGCATTAAGAACTAGATTCAATGAAGCTCCAGGACCGCAATTCAGAGAGATGTACCAAGGGGATTCTTACCCCCTAGCACATATAAGTAGTTGCGAGTATAAATGGAGGAAAGAAGGATATCCAGAATATTTGTGGGTGCACAAATTTATACATTCACTGGACACCATTCCACAGGATTGGTACCTTACAAAAGAGAAAATGAGAGGAACTGGTACCTGGGAAATAGTTGCGGAAAATTTTACGCAATGTTTTTCTTTCAAAGGAGATACAACACAAGTTACAGATGCCCTTCAAGAAATTAAAAGAGTATTGTTCTTTCTAGAGCTTCAAGAGGATGAAGAGATATCTCTATCAGAGAAGAAAGTCAAAGAAATAGTGGCATGTAAAAGGATAGATCGGGAGATAGATGATGATGATTTAGAGAATCCTCTACATCTATACTTTGAAGAGAAAGAGGGAGAGCGGGAAATAAAAGAAGAACCAACTACAGAGGGACTACACCTGTTACCTTTGAAGACAAAGAAGCAAAATATTGGAAGTGCAGAAAAGCCCAAGAATGCATCTATCAGAGATTATTGGGATACAGAGAAAACAAAGGAAATCTTTGACCTGTTACAGGAGTACGAATACTTGTTCCCATATTCAGTGGTGGAGCACAAAGGGATCAAAGGAGATCTGGGAGAGATGCGCATAGTTTTAAAACCAGACATGAGGCCAGTAAAGTATAGGCCTTACCGCCTGAATCTTAGAGTAAAAGAAAAGGTTAAGGCAAAGATAGACAAAATGTTGAAGGCAGGATTGATTTTTCCAGTTGAGGAAGCAGAATGGGTCAGCCCAATTGTAATAAAAAGTAAAAAGGAGAAATAATAAATTAGAGTATGTGTAGACTACATAAGTCTCAATAAAGCATGCATGCATGATCCATTTCCAACTCCATTTAGTGATGAGGTTCTTGAAAATGTAGTGGGAAACGAAGCATACTCATTCACATATGGCTTCTCAGGATATCATCAGGTGAGAATAGTAGAAGAAGACAAAAGGAAAACTACTTTCACAACAGAATGGGGATCTCAGCACCTTGAACATGTCTTGATGAATGATAGTTCCTTCTTAGAGTTAATATATATATGTGGCTTCTAAATCCTCATAGCTATTATCTGTGTTCATATTTGTCTTCTACATGATCTAGCTTCTAATATTATTAAGGTCACGACACGCCTTGGGTGAGATGCCCTACTCCTTTGAGCAGGGTGAAAATTCCGACGTTGTTCTAGACTACTGTTGAAACCTTGTTGGCCTCAAACATGAACCTGGGTCTTGCCCAGAGACCTCCTTTTTTGCCAACACAAACCCATGGATACTCCTCTTCTAGGAAACTAGAGGAAAGAGGATGCTACTTCTGGAGAGGCAATGGATACTACTGTCTATCGATAGTTAGTGGGTTCGCTAATTTATCTAGTGAACATGAGACCAGACAATTTCTATGCGGTTAACCAGCTGAGTCAAGCTATGGTTAAGCCTACCCAGCTCTTTTGGAAGGCGGGGAAGCATGTCTTGAGATACTTGAGGGGCACATCAGAGTATGGTTTATGGTACAGAAAAACATATAGAGTAAAGTTGCATGGCTTCACGGATGTAGATTGGGCTGGAAGTCCATAAGATAGAAAGAGCACATCAGGGGGGATATTTAGCATTGAATCTATAGCCGTTTCTTGGTATAGCAGGAAGCACATATCCATGGAACTCAGTTCAGCGGAAGCAAAATACATGGCAACAAGTCAAGTGACATGTGAGGCTATCTGGATGAGAAATATCTTGGTTGGTTTGTTTGGTTCTTAGATGGATATGAGAGTGATTCATTGTGATAATCAGAGTTGCATTAAAATCTCGATTAATACTGTGTTTCATGATAGGTCCAAGCATATAGATATTTGGTACCATCATCTCAAAGATTGTGTGCAGAGGAGAATCATGTTGCTTCAGTACATTCCCACGGAAGCTTAGGATGTAGATATTTTGACGAAGGCGCTCACTAGGAGAAAATTCGAATACCATAGAGACAAGATCGGGGTGAAGGATAATCCCTTTCTGGTTGAGAGGGAGTGTTGAGATTCAACAAGAAATTTTTTTCACCCATAATCCTAGTGAAAATTAAGCACCTACACTAGGGTGGGGCCCACAGGCTCTTTTTAGGTGCATGTCTATTTTTATTATCCCTTAATTTATATGGACATTAAACTGTAATATATTCTCAATGTGGACTTGAAAATAGTTAACTGAAGTGGAAAATTAGTTAGCTAAGTGAATTTCGAGTTAGAGGTGGTTGGTGGGACATGAAGAGTAATTCTAGTTGTAACAGAGTTCAAAGTGCAGTGGTGCATGAGTTTGTGCAAGTTGTAAATAGTTTAATTCAGTTAAGTGAGTTAAACTCAATTGTGCTAGTTGTAACTGAAGATACAAGTAGTGAGAGATCAAGTGAATTAAAAATTAATTAATTCACATGCAGTGATCTCACATGCAACTGAGGATTTACTAATATTAGTTGCATGCAGAGTCAGATCCAGTGGAGACCCAGTTGAGTTATAGGTGAAAGGGAAGTTGATTATCAGTTGTGACATTATCCACTTGCACACATGCAAGTAAACACACATTAGATGTGCCCATGATACTTGCATAGTAAAGGAAGGCATGATTGCATCAATTTAGGGATTGCTTAGTGAAGGAAGGCTGTTTGGAGATAGTAAATTGGCTAAGGGGTTTTCCAATTTTTGTACGACAATGTGAGAAAATTAGTTGATGTATTGAGGACTCTTGTGAGAAGAGTTTTGTATGTAATTGTTTCATGATCCATGATATAATATACAATAGAAGATAGTGGGGTTTTTAGATGTAATCTTTCCACGGGAAATTATCTATGTTGTGTGTGATTGATCTTTCTTCATGTTCATGTCATTGGCGATTGTGTTTTTAATTCCAAAAATATTTGTAGAAGCTATTGAGTATTTAACTTTAGCAAATTGTTAGATCGAGTGAATAAAGATATACATGCATATTGTATAATTTCTACAGCATTAGCCAACACTCTTTTGCTGATGTAATAGGTAGTCCAAATATCCGCAGATTCTGCCATTGTTTTTTTTAACCTTTCAATCTCTTCTTTAACTGGAAAATTTTCATTTGAATTTCATCCGCTATCTATTTATTCTCCTTTACTAACATGGCACTACAAACCGCTTCTGTCCTGTTTGGGATTCCTAAGGATTTAAGTACCATGGCAAACATTGTGTTCAATGATGGTATGATAGGATCAAATTATTCTAGTATAATCATCCACTTTTGACAATATGTTTTTGATCTCAATTTGTGCATTGGATATACATGTTGTTTCACAATTTCTAAAAAGTAATAAACAAGATTGAACTTCTTGTATCTTATCTATAATATGGTCCTAAATTTTAGCCTTTGCATCTATCAATTTTTGTTTTTTTTTGTATTTGTATTTGTTTTTTTGTTTTTTGTTTTTAGTTTTTTAGTTTTAGTTTTTTGTTTGTTTGTTTGTTTTTGTTTTTGTTTTTTTTGATAATCGCTTCGTTTGTCAATATTGTTTATCGAGACTTCAATTTATTCTATTTATTTTTAGTTATTCCACTATTTATATTGTGTTTCCAATGTCATAACTTCCTTTTTTCTTGAGAATTAATTTCTAATGCAGGAGCATCAACATGCCAAGATCATTTTTGACCTCTTTGGGTCAAATTCCATTTACTAAGGGAGATAGTTCCCTGATTTGTTTACCAAGGGAAGTTGGCTTTAATTTGTAATATTATTTTGTCATAGTATAAAATGAATATATTTAGTTAGAGGATATGTTATGAATTTCCTATGTAGTAGGACAATCTAGCTAATTTAAGGAAATTGTGAGAAGTTAGATTTGGAGTTTATTGAATGATATATTTTCTTATATGTAATAAAATAAACAAGAAATAGATTTATTGGGTAGAGTGGTGTCATGCCAGGAGGGTAACTCCACGAATTAACCTTTATATTGCATTACTCAATTCATGAATATATACATGAATGAAGAGACTCTTGGGATTCCAATTCCATGGTATCTTGGTTTCTCTAATGCATAACTGAAACTATTTACAATATTTACAATAATCCCAATCCTTTTGTATTAGGTGTCAACATTCCCCCCCTTAATTTGAAGGGATGTTGATGAGTCCAAGCATCATTCTGAATATTTAAAACTTTTTCCTTCCAAGCACTTTGGTGAAGATGTCTTCAATCTGAGGATTTTTGGAACAATGCCGTAGGTGGATAGTCTTGGCCTCAACATGATGTCGAATCATATGAGATTTTGTATTTATTTTCTTGGTTTGATCATGGAACTTTGGGTTCTTGGAAAAATTTATTGCAGAAGTGTTATCAATCCAAAGAGGAGTTGAATGCACTTGTTTCTCCTGCAAATCCTCCAGAATTTTCCTGATCCACACAATTTCCTTTATTTTTTTAGCTGCTGCCACATATTATGATTCGGTTGTGGAATATATTAGAACTTATTTTTTGTGTGACTTCCAGGAGACAGCTTCCGATCCAAGACTCATAACATAACATGAAGTAGATACCCCAGTTTCTTTATCTCCATCGAAATCTAAATCAGAGTATCCAATCAAGCTCAAATCACACACCTGTGTATACTTGATTCCAAAGTCTTGAGTTCCCTTCAAGTACTTTTGAACTATTTTTGTAGGAGACCAATGACCTTCACAAGGCTTTTGCATAAACCTAGAGAGGATTCCAACAATAAATGAAATTTTTGGTTTGGTATTAGTCAGGTAGTTGGGACTTCCTACGAGTTATCTATAATTTTTTGCATCCTCAAATTCTTTTCCTTCAGTGGATGCAAGCTTTAAGTTTTGTTCCATTGGAGCAGTCAAAGGATTGAACTCAACCATGCCAAACGTGTTCAACATATCTCCAATGTACTTCTTCTGAGAGAGGAATCTAAACTTCGGATGGGTTACTTCAATACCAAGATAATAGTGAACATAGCCCAATTATGGCATTTCAAAAAGTTTCCTCAGTTATTTCTTTATGGATGCAATGTAGTTATCGTTGTTACCTCTCATTAGAAGATCATATAGATATACCACAATATATACAATTGTTTTTCCAAATTTCTTGACAAACAAAGTTGCATCATCAAGATCATAATGTTCAAAATTTAGCTTCAGAAGATGCTCAGTAAACTTCTCTTACCAAGCTCGCGGTGCTTGCTTGAGGCCATACAAGGATTTTACAAGCTTACATACTTTATGTTCCTGACCCTTCACAGCAAATCCTTCTGGTTGGGACATAAAAACATTTTCTTTCAGATCTCCATTCAAGAAAGCAGTTTTTGCATCCATTTTATGGAATTTCCAATCGTTTTGAGCTGCCAAGGAAAATAGTGTCTGGATGGTAGACCATTTTTCCGTGGGGGAAAATGGCTCCTAATAATTGGTCCCTTCCTTCTGTGTAAAACCTTTTTCCACAAGCCTGACTTTGTGCTTGTCAAGTGAGCCATATGTTTTATACTTGTTCTTGAAGACCCACTTGCAACCAATTGGTTTGGTTCCCAATGGAGGATCAACCATCTTCCAGGTGCCATTATTTATCAAGGCATCATATTCTTTCTGCATCGCTTCTTTCCATTCATCACGGGAAGTGGCTTCTTTGAAGGAAGTTGGTTCGAAATATGTGAAAAATTAGTTCACAATCATAAGAAACACCCATATCAACCAGTGAATCAAGATTGTCTACATCACCTCCATTATGTCTGGTTGAGCTTCTTGTTCCTGTCTTTCCAACCTCATCAGGAGAAACAAATTTCAAGTGTCTTTGTAAACCATTTTGGAGGATATTTCTAAGATGGCCCAGGCTGCTCAATTGACTCAATTATGGATGAATGAAGATTTAGTCTCCCAATTTTTTCAATCACATCACTCAAAGTGTCATCAGTGGCTGAAGCTTCATGCGAGGGAGAGAGTGCTTCAGAAGACAATTCCACAGATTGATCTAGTATAGTAATCCCCCCTTCAAGATGTGGAATCTCATTATCAAACTATTGAAAAGAATTTTCATGTCCGAATCTATCCAAGCAATCAAACTGCTGCTCAACAACATTGCGAGTCTTGGAAGATTCAAGAAATATCACATCTCTAGATATTACAAACTTATTATTCACTTCATCATAGAGACAATATGCTTTGGAGGTGTTTGAATACCCTAAGAAGATACATTTGCAACTCATTGCACGGATTTTTTTCTTTGTTCCTTAGGTATCATGCATAGTAGGTGGAACCAAAAACCCTGAGATGCCTTAACGAAGGAATGTGGACACACCACATTTCATAGGGAGTCTTGTTTTTGATAGAATTAGATGGACACCTATTATTTATATACACAACCCATAGAACCACATCAACCCAAAACATCAACTGAACATTTTTGAAAAACATCATGGAACGTACCATATTTAAGATTGTCCTGTTCATTCTTTTAGCTACTCCATTCTGTTGGGGATTATAAGGCATGATTGTTTGATGTTTGATCCCATGTTGGTGAAGATAGTTCTAAAATTCATTTGATGTATATTCTTTTCCATTATCAATATGGATATATCCAATATGATATTGTGCATCATTTTCAATCCATGCATGAAAGTTCTTGAATGTTTCAACAACTTCAGATTTGCTTTTCAATAAATAAACCCAACACATTCTAGTGTAGTCATCAATAAATGTCATCATGTATTTATTACCTTTTGTAGAAGGAACATGCATTGGTCCACATGAATTAGAATGAATGAGTTCAAGTTTTCTATGTGCTCTAGAATGAGAATCATGAAAATACTGTTTGTTGTGCGTTCCTAGAATACAAGCATCACATTGCTTAAGTTTCCTAGTGTTATCACTGGAAAATCGAACAAGCAAAGATGACATTATTAAATGTCAGGAAAAAGGATTTACAGGGCTGAGACACATTAGAGAATCTGAAAAATTTAAAAAATCTCTAAGGTCCAGAGGAAAAATAAAATTGTGCACTCAAGACACTAGCAGAATGCGCCTTTGCGCGAATTTTTATTTGATAGGCGCCCCTTTGTGCGACTTTCCCTCAAAAATCCACGCGGACCTGAGAGTGGCGGAAGTCACTTTCTGGGACCACAAGGCACACTCCAGGAAAATGATCCCACACTTGAGGCTGCCCAAGGACAACTGCCTAAGCCTCCATGGGACCTCAAGGGAGAACACAATGGAATCAAGTGGCACACAATGGAATCAACCCCCTCTGTTGGGTCACCATCCATCAATGTACCAAGAGAGGAAAGGAGAGTTTAATTCATCTATAAAAGGCCACCAAGAGATGAACAAATGGAGAGCACATTGTTATGCTAGGAAAAATTGCTTTGAAGAAATCCAATAGTGTGTAATTCAGAGCAGAAGTAGAGAGGGGATTCAGTTGTTGGCCATCCAACAACTCCAATCCTTTGGAGTAGAGAGAGAGACCTTGCACAAAGTAGCTAGAAGGTAAAAACTTCCTTGCATCAGGTATTAGAACTCCATAGTTCTAAGGGCCCCTTGGCAAGTGTGTAAACATACTATCTTTCTCCTTAATAGCAAACAATAAGAGGGGACATTGATGCCACCGTTAGTATTATTATTTTTTCTAACTCTATATGAGATTTCGTGTTTTTTTTTAGTTTAGTCTTGTTTTCTCTCTACATATGGATACTATATCATTATTTAGTGTGTTTTGTTTTATAGCATGTTCACTAACCTGCTAACTCTTTTTTTTATCTACTTGTGACAAGAAGCTTAAGAGGCATCCACTACTCTTAAGTAAGTGTGGATTGGTACACTTGTGCACTAAATCCACCAACATAGAATTGGTGACAATACTAATTTTAATTCTTCTAGTTAATGTGGTTGCGCCTGTTGTAGGGACCTTTTCTTTGCTCTGGAGTTTGGATTGGATAGCCCCTCTTCTCTTCTTCTCTACCCGTTCACTCTTAGTGAGAGGCCGAAGTTCAGAAGCTCCAAAAAATTTTTGGCCAGAAATTCGAGCGCATTTTACATAGATAGACGCACCCGACTGCGCGTGTTCAGCATTGATCTGCGTGATAGATTTTGCGCCTGTGTGAGACATTTGCGTGTGGAAACCAGAGGCAAAAAATTTCTGCTATTTCCTTCATTTCCTGTTTGTAAAGTCACTGGAAACCCATAATAAAACTGCCGACACTGTGTGATGTGTCCCATGACTGGTTAAAAATCATTGTTGGCTAAATTTGAGTAGTACTAGGTGTTAGTTTTAAAATTTCAAAGTTTATTTTCGCAAAAAACCCACATAGTTTAAGTAGGGGGCAATTTACTTGCAAATTGAAATAAATTTTTTTATTTTTATTTTTTTTGCGAACATAGATACCAAAAACACATAGGTAATTAGTTGGAGTAAGTGGGCCTAATCCACACATGCTTAGCTAAAATTTTCATTTTTCCTAGTTTAAATTCATTAATTTTTAGTTTATTTTTTGGCACTAGGAGTTGGGACTAGGATTTAATTATCCTTAGAGAGCAAGTAATATCTGCTGCCTTTGCACCTTTTGGTGACCCTATGAAAGCATATGAAAGCTCTCTTCTGATAATTTTCCATCTCCCTTTAGTTGATCACTTAGATTAACTAGAAAACATTGTAAGCGGCCCATATCCGCACATGACTTTATTATAACAAGGAACAACCAAACCTAGATTAATAGGGGATGTGTAAAGGATCACCACATATTCACACATTAAAACTATGCGATTGTTTACTTCTTGCTCACACACTTTCACACCATAAGTGAATCAAAGTCACCTTAAAACTAACCTAACTAAACTCATTAAATCTCCCCACAGGGGCCACAAGAGAAATTATAGTTTAGGTTAGGACCAAGGAGGTAGACATCTAATAATCCGCCCTAGTCAGTTTACATCTTGAAACGTAGAAGTTGAATTTTTAGGGAGCTTTAAAATTTGTCTATCCACCCACGGAAAAGAAAACCCGAGCGCCACAGAGACTCGATTCAAAGGGGGTTAAGCTTAGGCCCAATGCATGCGGTATTATTTTGGGCTACCTACCTGTCTAATACTAGGTACTGGTAGCTGATTTACCAAGAAGCTCAAGACTCGATGCTCATGCGGGATGAAGGTACTTAGCGGCCAATTCTAGGGAATCCTTCCATATAGGTGACGGTGCAGGCAACACTAGATCCTCTACCCATTACCTTGGTCGATTCTTCGGCTGTTAGAAGGTGTCACCAGTTCTTTCGGGATGTTAGCCCCAGTACCCATCAGAAGATATCTTCGCAAGGCCCAATTACTATTTAGAGTGTGAGGACGTATAGGTCTCTAGGATTTTGAGTATCACGTGCAAAGAAAACCAAAACCATTTTTTTATTGTTTGATTACATAGAAATAATTTAAAGGGAAATTAAATTTTATTTTCACTTTGTTTTATGTATGTGGTCATCATTTTTGCTTTGATAGTTCACCTCTCATAGAACTGATTTTTTTTTCCAAAACCATAACTAGTCGACACCATAATGGACCCAGTGGGACCTCGTCGATCTAGACGTCTTTTGTATCTCCCTCCATTACCGGGAGGAGTTCTAGGTCTTTCACCATTTAGGCGTAAAAGAAGAAACACTGCCACCCTTATCAGTTCATCCTTTATTGGGGAATCTTTAGTTGGGAACCCTCGATGGTCACCCAATGCCACACCAACGGACACCCCCACAGGGTCACCACATTCCACTCCTCCCACAACCCCTAGGGTACAGAGGAGCGCTACCCATTTGGGAATCCAAGTGAACTCACAGCCGGGTACATCACAGACAAACCCTATACCTAACCAAAACACCATGTCTTCACAGTGTATAATGGATCTCAACTCGCAGTCACCATTCTTAGCATCATTAAAATTTCCTGATCTAACCAAGTTAACGAACGACCCTATTGCACACAAACCAAAATGGCCACCCATGCCCACGAAGCTCCCTTCGGACATTCCAAAGTTCGAAGGGAAGCAAGTGGAAGACCCAGGAAATCACATTATGACTTTCCACCTATGGTGTTCATCGAACAACATCATTGATGATACTATTCGACTAAGACCATTTCAGCGCACCCTAACCAAACCAACTGCAAAATGGTATGTGGAGAAACCATCTGCTACACATGGAAATTTTAGCGCCCTCGCTACTGTATTCCTTAACTATTTTCAATTACCCATCCACCATGATTTCGGGATGGAATTACTGACCCATTTTAGGTAGACACCCGTCGTCCATATCTCAGACCATCTCCATGAATGGTGGCGACGTCGTAGTTTGTGCAAATCCAAACTCGACAATCGAGTTCTATTGGACCTATTCCTTAAAACTCTCACTACAGAGATTTCAAAAGACATAGCATCCAAAAAGCCTACGTTCGAAGAGGATGCCATCAGTAAGGCCCAAAAACTCGAGTTGATTTATACGCAGTCGGGATATATTTACAATATCCCACCTAATGCCCTGCGCCTGCAAACTTACAAAGAATTTCTAGGTGTGTCAAACTCTGCAGACAGTTTGATTGGGTCATTGACCCAAAATCACCTAAGAAGAAGTGTTCAGTGCCCCGATTATGCATATGATTCTAACCAAAACATCCTGAAACCCGACTACCAGAGTCATCATGCACCTTTGCAAAACATGACCAATAGGGCATAGTCGTACCACCATAAGCAAGGAGGTCCATATCCTCCAGCTCAGGAGACCCAGTACACAGCTAGAAATGTTGGCGGAAGAGCTCTCCCCAAACAACCATTCACAAACCAGGGACAAGGATCGCAATATGCCTAGTCCCCAACACAAAAACCACTCATGCACAATAATGCACAGGTGAACTTTGTGCAACCTTCCCAAGCACAACCATGCCAATCATACAATTAGGAGAATCCTAGCTATCCTCCTAACACAACAAGGAAAAAAGGAAAAAACAAACCAAAGGGAAATCTTGGACAAAGGGGCAACAATCAACAACGCCCTCCGCGATATCAAGCTAGAGGTAACTCCAGCCGAAATCAAAACCAGGAGTCAAACAACTCCCAAGGGAAGAAAAAGAGGGAGAATCTTCGGACCAACCACTCTTGTGAAATCTATGGTGAATATGACCATTACACTCACCACTATCCTGATCTCCTTGAGATGAAAAATATTCAAGGTAACTGTGGACAAGGGGGATCCTCACAGTAGAAAACCATCATGGAAGAGCCTTTCCCCCACCAAGGAACAATTAGCACCCAAAAATAGCAAAAAACTCCGACAATTTCAGCAAAAAAAAAACCATGAAATCTACATGACCGATGAAGAAATGTTTTTTTAGACATGGAACCGAAATTGCGATACCCCACCAGAAACCAATTCGTTAGGAGCTAGCACGAGTGCACCTACAGAACCTTTGACCATATCAAAGATACCTATTGAACCTTTGCCAAAGATGGATAAGGGACCAACTAGGAGGGTAGGAAACCATTACAAAGCGGCCCATAATTATAACATTATGGACGATTTAGCCGAATCTCCCGCCACCATGTCAGCTTTGGAGGTATTACAATCATTCCCAAAGCAAAGGAAAGCCTTAATTTTCACATTAGGCACCATCGATCCTGCCGATTTGCACCTAATGGCTTTCGATTTAGATAAAGCCACTCCTAGGCTTCCTTCGTGGTCACCTTCCAGATACCATTGTCGATCAAAACATCACCATTCACTGATGTATCATTGATGAGGGTGCATCTACATGCATCATGTCAAAGAACATCTGGCAGAAGTTAGGGTCTCCCAAACTAAAACCATCAGAAATTACACTCAGAGCATACGACGGATGCCTATCAGCTCCCGTCGGCCTTTACCAAAATGTCCCAGTCTGCTTCGCCGGCAAGACGGTACTTATAGACATTGTAGTCTTGGATGCTCAACTGGATTACAATATACTCCTTGGCCAGAGTTATATGTATGCCATGTCAGCCATATCCTCCTCCATATTTCGAACTATGATGTTCCCCCATGAGGATCGCATCATTACTTTCAACCAATTGACATACCAAGACAAGCGATCCCTAACAAACACTGATGTCGTCCTACCCTATGTAGACACATCTGCTGAGATGCTTACATGGTACCAAGAATATGGCCCTGGCTAGTTCAAACTGTCGTCCATTCTTGGGTCATTCCTAGGAGATCCCCTTGTTATACCAGAAACATCATCTGATGTCACAAAGGGTCCGGTGTGCATGATTTCCACATCAAGCACCGAAGCCAGCCAAGAGCTAAAGATGAGCAGTAACGACACCGAGTTCTCAGCCACGGTAGCCTCTTTAGCCTACGCCGTCTCCCAAACTCCGTTCCTCTATCCCCGGATTGGTTTTGTGTCACAACAAGTCTTGGCCACTGTGGTGTTACCAAACATATCATTTGCAATCTCAGTTTGGTACCTGGTACCACCTACCAAGATGGGAGCCATGCACATCACCTCTAAAGGGTTAATCCCCCTCAGTCCCAAGGAGGCCCCATCTATAAAGGAGATTGTCGCAAACTTCCATTCGAAGAAAATTCCCATCGCAAAACCGATGGTTACGAACAAAAACACCAGTAAAAGAAGGAAGAAGGTAGAGAATCCCACCATGCAATGGGAATTACAACCCTGCACCATATGTGACATAATAGGCCACCCGACCCACATCTTCCCAGAGATGTACGAGTTAAAACTGCTCCTTAGCTCTGTGGAAAATATCGCGGAAAAAAGTTCCCGTAAAAAGTTACCATCCACCAAAAATCTAGGCAAGGCATTGCATACCAATCATGCGCGCACTATCTGTGACCATTATGGGCACTACACCCATCATTGCCCAAAAATTTCATGATACAAGGACACCTTGCATGCCATCGAGCAATCCTATCAAGAGGATCCCTCCTTCCAGTCAAATGGAGAAGAACCTCGCGTCATTTTATACTTACAGGAGGAACGACAGTCACCTAAAAGACTCCTAGCCATTCCCCCTCCCCTTATCGAGTGTTGTGCACTCTGTAATGAATGTGATATCATCGCTGAGTGCCCAATGCTAGAAATGTTTCAGCGATGGTATCCAGTCCATGTAGTATACCGCAATTGCCTTTTGGCCACCCAGTATTCATGTCAAATATGCGGTGGCAATCACCCATTACACCACTGTCACTATGTCCTTAGATTCTGTGTGGCACTAGCTAGTTTGCGCTCAGCCATAGTTCGCCTCTCCCTAGAAGATGACTCTGACACTGAATCAATGGATAGCTTGACGACTCAAGAATATGTGATGAGTAGATTGATCCTCTTCCTGTCAGCCGAAAAGCAGCCAGTCGGGGAACCCTTAGTTACCCCAAATCACCCTCCATGGAGAAGACCAACGTGTGCGTTATGTAACACGCCATCATGTGGTCACCACTTGCCCTGACTTAGAAGCACTACGTTGCTGGTACCCAGTCACGTCATCAAATGAACAGGACGGGAACTCCCATGTTAGGATGGTTTTTCCTAGTGTGTCAGGGCAATCACCATGAGCAACGCTGTACCTATATCACACAAGTACGCCCTCTAATCGACATGATACATATATTAGAGATGAAACAACGAGATCTTATCAATCCAAAACATAACAACCACGATGGAAGGCAGATCACCCACAGGGAGTCTAATCCATACCCATTTCGACATATTGGGCAAGTTAGGAAGGCACGCCAACCAAGCATAACCCAGGTTCAACCTAGGATAACGTGTGGGATATGTAATAGATTTGGCCACAAGGTCAATCAGTGCAGAGAACTGAAGCACCTCGCAAACAATTTTCGCGTAGTCTCGTCCCTCCCACAAATACATCTCTCTAACCAAGAGAAAATCACGCATTGATATTGCCAGATTTGCTCACACTTTCATCATACAATAAAATGTGATCATCTCCCAAAGATTAGAGCCACAAGAGCGATGTTAAGTCTACATTCCTCGAGAGAGTTAGAAATACCCAAGCCAAAAACTCGAAAATGGTAGCAGATGATCCTCTCCTCTACGCCTGATCCCTTCTGAGCGTCCACTTCTGGGACGAAGAGTAGTGTTGATTCCCACACAATCTACTTAGTTGGCACAATGGTACCGTGCACCATTTTCACCGGCCATAACCACGAACCAGAGGCATTCCCACTAATGGAAACATTCAGGCACCTCTGTACCAGGAACAACTTCCATTTCGTGGAAAGTGCCTAGCCTAACGAGGAATCTAGCCTTGCACTCACGCAAGCTCCCACCATAGAAATTCCTCCCTCACCAAACACTGACGACACGATACACCATATATGATTCCTATCATCATGTATCGGGACCATGACTCGGTCTATATGCTCATCTATCATAGGTGTTGAGTAAGCTGCAACTATGAGAGTAGCTGTACCAACGACAGTGAAAACCCAATCCGTATGCACTCTGTCAACTGTGTTTGGTTCCACCACATTAACGATGGAATCCTTTTCATGTCTGTCAACCAGCTCCGTTCGGAATGAACCTTGTATGCACAACCTTGTGAAGAATCAATCCCCCTTAGGATCCATATTTCGTTCAGATGAGGAAATCCTTGAGGCCATGATGGAGCCAAATTATCCATGGGATGCAATGCATCACCGCTCAATTTTTCTCCCAAGAAAAACGTTAAGTCCTGACAAGTTAGGAGAACAAGAGATTTATGCGATTAAATCAAAAGATTTCCTCCCATCAGGGAAAGTTGATTGGTTCAAGAACACCATCTTGGCGCCCGATGCGTCGAGGAAGGAAGCATGTCAAACATTTCACCTACTGTCAAGGTGAATATATCTCAAAATCCTGGAAAGGTCGAAGAAATCTCACTGGGGGCAGCATGTTCACCAGAAGAGATAACTTCTTATACCTAATTTCTATAGGAGTGTAGAGATATCTTCGCGTGGGATTGGTCAGAGATGCCTGGGCTTAGTCCCACTATCATAGAGCACCATATTGACACCTGACCTGACATACCACCAATACGCCAGAAACAACATCAACTGCACCCATCCAAGGCAGAATCAATAAAATGAGAAATCGACAAGCTTCACAAATCCGGGTTTATCTACCCCATTGATTACAAATCTTGGGTTTCCAAACCCGTTCTCGTCATGAAAAAATAGGGCACCATACATGTTTGCACCGATTTTTCGTGATTTGAACAAAGCATCTCGCAAGGAAAATTACCCTACCCCATTCATTGACCAGGTCATCAATGCTTGTGCGAGTCACGAGGCTCTCTCCTTCATGGATGGATTCTCTGGGTACAATCAAATTCAAATCTGCCACACTGACCGGTACAAAACTGCGTTCACTACCCCCTGGGGCACATTTGCATACAAAATAATGCCATTTGGCCTAAAAAATGTGGGAGCCACCTTCTAGAGGGCCATGAATTACATCTTTCATGACTTGGCACCTTATCCTTGCCTACTTGGACGACCTCACCGTCCGAGCCAAGAAGCGTTCAAACCACCTTGAGGATCTGCGACTGGTATTCCAACGATGTCGGAAATACAACCTGCACTACAACCCCCTCAAGTGCGTCTTTTGCATCACAACAGGAATAATTTTAGGTTGTATCGTGTCCCAACAAGGAATTTGAGTGGACCACGTCAAGGTCCAAGCCATCAAAGAGGTACCTCCACCTCGAACCCTCAGGAAACTACAAAGCTTGCAGGGAAAGGCAAATTTTCTGAGATGCTTCGTCCCAGATTAAGCTACTTGCGCTCAAGGATCCCTACATCTCCTTCACCAGGACATCCCATTCAAATGGGACGACCACGCCCAATAAGCGTTCAACGCGATGAAAGACACGTTGTCTTCAAAGTCGCTCATTAATCCCCCAGAGTACAACAAATATTAAATCCTACATCTATCAGCATCTGAGACAGCTTTAGCCGAAGTATTGATCAAGGAGGGCCCAGATGGGAAGTAGCACGTAATATACTACATCAGCAAAACCTTATCAGGCCCAACATTAAGATATGAACTCGAAGAAAATACTGCCTTTGCGCTAATTCATACAGTCCAAAAGCTTCGCCACTACATCATCTTAAAGACCACAACGGTCATTGCAGATATTAATCCCATCAAATATCTACTCACATGCCGCCTAATGAACCACAATTACACCCGCTGGATAGTCATTATACAAGAATACGACTTATAGTTTCGCTCCCCCAAGAGAAAAAAGACGTTAATCTTAGCAGAGTTTATTACAGAACTCCCAAGTCACAACAAAGGATCACCTATAAACAATTCGCTACAGGACGAACATCTCTTCCTAGTAGCAATCGACGACCCTTGGTACGGAGATATCCTCTTCTTCTTACAAACCCAAAAGTTCAGACCCCATCTTAATCGAGACGACCGTCGGCGCATTCAACATCAGCCCCCCCGATACCTCCTTATGGGAGATGTCTTATACCGACAAGGCATCAACACCATCTTACGTCAATGCCTTACCCACGACCAAGTGGCACAAGCCCTTAACGACTGCCAAAATGAAGCTTGCGGTGGCCACCTTTTCGGAATGGCCACCGCCCAAAAAGTTCTATGAGCAAGATATTTCTGGCCCACTTTATTTCGCGACTGCATTACAACATTCAAGAGGTGCGAGCGATGTCAACGCTTCGATCATAAGGAAAGAGACCCTCCCACTCCCCTTCACCCTGTCATCGTCATTGGTCCCTTTTGTAAATGGGGGATTGACTTCATGATTTGCAACCCTGCATCATTGGGCAATCACAAATACATAATTTTGGCTGTCGATTATTTCACCAAGCGGGAAAAGGCTATGCCCACATACGACAACACTGCAGAAACTACTGCACGATTTCTGTTTAGCCATGTCATTGCCTGATTCATCGTATCCAAAGAGTTAGTCTCTGACCATGGGAGACACTTCAAAAACTATGTTTTCTAGGAGCTATCTAACCACCTCAGATTCACACATGAATTCACATCACCATACTACCCCCAATCCAATGGACAGGTAGAAGCTGTGAACAAAGTCCTCAAAAATATGTTACATCGTATGGTGAATAACCACAAAACAAACTGGCACCACATGCTTTTCTCCGTCCTATGGGCATACCGCAAAACCGTGAAAACATCCACTGGGGTCACACCCTTTCACTTGGTATACGAAGTCGAAGCCATGAATCCCATAGAATGCGAGATCCCGAATTTACATGCCGCCATCGAACTCCTTGATGACACCCAGCCTCTAGAACAACATCTCGTACAACTAGAGTTCATCAACGAAAGCAGATGGCAGTCGCTGCAACACAACGAGGCCAATAAGAAACAGGTAAAAGCATTGTTCGATTGCTACATCAACCCTCGTTCATTTACTGAGGGAGAGTTAGTCCTCCACTACGATGTCACAAAAGAAGCCCTAGGGCCAGGAAAGTTTGAAACTTTGTGGAAAGGACCCTACATCATAAAACATTGTCTCATCAAGGGGGCATACATCTTGATAGAGCTGGACAGAACATGCCTCAGCAACCCCATCAATGACCTCTACCTCAAGAAATTCTACCCATAAGGGCCAAGATGGTCCACCCCTAGAGTCAAAGTACACAGACCAAAAATTTTAAATCTTTGACCAAAAGACTTGTCACAAAATACGCTCTAGTGTCACAATGGATTCTCAACCCGACCATTACTTTGGATTTGCTAATGGAGCATCGCGATGGTCTTAAAGTTTAGCAACAACCACCTGGGTCATCTATCACCCTGACCGATTGCCATTCTTAACCAACGGGGTATGCATCGGATTAGTGACAAACAATCAGTCAAAATATGATACCGTCATCGGACTTACGTGTGACACCCTCAATCGAGGCATCCGCCATTTTCATATATACCTTGATTCCCAGTTAGTGGTGTCACAGTTAAACCAAGAGTTTGAGGTACGAGATTCACATCTGTTTAGAAAATATTTGCGTGAAAAAATATTAAGCCATCAATTTGAGCACATTACATTCACACATGTACCAAGAAATCAAAACCAAAAAAATTATCGCATAGCTAAAAATATCCTAAACTAGAATGCATCTCGGATAAACCATCATACATAAAAAAAAAAAACATAAAAAATATATAGATAGCATCATCACAACACATAATCCATAAAACAAGTATCAATAGGGGACACACCATGTAGAGCCGCAAAAAACATCTCTCTCATATATACCAAAAAATATGTGTCTGAGTACAAAAAATATCGTGTCTCTGACAGGTAAGTCAGCCCAAATATACACATGTACAAGTTGAAAAAAATAAGGGAAGCATCCTCATAACGGGTGCTTTCCCTATGTACAAAAAAAGCCTCTAGGGCGGTGCCCCCCCAAGAGGGGCACCTAGACCCACGACCGCTCCTGGTACCAGCACTGGAGCCACTGTCAAAACAAAGATCACTACCTGGCGCAAAGTCAGCCGATAGCCCCTCTCTTGGGCCATCAACGTCTCTAGCTACACATCATCGAGGTCATCCACAAAAACTCAAGTAGGTGTCCCTTGAGTCATCGGTCCACTTGACCCCATACATCCTCCAAAACTCGAGCTCTAACCTCCAGAGTAGCCATCTACTATGTCACCTCTACGACACGAGCCTTCGTCGCCTCGGTGCGAGCGATTGCAATACCGCACTCGACAACAGTCGAAATGCTACCCTCCCTCGAGGGACCAACCTCCCTACTAGGTGCTCCACCCTGAGGCTGCACTGGAGGCTCTGCCTGTCCCCCGCCTACGCATGGAACACCTTGAGGCCTCCGAATCAGATCATGTCCCACCAACCGAGCCATGGGATGACCGACCTCGCCAACATATGCAAGAGTAACAAAGCTATATCTGTGTCATCATAATACACATATAAAACATAAATACTCAGGAAAATGTAGAATAAAACATAAAAACATACCTGTTGGCCCCCATACATACCCAACAGGAAGACCCATGTATGGGTCTCCATGGAAGTCCATCCCCGCATAAGGGAAATGCAAGAACATCTGAGGATTGGCCTCAAACCAAGCCTCTATAGTGGCATTCCAATAACACCCTACCCGACCTCCACCACCACGAGGCATCACAGGGGCCCACCTCCTCATACGTGGCCCTCGAGGTCCCCTAGCAAGCACCGCCACCGTCGGTCTCAACAACACCACATAATGATGCACAAAATACTAGCATATGAAAATAGGTTCGATACATGCCATACCTTGGAGAGATGAGCCAACATCCCATCATAATAGTGACGGGGAAAATAAAAAAAGTGATCGGGCCTCATCCAACATAGAACACCAATATATGGGCCTGACGCCCGATTGGGCGTAGATGACCTCGTTAGCCTCATAATGGCGGCCAGAGCACACCGCTCGGCCAGGTCAGTCACCGAGGCTATCTGAATACACCCCTCCA